>CM032643.1:9206283-9700434 GCA_019097785.1 Fraxinus excelsior
TATTTTGAAATAGTAATTTTTTTTTTGAATGGGAAAAAGGTCACACAAAAGTAGGCTCTTTCATATAAAAAAATTTAAATTAATTTGATTCAACTTAAAGCTTAGAGCATGTTCGGTATAGATTAAAATCGGATTAAAATTGAAAAATTAGTAGTTATTGTTGACTTTTATTAGACGAGTGAGATCCAATAACGGCTATATTTTCAATTTTAATTGGATTTTAAACAATACCGAACAGGTCCTTAGTCCTTCTTTTTTTGTAAGCATTAAAATTAAGATTTTAAAATAATTAAAGTCAATAATTAATTTTAATCACATATTTTATGAGACCTATAATTTTTTAATCACACATTTCGTCAATTTTTATCAAAATTTACAAATTATTTAAATTTTAACTTCTACCAAACAGAAGCTTAATCTGCTCCGTCACAATACTATTATATTATAATAAACGTGTCTTAGTTTGACCTTTAATTTTATTTAGTCCAAAGTTTAATGGCCAATTGCTTAAAAGTACCAGTCAAGCCCGATTAACTCGTTACAAGATGTGGAGAGCTTTCATGTACAAATTTTTCCTATTGATCAGTAAGTGTGGACCTTGCATAAAATAAAATTATTTATTTTTGAAAATTTTAAGATTCTTCCATTTCAAATTCAAAAATAATAATAATGAAGATGTATGGATCGAGCTCAAAAAATTTTAGACACCTTAATATCGAGTTCTGTCGGACCGATTTGCATCTCCAGAACCCATCGACAACGCGCACATAACCCTGTCCACGATGCACATAACCACGAAACGTCACAAAAGTACACCCATTTAAATAGAAAATAATTTGAAATTCTGCTTTTACCAACTTAAAACTGTTCGGTTGGTAGCTTAAATTTAGAAACTTTTGTATAGGTAAACATGGAAGAAAAAATACGACTTCAATTAGTCAAATATTTGAACTAAGGGCAATAAGATATTCAATATTTTATTAATTTAATAGCCTCACCCACCCCATTACATATCCTCAACAATAATGTACGATTTGTCATGTAATCATGTTTCAAAAAAGTAATTAAGAATAATAATTGAAAATAAAAATAATTATCCTTCAAACTTCAAACATTATGCATTCACTTTACGACGAGTCCTTGCCACTTCAAGTGTGGGGCTAGTGTGAAGAAAAAAGTCAAAAAGAATAATGATATTCATCGGCAGTGACAATAGCCCCAATAAATCATCAACGATGCGATGAAAAGTCAAGGAGAATAAAACTACCTTGCATCGTTGCGTGGAATTCCTTACTGTTCTAGAGCATGTTTGTCTATTGTTTTCTAACTTCTAAACTGTTCGAAGACTTTTTCGACTATTTTTCATATCTTTAATCGCTACTCTCGAATTACCTAGACACTAATATTTAATTATAAAGTTAACTTAGAATAATTTATAAAAAGAGATAATTTTTCCTTATATGATCATCATCTAATTGAGATCATGATGTGATCCATGATATGAGAGCAAGTTAGGGCATATGACTAGATCGCGAGCGAAGCAAGTCAAATAAGCTATGAGACTACTTGTTCAAATCACGGTAGACGAAATATTTATCATGGCAAACAAATGAATAAGTTTCATGTTGACCTTGAGAGATAAAACGAAGTGAAGCAATCTGATTCATGTAATGGACGGAGAATCTGGACTGACCGCATAGTTGTTCAGGGCATGCAATCATGTCCTTTTATCGAGCTCACAAGGGAGGGCTTCAGATGATCTATGCAACCGCATATAATTACACTATATGGCTGTATAGTGTATTTTTGGCAGCGAATTTTTCAAATTTCACACAATCTTTTTGTGATATCTTTTGTTATTTTTAGAGTTTAATTCACTTTTTATTAGGGTTTTAGGGATTCCATATAAATAGAGTTGTTATTTTCATTATAAAAATACACAATTATTGAGAAATTTATTGCAAGACATTATTGACTTCTTATTCTTCATCCAATTAATTCTGAACTTATCAAGATTATTTCTTGTAGCATTCAAATAAATCTAGTGAGATTCTTAAGTTTTGTAATCGCGGGGTCAATATATTGTCGGCGATTGTGTAGGTTCTTTGGTTCAATATTTTTTAGTTAAAATTATTTTTTATGACATTCAAACAAATCGAGTGAGATTATTGAGCTTGTAATCGCGGGGTCAACATATTGTGAGCGATTGTGTTGGTTCCTTAATTCAATATTTCTGATTCAAGCTTAAATATTGATTCTTGATTTTCTATGAATTGAATCAATCTTGTGTGAGTTTCATAATTATTATTGTTATGTGGATTCACATCAGATCAATATATATACTGAGCTCGTTTAACATGACTTTTGAAAAGTTAAAAATAGTGTTTGAGACTGAAACTAATTTTGAACATATTATATAAATTTTATAAAAAAATATTTCTTCTAATTAAAAGAGTTTTTAGATAAAGTTTATCTAAACTTTCTTCTCTAAGAACACTCTCAGAATAAGTTCTTTTAAAAATTAAATTTCTAACTATAAAAAAACAAAAGTAAAAGTAAAAGTTGTGCTAAATGTGTACATAATACTTTAAAAGTCCAAAAATCTCAATTGCCGAACAAGTTGAAATCGACACTTGCAATTTGCTCACATGTGACTGTATAGTGGTCCGGAAGGCATAAGACAAGACTCTTAATGGACTTGTTCCCAATGCACTATTGTAAAGTCATTCCATAGACAATTTTAGGTACACCCGCCTTGCTTTTCATTTTGTTTGCTTATAAATAAACAAATAAGTATGGTTTTTTCATGGTATGGTGGAAAGAAAATAAAATTTAAATTTAATGGATTTTTGCAATATAAAGTACAAAAGCACATGCATGTTTCGTCCTAACTTTGGACATCAAACTAACTTTGGCCCATCTATAACATGGCCATCACATGATCTAATTTGTGTGCCATGAGAAATGAAAAAGAATTTGATGGAGGAAATGGGAGATACTTCTCTTTTGCATAGCACATCTCGTATTAATTGCATGAAAGTGATAATAAATGGATACACTCGAGATATTTTATAGAAGGATTGAACTTTTTATTGCGAGAGTGTAATTAATTAGTAATTTTAGCATCGAACTCTATATAGATTACCTATCATCTATCAAGATTATATTAGTGCCCTGTTTGATACCGCATAATTTAAAATTTTATTTTTAATTACATTCTCAAAATAAAATACTTTGAACGTAAATTCAAGATTTTTTTTTCCTAATTTATAACTAGCATTTTTCAAAAATCAGCATTCCAAAACTCATTTTCAATAAATAAATAAATAAAAAAAAAGGACTCAAACGTGGGCCGAGCTTAATATAAAAGGAACAAAGTAGTTTTTGATTTGTTGATCATTATGATATGATTTCAATTAGACCCTGTTTGACATCCTTTAATTTAATTTAATTTATTTCTCATACTCATTTTTAGTCACACATTCAGGAAATAAAATATTCTACAAGTAAATTCAAAATATTTTCTTACTTTTAACTATACATTCTAAAAAAGAACAAAAAAAAAAAAATACTATTTAAAACAATGTTTTTTAAAATTTTAAAGATGTCAAACATGGACTTAGGAGGTTTATTTTGTTAATATCCTGACGAGCCAAGGTCAAGCTTTTCAATTGAATAAGTTCCCACCATGAGCTAGAATCCAATTTTTGGGTTTCTAAAATGCCATATCTACTCATTTAAACACTTAACCAAAAATTTAAGATTTTAGAAAATGTATGCTTTGTATATGTACGTAACTTATATTCATATGAGTAATGTTATTCATCCCCAGTGTATTTACAAATACAGTTTAGGTGGCGTTAATGTGACATTAAATAATATGTGAAATTAAATAAATCATTTAATTTCACCTTACATTTAACCTATCATTTAGAGCCACTTAAACTGTATTTGTAAACACACCGAAGATAAATAAAATTACTCTATTCATATTTTACCCAAAGCACTTATCTAAAAAGTTAAACCTTCTAAAATACGCGTGCATACGAATCTTGGAAAATTTCCACCCTATCTTCAGGACCAGCCAGCCGCAACCATTGACCATAAAAGAATAGTGATGTTCCTAGAATATATTATTGGTTGCATGAAGAAAAAAAGAAAAAGTGTATAGTTTGAATAGATGTTGGTCCTCAATTGTAGTGCATGCTTAGAGGATACCAATGAATAGAATTCAATTAATCATGTTAATTAATCGTGATGTCAATATTCAAGCAATTTGCCTACTTGTAATGTGTGTGGATCACCACCACTTCACACATTGATCTCTAAACGACATTAAAAGCTCGTTTAACGCGACTTTTACTTTTCATTGAATAATTTTTTGTTTTTACTTTTCGTTGAAGAAGTTTTTTTTTTTTTTTAAGGAAGTTATCTTAATTTTTGTTTGAAAATTAATTTTTAAAAAAATTCTTATTCCGAAAGTGTTTTTATACAAAAGTTATAATGTATCAATTTCTTTTAAATACTCTTCTAATTAAAGGAAACACTTTCTTAAAATTAGCTAAATGAATTCAAAAACAGCTTTTGAATTTCAAAAATATCATTTGAATTCTCAAAAGTCATGTCAAATGATAAGTATCATCAAATAAAAACTTGTGGACTGCTTGATTACGCTTCAACAATAAAGCCAACTAATTATCCCGTGAAAGGAAAATATATTGAATTTGTTGTCCGTAAATTAATTTTACTAAATATTTATGGGTTTTAGTATTTTTTCTATTTATAAATTTATTATTTTTAATCATTATGTTATTTCCTTACAAAATCGACATTTTTGTAGGTAATATTTATTTTAAATTTTTATTACTTAAATATAGTGAGAAATTTTGTTTACAAATTAACTTTTTTAGTTATCGTCGCCTGAAAAATCTAACTCAAATCAAGAAAATTATTTGGAAAAACAATTATGCAAAAAAAAAATCTTAAATTGACTGTGGACAACTTAATCATCGGTAATTAGTGAAGAAAATGCATCAATGATCATTGATGAAATTTCCATCAATAATATTATATATATATTTTAACTAATAAATATAAAATAAATAAATAAATAAAATTGGAGAGATGATTGTTTTAATTTGTCTAAAACTAATCATTACAACCATGTTTTCACGTTCTTCATCCTTAACGAGCCACAATGTCTATTTTCCCTTCAAAGTCAATGAAACTATCATAACACTGACTAGAGCATCATATGATGCAACCAAAAGCTTTTATGCAATAATGGGCTTGTCTGGAAGATATGAATGTAGCATATATCAGCACAAAGTACAGGATGTCCAAAATTCCACTAAGGCAGATAGTTTATGTGTGGAGGACATATCCTTGGGATATTACCTTGAAAGAGAATTTGTTGTCCGAGCTGGAATGAGGAGACTCTAAAGTAAAATTAGAAAACATTTTTAAAGATGAGAAGCTCTAGTAGGATGAACTGCACTACAGCACTGAGCTTGAGGTTGATCTTGTAGAGTATATAGTTGTTAAGACACGTTCTACTACGAGATGGAGAAGATTCTCCTCCCTTTCTAAAGACAAATCTTTGTCACGAAGACTCAACGTTGTTTATCGGTTATGCTAATTTTTGTAATGTGAATTTTTGTTGCCGAGAAAAATGGTTGGCTTCCGATGGGCTTCCTACGCTTACATTTTGTTAAAAAAAAAAAATTATCGTCGAAAATTTGTAACTAAATAAGGTAATAAAAATATAAATGTTAAATACTAATTTCAAATTTCATCAACAATGAAATAAATGTTAAAAAATAACGTATCCATTAGTAATATTAGAAAGAAATATAAAGAGATTTTTTTAATATTTTATTGTCGACTTACAAAAAGAGGTAAAGAAATAAAAAAAAATTGTCAGTGAAATCAACGATTTCCTAAGGTTATCAGCAAACGAACATTGTGGGTTATTACTGACAACATCATGCATGGCATAATCGTCGATAATTAATGATGGTGCACATCGATGATCGATCGATCATCAACAATATCGCTCTTAATTATTCCTTGAGAGTTAATTCTAGTTTATATCATTTATAAGGTTAAATATTTGCTATCGAGCTTTTTCAAATGCTTTCTAATTGTTATTGAACTTTAAAAGTTCTACGAGTTGCTACTAAACTTTACCAATGGATTCTCAGATGAGATACAAATTTAAAGAATTTTCCAATAACAGAACGTATTTAAATATTATAACTTTTGTTTGCTCCTCATTTTAAAAGTTAATGAACTTGATAAACTTACCAAATTTATCCCTTCCATAATTTTGTCTATGATGACATTTAGTTCATTAACTTTTAAAACAACAAGTGACGCAGTGGTAGACGGGATAACAATTTGTAATTTGAATAATTTTAAGTGTACAATGGCTTTTTCCACATAATTTTTACAGATGCTGTTGTTGTAGCATCTATGTTGTTCATTTTTTATTTTTATTTTTATTTTTATTTTTGTCATCTTTCAACGACAAACTGTCACATATCCTCTGTATAAATTCTGTAAGTATAGCAAGGTTCATAGCAACTCGCGAGACTTAAACTCAATGGCAACTTGGAAAAAATTAGAAAAGTTCAATTGCATTAGCGGAATATTTGGGGAAGTTAACATTTGGGATATTTAACCCCACTTATGGTGATAAGTATGAAAAAGGCACATGAGACTTTGAACATTATTGTTCTTTTTATTATCTAGCTGCCATTTTTCTTGAATGACTAATTTTTCAATAGTTATCAGATGTTCCCCTTAAATTTGTATTTTATTTGTATTTCTTATATTAATATTTATCCATCTTAGTGCTGGTATAATTTAGAAAAATAAAAATAAAAAAGGAAAGTAAGGCATTTAAGTTACAAGGTGAGTGCTAATAGCCTAATATGACCTTCATAAATAGGGTTCGTGATTCTTTGGCCCAATGGGCTGATCAAACATTTATAAAAGGGGAACAATACATAAATCTTACACATTAAAATCACATTTCAAAATTAACAAACTTGTTAAATTATTTCAAAATTCAGGTGTTAATTTCAATGAAATATATATATAATATATATAATTAATTATCCCTACCTCACCCCACACGGCCACCCCACCCCACCCCACCCTACCATATCCTACCCTACCCTCCAAAAAATTTCCAAATATTAAAAACTGAAAATCACACCCCAAATATACGGATCCACCTACCCCACCCCTACATTGCAAAATTTTTTGAAAAATTAAAAATATCGAGTCACGATGTGTCATCCATGACTAATTGTAACCAAATTTGTAATCAGTGTGATTGTCTATGATCAAATCAATTTTAATTGTGATGGTATGTGATCAAGTCACAACTAGTCATAATTAACACAAAATTGGTCACAACGAGTCATAATCGGTCACAATTAACATAGAATTGGTCACAATCGATCACAATTAATATAAAATTGGTCACAATCTGTCACAATAAATACATATTTGGTCACAAATGCTCACCACAAACAAATGCGCTTACAACCACGAACAAGCACTATAATCCACCACCGGTCATTACCACCATCACCTCCAATGCACAACCACTACCACTACCACTTTCAACTCAAATTTATAGTACAAAAAATGATGATGGGAAAGCGGACAAAATGCATGACAATAAAGAAGCAATTAATGAGAATGAATTCCTGTAGAAGTAACTTTTCTATTGAAATTATTCGATGAGAAGAAGAAATTAAGCATAACAACATTATAATAATAATAATTAATCCAAGAAACTGATTCTTTAATAGGAATAAGTAATCAAGCACTTTTACAGATCCACGAATCGAAAAGATATTTGTTGATGCTCACGTCAAGCAAAGGTAGAGTTCATCGAGAGAATCTAGAGGCTGAAGAAGCCTGTTTCCAGTGGCAGCCAATTCATCTTCCATATTTTTATTCGAACGCGACATCGTGTTGGTTGGGGAAAAAAGCTTTATCAGATCTCCTCACTAAAAATATCTAACTATATATAAGAGAGGGGGATGTCTTTTACCGTTCACAAGCCGTGAGCCGAGCCGAATGGCTTCTCGGCTCGGCTAAGCCGTTTAAGCTGATTTTTTTTAAACGTTTGATTCATTATTTTAGGTTACAAATATGCATTTAAGCGATTTAAAATTTGTTGGAAACATTGAAGTATGGCGATAATAAATATATGATCGATAAATTTTAAATATCAAAAATAATTTTACATCAATTGTGAAACGTAAAGTCATGATTGTTTATATTTCTTTTCAATCTCAACCTCATTCTAATGTCATTTTCTCGAACTTTATTTTTCGTACAACGTTTGATTCGATATTTCGCGATATAAATATCCATTTGAATCGATTTAATTTTTTATAAAAAATCTTACAATGTGATAATAATAAATATATTGTCGATTAACTTTAAATATAAAAATCATCTTAAATTATTAAACGTAAAATCATAATTGTTAATTTTTCTTTTCTACCCACCATCAACCCTCATACTCACACTAATTTCTCTCAATTTCATTTCTCTTCAGTTTTTATCTTAAATTAAGTCGTTTTTTTGTGCGTTTAATTCAGTATTTTAAGTTACAAATATGCATTTTAAACGATTTAAATTTTTTCGAAAATCTTGAAGTGTGACCATGATAAATATATGGTCGATAAATTTTAAATATCAAAAATAATTTTACATTAATTGTGAAACGTAAAGTCATGATTGTTTATGTTTCTTTTCAATTTCAACCACATTCTAATGTTCTTTTTTCAAACTTTATTTTTCCTACCGATATTTCACGATATGAATATCCATTTGGATCGATTTAAATTTTTTTTGAAAAAAATTAAAATGTGATAATAATAAACATATTGTCGATTAAGTTTAAATATAAAAATTATCTTAAATTATCAAACGTAAAATCATAATTGTTAATTTTTCTTTTCTATCCACCACCAACCCTCATACTCACACTAATTTCTCTCAATTTCATTTCTCTTCAGTTTTTATCTTAAATTAAGTCATTTTTTGTGCGTTTAATTCAGTATTTTAAGTTACAAATATGCATTTTAAGCGATTCAAAATTTGTCGAAAATCTTGAAGTGCGACCATGATAAATATATGGTCGATAAATTTTAAATATCAAAAATAATTTTACATTAATTGTGAAACGTAAAGTCATGATTGTTTATATTTCTTTTCAATCTCAACCTCATTCTAATGTCATTTTCTCGAACTTTATTTTTCGTACAACGTTTGATTCGATATTTCGCGATATAAATATCCATTTGAATCGATTTAATTTTTTATAAAAAATCTTACAATGTGATAATAATAAAATATATTGTCGATTAACTTATAAATATAAAAATCATCTTAAATATTAAACGTAAAATCATAATTGTTAATTTTTCTTTTCTACCCACCATCAACCCTCATACTCACATTAATTTCTCTCAATTTCATTTCTCTTCAGTTTTTATCTTAAATTAAGTCGTTTTTTTGTGCGTTTAATTCAGTATTTTAAGTTACAAATATGCATTTTAAGCGATTTAATTTTTTTCGAAAATCTTGAAGTGTGACCATGATAAATATATGGTCGATAAATTTTAAATATCAAAAATAATTTTACATTAATTGTGAAACGTAAAGTCATGATTGTTTATGTTTCTTTTCAATTTCAACCACATTCTAATGTTCTTTTTTCAAACTTTATTTTTCCTACCGATATTTCACGATATGAATATCCATTTGGATCGATTTAAATTTTTTTTGAAAAAAATTAAAATGTGATAATAATAAACATATTGTCGATTAAGTTTAAATATAAAAATTATCTTAAATTATCAAACGTAAAATCATAATTGTTAATTTTTCTTTTCTATCCACCATCAACCCTCATACCCACACTAATTTCTCTCAATTTCATTTCTCTTCAGTTTTTATCTTAAATTAAGTCATTTTTTGTGCGTTTAATTCAGTATTTTAAGTTACAAATATGCATTTTAAGCGATTCAAAATTTGTCGGAAATCTTGAAGTGCGACCATGATAAATATATGGTCGATAAATTTTAAATATCAAAAATAATTTTACATTAATTGTGAAACGTAAAGTCATGATTGTTTATATTTCTTTTCAATCTCAACCACATTCCAATGTCCTTTTTTCAAACTTTATTTTTCCTACCGATATTTCACGATATGAATATCCATTTGGATCGATTTAATTTTTTTTGAAAAAACTTAAAATGTGATAATAATAAATATATTGTCGATTATGTTTAAATATATAAATTGTCTTAAATTATTAAATATAAAATCATAATCGTTAAATTTTTTTTTCTACCCACCCTCAACCCCTATACTCACACTAATTTCTCTCAATTTCATTTTTCTTCAATTTTTATCTTAAATTATTAAACGTAAAATCATAATCGTTAATTTTTCTTTTCTACCCATCCTCAACCTTCATACTCACACCAATTTCTCTCAATTTCTTTTTTTTTATTTAGTTTTTACGGTTAAAAATGGTAAATTTATGACGTCAAAATGGATATTGAAGGAACTCAATGAATTATTATTATTTTTTGGTGGATTTTTGGTTTGGATTTGTTACATTTGTCCACCCGAAGCATGTGAAGCTCAGGTAAATATCTCACAATTAATTTGTTCTACAACATACCTTCTTTTTATTTTCTCCTTAAATGTACTATTAACTACTTTTAATAAACATTCTAATAAGAACATATGAAAAACAACTCTACAATTCAGACAACAACTACACACGAACACATATTATACATAAAAACCAATGTTTTAAAAACTGACCCAGGGTCGAAAAGAGTAAAAGTCAAGGTCAAAAGATCGAACATAGATCCACCTATTTTTTTTTAAAATAATTTTACAAAAAATCATCAAATGAAAGCAAGTTTTTTGAAATCATAAAAAGTTAAAAATTATAACAGTAACTCATCCATATAAATAATTAAATACAATCAAGAAATCAACGTCTCGCTCAATCCAACTACGTTATGTAAAATAAGTCCATAATTGTAAGTAATTAACTATGTTAGCTTGAAAACTTAATGTTTAAAATTTAAAAGTTTCACATCCGATTGTTCTCCAATAGAAAAATGTCATGTTATAATTGAATTCAAAATTTCAATATTATTAGTTACACTGCATCACCCACTACACGTGCAACTCACGTGCATTCACTAGTATTAATAATAAATGAAGTGAGACAGACCTTCAAAGCATATATATAAATAAGCATTTGAATGTATGATGAATGGAGTTGGACTTCCCGTTTCACATCAGTTAAGATTGTAGGAATTAGCGGTGCATTTGGTATACAATATTGGATTAGAGGCAATATAGTTAATTGATTATGGAGATAAGGTTTGAGAAGATTGTATTTAATGTTTTAAGATAGCGTTTGATGTTACACTATATTAAGAAAATTTACCTGAAAAATGAAAATATTATATTAGAGTAAAAATTAGTAACTTATTTTTCTAATCTGATTCACTATATAAAATATTTATTTTAAAATTAACCTAATACTCATTTACTTGTAAGTAAAATTACTTTAAAGATAACTTATTTTGCTCCTACTTTATATCTAAATAAGAAACTCACTTAATTTTCACTTTGATAGCACAAAAAAGAATTATTTATTATAAACTTGCTTATTTACTTATAATTAAATTTTACTTACAAATAGTATTTTTTTTTTTTTTTATATGTAATTTTGCTTATATAGAATTAGTTTAAGTAAATGTCTATTGATAATCTAACTGAAGTGATAAGATGCAGAAATGATAAACTAAAATTTATCAAGTACAATTTAAATAGTAGTAGATATGTATCTATTGAAGTTTGAGATGATAAACTAAAATATGTTTGAGATGATCATTATTCTTGGCTGATGGTGCGTATCTACAATTCCTAGCATTACCTTCAGTTGATTGACAATTTATATTATCTTTAATTTTAGTATTATCCTTAACAAGCCCCCAAAAAGACGAAGCTCCCGTCGGAGATTCCAATCTTAGGTAATAGGTGAGTAAATATGACATTAGACGATGACTAGTAAGAATATTAGCCAGTTGATCGCTAAAGTAACTAAAAATGTGATTACACACAAAATGATAATCAATAGCAATGTGATTCATGCAGGAACAGAAAGTCGGATTGACTAGGAGATATGTAGTCCCAATGTTGTCAAAAAAATACGGTACGCTGATTCGGTAACTATACCTATATCTCATGTAATATATGTTTGGTCCAGAGAACCTCAATCGAGCAAGAGGGAAGGGCACCATACTTGGCCTTACTGAATTATTTTTGCAACTATTTTCTCTTTTTAGAGCACCAAGAAACAAGAATATCACAAGTTTGATATAATTTCTCATTCACCAAATAACAATCTCCATTTAAATAAAAAAATTGGTCAAAAAATCTTTTCTATACAAAATCCCAACAATCCCCCGCCTGAATAAAAATCAATGCAAATGACTATACAAACGCTAAAGAAAGTACAAGCGGAAATATATTGGCTCGTTTAACATGTTTTTTCCTTTTATTTTTTGCTTTTTGTTGAAGACTTTTTTTTTTTTTAAGGAAATTATCTTAATTTTTGCTTGAAAATTACTTTTTTTTTTATAAAAACTTCTTATTCAGAAAGTGGTTTTTTGAGAAAGTTATATTGGACCAATTTCTTTTAAATATTTTTTTTTAATTAAAATAAGTAATTTCATAAAATTAGCTAAATGAATTCAAAAACAGCTTTTGAATTTCAAAAGTATCATTTGACTTCTCGAAAGTCATGACAAGCGGACCCTAACTATCATCAAATAAAAATTCGTGGGGGACCATGGTCTAATTACGCTTCAACAATAGAGCCAATTAATTATCCAGTGAAAGGAAGATAATGAATTTTTTTGTCCGTAAATTAATTTTACCAGATATTTATGGTATTTTAGTATTTATAAATTTATTATTTTTAATTATTATGTTATTTCCTTACAAAATCAACGTTTTTGTAGGTAATATTTATTTTTAATTTCTATTACTTAAATATAGTGAAAATTTTGTTTACAAATTAACTTTTTTAGTTATCATTGACTGAAAAATCTAACTCAAATCAAGAAAATTATTCGGAAAAACAATTATGCAAAGAAAAAAAAAAAAAAATCTTAAATGATTGTCAACAACTTAATCATCGGGTAATTAGTGAAGAAAGTGCATCAATGATCATCGACAAAATTTCCATCAATAATATTATATATATTTTAACTAATAAATATAAAATAAATAAATAAATAAAATTGGAGGGTTGATTGTTTTAATTTGTCTAAAACTAATCATTACAACCATCTTTTCACGTTCTTCATCCTTAACAAGCCACAATGTCTATTTTCCCTTCAAAGTCAATGAAACTATCATAACACTGACTAGAGCATCATATGATGCAACCAAAAGCTTTTATGCAATAATGAGCTTGTCTGGAAGATATGAATGTAGCATATATCAGCACAAAGTACAGGATGTCCAAAATTCCACTAAGGACATATCCTTGGGATATTACCTTGAAAGAGAATTTGTTGTCCGAGCTGGAATGAGGAGACTCTAAAGTAAAATTAGAAAACATTTTTAAAGATGAGAAGCTCTAGAAAGATGAACTGCACTACAACACTGAGCTTGAGGTTGATCTTGTAGAGTATATAGTTGTTAAGACACATTCTACTACGAGATGGAGAAGATTCTCCTCCCTTTCTAAAGACAAATCTTTGTCACGAAGACTCAACGTTGTTTATCTGTTATGCTAATTTTTGTAATGTGAATTTTTGTTGCCGAGAAAAATGGTTGGCTTCCGATGGGCTTCCTACGCTTACATTTTGTTAAAAAAAAAAAATTATCGTCGAAAATTTGTAACTAAATAAGGTAATAAAAATATAAATGTTAAATACTAATTTCAAATTTCATCAACAATGAAATAAATGTTAAAAAATAACGTATCCATTAGTAATATTAGAAAGAAATATAAAGAGATTTTTTTAATATTTTATTGTCGACTTACAAAAAGAGGTAAAGAAATAAAAAAAAATTGTCAGTGAAATCAACGATTTCCTAAGGTTATCAGCAAACGAACATTGTGGGTTATTACTGACAACATCATGCATGGCATAATCGTCGATAATTAATGATGGTGCACATCGATGATCGATCGATCATCAACAATATCGCTCTTAATTATTCCTTGAGAGTTAATTCTAGTTTATATCATTTATAAGGTTAAATATTTGCTATCGAGCTTTTTCAAATGCTTTCTAATTGTTATTGAACTTTAAAAGTTCTACGAGTTGCTACTAAACTTTACCAATGGATTCTCAGATGAGATACAAATTTAAAGAATTTTCCAATAACAGAACGTATTTAAATATTATAACTTTTGTTTGCTCCTCATTTTAAAAGTTAATGAACTTGATAAACTTACCAAATTTATCCCTTCCATAATTTTGTCTATGATGACATTTAGTTCATTAACTTTTAAAACAACAAGTGACGCAGTGGTAGACGGGATAACAATTTGTAATTTGAATAATTTTAAGTGTACAATGGCTTTTTCCACATAATTTTTACAGATGCTGTTGTTGTAGCATCTATGTTGTTCATTTTTTATTTTTATTTTTATTTTTGTCATCTTTCAACGACAAACTGTCACATATCCTCTGTATAAATTCTGTAAGTATAGCAAGGTTCATAGCAACTCGCGAGACTTAAACTCAATGGCAACTTGGAAAAAATTAGAAAAGTTCAATTGCATTAGCGGAATATTTGGGGAAGTTAACATTTGGGATATTTAACCCCACTTATGGTGATAAGTATGAAAAAGGCACATGAGACTTTGAACATTATTGTTCTTTTTATTATCTAGCTGCCATTTTTCTTGAATGACTAATTTTTCAATAGTTATCAGATGTTCCCCTTAAATTTGTATTTTATTTGTATTTCTTATATTAATATTTATCCATCTTAGTGCTGGTATAATTTAGAAAATAAAAATAAAAAAGGAAAGTAAGGCATTTAAGTTACAAGGTGAGTGCTAATAGCCTAATATGACCTTCGGGTTCGTGATTCTTTGGCCCAATGGGCTGATCAAACAATTATAAAAGACAACAATACATAAATCTTACACATTAAAATCACATTTCAAAATTAACAAACTTGTTAAATTATTTCAAAATTCAGGTGTTAATTTCAATGAAATATATATATAATATATATAATTAATTATCCCTACCTCACCCCACCCTGCCCTATCCTCCAAAAAATTTCCAGATATTAAAAACTGAAAATCACACCCCCAATCTATGGATCCACCTACCCCACCCATACCTTGCAAAAAAATTTGAAAAATTAAAAATATCAAGTCATTGACGTGTCATCCGTGACTAATTGTGACCAAATTTGTAATCAGTGTGACTGTCTGTGACCAAGTCAATCTTAATTGTGACGGTATGTGATTAAGTCACAACTAGTCACAATTAACACAAAATTGGTCACAACGAGTCAAAATTGGTCACAATTAACATAGAATTGGTCACAATCAATCACAAATCGATCACAATTAATACAAAATTTGTCACAATAAACACATATTTGGTCACAAATGGTCACCACAAACAAATTCACTTACATCACGAACAAGCATCATAATCCACCACCAGTCATTACCACCATCACCTCCAATGCACCACCACTACCATCTTCAACTCAAATTTACAATACAAAAAATGATGATGGGAAAGCGGACAAAATGCATGACAATAAAGAAGCAATTAATGAGAATGAATTCATGTAGAAGTAACTTTTTTGTTGAAATTATTCGATGAGAACAAGAAATTAAGCATAACAACATTGTAACAATAATAATTAATCCAAGAAACTGATTCTTTAATAGGAATAAGTAATCAAACACTTTTGCGGATCCACGAATCGAAAAGATATTTGTTGATGCTCACGTTAAGTAAAGGTAGGAGTTTATCGAGAGAATCCAGAGGCTGAAGGAGCCTGTTCCCAACAGCAGCTAGTTCGTCTTCCATATTTTTATTCGAACGTGACATCGTGTTGGTTGGGGAAAAAAGCTTTATCAGATCTCTTCACTGAAAATGTTCAAAAATCTTGGCACTAAGGAAACATTAGACGTTAAAGACAAAAATAGACGTCGGCGTCGGCGTCGGCGTAGCGAACAACATTAAAGCCTCCAACCCGGCGAGAATCTCCTTTCTTCTGTCACCCACACTGCACCATCACATTTTTTTATCATTTCTTCTGTCACACACAAATCACCCATGGCGTCATCACGGCTGTGTTCGCCTCTATGACGACAGGATCAACAACGAGGAGAGGAGTAGTCGATACCGCCGTGCCAGTACTTGACAACGACGAGGAGAGGAGAGAGATGAACAACGTCATGTTCGCCGCTGTGACGACAAGGATCAGCAACAAGGAGAAGAGAAGATGAGTAATCGGTGCCATTGCCAGATCTACCGCCATCACTGCGACCAACCACCCATCACAAGATCGGCACCACCAACACCATCTAGGCACCATCGCCCCTCTACGCTGCCATCACCAGAGAGAGAGAGAGAGAGAGAGAGGTGACTTGTGTGTGAATCGGGTGATTTAGAGATTTAAAATCGAGGGTGTGTGGGTGGAGTGGGCTGGTGTGTATGTAAATTAATTTTTAGCTTTATAATATTAATTAATAATCGTGTTTACCATCTAATTTTTGAATTGTAAACTGTATCCCCTTATTTTTGAATTGTAATTTTGAAAAGAATGGTTTTATGTAATTTTCTCATTATAAAATTGTTTAAAAAATGACTTGATATAAAATTTATAAGTGAATTAATTATGATTATTTTCAACGACACAAAATATTCCAACATATGCCTCTAAACAATAACGGAGCCATCTTAAAGTATGTTTAAATTAGATAATGTGACATTTATCAGTATAAATATGAATTATATTTAGAATCCTCTTTTGATTTTACAGTTTCTTATTAATAAAAAATGTGATATATGCAAATCATTTGGGACGTTTCATTGTTTCCACACAAAAGAGAATGGACCTCGACCTATAAAAGTTGTAGGAGACGAAAGAAGCACTTAGCCAATATTTATATTACTTATTTAAGTTTCAATTATTATTTAAGAATATAAATAGAAATATATTAATAATAAATGAAGTGATGAATGTGTGATGAATGAAGTTGGACTTCTGTTTCACATCAGTTAAGATTGAAGGAATTTTCGTAGCGTTGCATTTGGTACACAATATTGGATTAGAGGCAATATAGTTAATTAATCGTGGAGATAAGATTACAGAAGATTGTATTAAATTGGACAACTTTAATGTTTTAAGATAGCGTTTGATGTTAGACTATATTAAGAAAATTTACCTGAAAAATGAAAATATTATATTAGAGTAAAAATTAGTAACTTATTTTTCTACTCTGATTCACTAATAAATTATTTATTTTAAAATTAACTTAATACTCATTTACTTGTAAGTAAAATTACTTAAAGATAACTTATTTTGCTCCTACTTTATATCTAAATAAGAAACTCACTTATTTATGTAAATTTGCTTATATAAAATTAGTTTAATTAAATGTCTATTTATAATCTAGCCGAAGTGATAAGATGCAGAAATGATAAACTGAAATTTATCAATTACAATTTAAATAGCAGTAGATATGTATCTATTCAAGTTTGAGATGATAAACTAAAATATGTTTGAGATGATCATTATTCTTGGCTGATGGTGCGTATCTACAATTCCTAGCATTACCTTCAGTTGATTGACAATTTATATTATCTTTAATTTTAGTATTATCCTTAACAAGCCCCCAAAAGACGGAGCTCCCATCGGAGATTCCAATCTTGGGTAGTAGGAGAGTAAATATGACAGTAGATGATGTCTAGTAAGAATATTAGCCAGTTGATCAATAGAGTAACTAAAAACATGATTACACACAAAATGATAATCAATAGCAATGTGATTCATATGGGAACAGAAAGTCGGATTGACTACGAGATATGTAGTCCCAATGTTGTCAAAAAATATGGTACGCTGATTCGGTAACTATACCTATATCTCATGTAATATATGTTTGGTCCAGAGAACCTCAATCGAGCAAGAGGGAAGGGCACCATACTTGGCCTTAGTGAATTATTTTTGCAACTATTTTCTCTTTTTAGAGCACCAAGAAACAAGAGTATCACAAGTTTGACATAATTTATCATTCACCAAATAACGATCTCCACTTGAATAAAAATATTGGTAAAAAAGATTTTTCTATACAAAATCTCAATAATCCCCCGCATGAATGAAAATCAATGTAGATGACTATACAAACGCTAAAGAAAGTACAAGCGGAAAGATATTGGCTTGTTTAGCATGGTTTTTCCTTTTATTTTTTGCTTTCTGTTCAAGACTTTTTTTAGGGAAATTATCTTAATTTTTGCTTGAAAATTATTTTTTAAAAAAAAAAAACTTTTTATTCCGAAGTGTTTTTTTGAGAAAGTTATATTGGACCAATTTCTTTTAAATATTTTTTTAATTAAAAGAAATAATTTCATAAAATTAGCTAAGTGAATTCAAAAACAACTTTTGAATTTCGAAAGTCATGACAAGCGGACCCTAACTATCATCAAATAAAAATACATGGGGGACCATGGTCTAATTACGCTTCAACAATAAAGCCAACTAATTATCCAGTGAAAGGAAAATATTGAATTTTTTTGTCCGTAAATTAATTTTACTAAATATTTATGGTCTTTTAGTATTTATAAATTTATTATTTTCCCTTGGAGAGTTGATTGTTTGTTTTAATTTGTCTAAAACTAATCATTACAACCATCTTTTCACGTTCTTCATCCTTAACAAGCCACAATGTCTATTTTCCCTTCAAAGTCAATGAAACTATCATAACACTGACTAGAGCATCATATGATGCAATCAAAAGGTTTTTTTTTTTTTTTGCAATAATGGGCTTGTCTGTAAGAGATGGATGTAGCATATATCAGCACAAAGTACATGATGTCCAAAATTCCACTAAGGCAGATAGTTTATGTGTGATTCAGAAAATCTCTTTGTTGCATTCGATATGAACTTGGTTCCAGGCCTGTACCTGTGTTTCGCGAGATCTGAGGTGAACTTCAAAATTTGGGCCCCCAAGTCATAACAAACACTCATCTTTTTCTTTTAAAAGAGTTTTACGGAACTAAATTTGTTAACTTAAATTCAACAATAAAGCAACAAGTAAAACTAAAATATTCAAAATATTTATTTTGCAATCAAGTAACAATACAAAGATGTTCTAACCGATCACTTAAATATAACTCGTCTTGCAGTGTTCGAGGCAAAAATATCAATCAATTTTGTATAGTCGAGTTGTTCAACCATTTCTTTTTCAATGGATAACATGGCCAATCCAATAAATCTTTCTTGCGACATAGTTGAACGGAGATAAGTCTTGATCAATTTCAATTTGGAGAAACTTCTTTCTGCTGATACAACTGTAACTGGTATAGTCAGCAAAATCTTGTAAGCAATGCTAGCATTTGGAAAACAACCATCCATTTTCTTCAAGTAATTAGCACATCAATAGCTCTTTTTGTTTCTCCAGGTAAATAGCACTTCAAAACTAATAACTATGTATATAAGTCATCACCAATAATGTTTGAATGTTCATTATGATTCAAATACTACTCAAGATTCATACAAGATTTCAACAAACTATCAAAATGCATACTATTCAACCTCTCCAAATTAAACAAAAATCCAAATGTCTCTTCATAATGTTTAAATTGTTCAAAGCGAGTTTAAAATGAAGATCGAGCTTGATCAATTATAAAGAGAAAATAATCAACTCGAAAAGACTCTTCAACTAATTGTGTTACCTCTTCACTACCACTTTCATCGAAATGTCTCTTTCTTCGAATGCTGCGTTTCTCTCTAAAAACAACTTCAATTCTCATTTCAGTTGCCATTTGTTTAGCTTCATCCATGACACTAGCAAATCCAAATTCTCTATAATTTTCGAGAAACAAAATAAGCGCTTCTAAAAACTTGATGGCTTTCATCATTATCCATGTTTTCAACTTGAAAAAATTTACTCATGGTATTATAGTATACAACTTATACCAAATGAACATGCTAAGTAAGAACTCAAAATTCTCAAGTTCATGTGTTGTTAAGGATTCAGTGTGACTCTTCGTGTTAGCATCTTCAGCAATGTTTGCCAAGTCAAGTAAAGTGTCTCTTATTCGTACACATTGCTCCTTTATCGGCTTAACACTTTCCACATGACTCTCCCAACGCGTTTGTGACAATGGCTTAAGTGTAAGACCTTCAACCTTATCTTTAAAAATTTTCCATCGTTTGGGAGAAGAAGGGAACAATGTGTAGATACGTTGTATCACTCCAAAGAAAGACATAGCTTTAGAACAACAACTTGCCATATCACATATTGCTAGATTAAGGCTATGACAACCACATGGAGTATAGAAAGCTCTAGGATTAATTTCAAGTAACCTTTTTTGTACACCTCTATGTCTCTCGCTCATGTTAGCTCCATCGTCATACCCTTGACCTCTTATATGATCAATATCAAGCTCAAGATTTGTTAACACATTTTTAAGCTAATTGAAAAGACCAAGTCCTGATGTATCATCCACCTTAAAAAATTCAATCCAATATTCTTGTACCATCGACAAGTCTGTTGCATCATCCACGCATCGTATTACTAGAGACATTTACTCCTCATTACTCGCATCTGGAGTACAATCAAGTATGATAGAAAAATATTTTGCATGTTTCACTTTTGTGATAATTGCACTTTTGACCTCGCCTGCCAAAATTTGTATCAATTTATTTTGAATTTTAGGACCAAAATATGTATACTGAATCTCACGTGCTTGAGCACGTCGAATGTGTTCTTTCATTATTGGATCAAACTTAGCAACCATTTCTATCATTTGCAAAAAAAGTCCATTGTTCTCAACATAAAGTTGCCCACAATCTCCTCGAAATGTCAAAGTATTTTTAGTGAACGTTTTCACAATAGCAATTATCCTCGTTAACACTTGTTTCCAATGCTCTCTTTCTTTGTTGATGGCCAATTGTACACTTTCATCAATTACATGTTTTGTTTGAAGTCTATTTTTCCGTTCCATCCAACTAGTCATGCAACTTACATGCTCCTTAAATACTTCATGACTTGTAAGGTGTCGATGCACATTATGCCAATCTTTGTATCCGTCATTACCCAATTGACCAATACTTTTCATCATTTTTTCTGTCTTAAACAACTTGCAGCAAAAACAAAAGATCTTATTTAAAGAAATCGAATACACTAACCATCTTCTATCGGTTGTCAGCCCATTTGCAAGTACTCGCTTATATTGTGATTCATCAAAATGTCTACCTTCATTATCTTTGGGAAACAAGATATCATCAACTCTTTTTGGCCTCATTTCAACTAAAAAATCCCTTGTCTTTTGATCAATATGAACGTCCTTCCAATTTTCAGGATCCTCAAAATTCAAAGTAAAGCAATTCGCTTGATTTAAATCTTCATCTTGAACATTATTTTCAGCATTCTGCTTTGGTTCATCCATATTAGCAGGTTCAATCATTTCCTCGTTCTCTCGCCGTCCATCCACATTATCATTATCATTATGATTCTGTTCCTTAACACCTTCATTCTATTTTCTTTTCTTGTTATTAAAATATTTATCCATATCTCAAGTCTGACTTCGAATTAATGCCTCTACTCTTTCTCTCTTCTTCTTTTTTTGAGCTCTAGATGCATATTTAGGAGCCATGGTATTTGACTCAAATCACTCAACAGCTAATAGTTATTGAAATTGAACATAACAATTAACTTGAACGAGTGTAGATTTACAAAATCCCAGTTCAAATCCACACTTAATTACGCCAAATCCAGATAAGTAATAATTCATATTCAATCACATTATCACATAATCAATTAATAAAATCCCATCACTAATAGACTAATATATACGTAGTAGAATTTGCAAGTAATCCTAAATTCCTAATCTGCAATTAATCCTAATAACAATCTAATCATTTTTAATTTGGGCAAGTATAATATGCAATTAATCCTAATAATAAACTCATTATTAATCTGGAAGTAATCCTAAATTCCTAATAACAATCTAATCATTTTTAATATGGGCAAGCATAATCTGCAATTAATCCTAATAACAATCCAATCATTTTTAACAGAAAATAAGCAGTAGCCAGCAAGTAAATGTATCTACAATTACCTGAGGCATGGATTTGTATGGTTACAAGTCGGCGTCGCTGCTCTGTGCTCTGACTCGTTCACGGCGCCATTGGAGAACAACTATAGAGGAAGAGAAAAAACATTGGAAAATCCACATCAAAGAAGTAGAAACAGAGAAAGAACTCAAGTAGACAATCATATTAAACATAACTTACATTATAAAAGAAGAGACTCTTTGCTGCTAGAATTGGAGAACTAATGTGCATCGTCTTCACTTGAATTTTTGGAGCGGGCGTTTAATAATGGTTCAGTCATTCAGACTTTCAGTCACTGTTTTCTTTCTATTTCCCCCTCACGAGCCCACGGCGGACAGGTGGAGTTACTGGCTGACAGTCAAACAGGCGCGGTAGAGAGGCGGAGCACTGGAGCAGTAGAGGGAAACGACGCAGGGAGGTAAGTGTGTGAGTGAAATGTTGTTTTACCTTTAGGTTAAAAAAAAAAAAAATTTGGCCCCCAGAAATTCTGAGCCTGAGGCGGAGGCATCTTGGGCCTCCCCTCAGGTCTGGCTCTGTTTGGTTCTATAAGAAGACTTGTGGAGGACATATCCTTGGGGTATTAACTTGAAAAAGAATTTTTTGTCCGAGTTGGAATGAGGAGTTTGTAAAATAAAATTTGAAAACATTTTTAAAGATGAGAGGCTCTAGTAAGATGAACTGCACTGCAACACTCAGTTTGAGGTTGATCTTGTAGAGTATATAGTTTTGAAGACTCATTCTACTACGAGATGAGAAAGATTATCCTCCTTTTCTAAAGACAAATCTTTGTTATGAAGACTCAACTTTGTTTATCTGTTATGCTAATTTTTATAATGTGAATTTTTGTAGCCGTGACAAATGGTTGAACTCCGAGGCTTCCCACGCTTACATTTTGTTAAAAAAATAATTTATCGTTTTAAATTTGTAAGTAAATAAGGTAAAAAAAAATATATAAATGTTAAATACTAATGTCAAATTTCATCAACAATGAAATAAATGTTAAAAAATAACTTCTCCATTAGTAATGTTAGAAAGTAAAATAAAGAGATATTTTTAATATTTTATTGTTGACTTACAAAAAAAGGTAAAGAAATAAAAAAAAATTGTCAGTGATATCAACGATTCCCTAAGGCGATCAGCAAACGAACATTGTCATTGATTACCGATAACATAATCGTCGATAATTAATGACAGTGTACATCGATTAGGGGTGGCGCTCGACCCATACTCACACGAGATTGGCTCGTGCTCGCACGAAGCGAGCTCGTGGCTCGTCGTTTTGGGCGAGATCAGCTCGTTCCATGAGCTCGCAGCTCGCAGGTATTGACGAATCGAGCCGAGCCAAAGCTCGTCGGCTCGTTTGTTTTTTGTTTTTTATTACACTATAGACTATACTAAACTTAAAAAACATATATATATACACATTTTCTAAACATTTTTGTTAAATATACATTTTTCAAAATAGTTTTCTTTTTAAAATAAAAAAAAATCTCTTCTCCTTTATCCGGGTTTGGGTGGCTACTTCAATTTCGAGTATGCGGAGTTAAAAATTGTACACGAATAACTTGTTACGTGTACAATTTTTTTTTGAAAAATTATAAAGTATTAAAATAAAATTTTGTGATGAATATGATTAAATTAAATATCACTTACTTGATTACATGCAATTTCGGCATATTTATCTTGGAGTCGATAATGAGCGTTTTCCAGTCCTTCATTCACATTAATACTTCTAAAATATCTTCTTTTAGTTGACTCTTGACCTCGGAGAGAACTCTCTTCCCAACACTAAAAGCAGACTCTGAAGCTACAGTACTAATTGAAGGTGTTAGTAGATCTTTTGTCATTGCAGAAACTACTGGTCATCGACGTCCTTCGCCATAAATCAATTACTTCTTTTGAATGTTTCCTAATTGCATGGTTACTAGGCATATTATGATTAAAGTAATCAATTAATTCAGCAAGTAGTGCATTTGGATTATTACTCGATATTTGAGTACATGCAGTGGAAGACAAACTACTACTACTACTACTACTACTACTACTACTACTACTACTACTAGATGAACCAAATGCATATGCACTTGAATCATATCTATATGAATTCATTCCTTGAAATAAATTTAAAACTTCAACGTCATCATCTCCTATATTAGTGGGAGAAGTAGTTGTAGAGTCGAAGGGTACACAAGTAATATGTGTACCCATTCGTGTAGCATATACTTTATACATTTCACATAAAATTTGTTCCAAATTCCTATAAGTAATAGGTACGCTAAAAGATAAAAATTTGAAATTTGATTAATAACAAATTTAATACCCGATAAATTATATGAAGGGTCCATGATGCATGCTAACGAAAATAACATGGGCAAGTCTTCCCAATATTTTCTAAATTTTAATTCCATGGAAAATATATTTGAACTAAAATCGGGGTCATCTTTAAATCTATGAAAAGCCTGGCAATTATATACAGACGTTCAAAGACTATAAAACTAGTAGGATGCTAAACACCAGACAAAATATTTGTAGAATCATAAAAACTTGTCAATTTTTTCTTAATTTTAAAAACTAAATGTCAATCGTGCTCATTTAAAATAGTATCGTCGTCGTTTCTCATAGACCTACTGTTATAACATTCAATAATTAAATGTTCGAAACCTTCACATGATTTTAATAATAAGTATGTGGAGTTCAATCTATGCCCTACGTCACTAATAAAGGTTTTTGTATGAGACACCTCAACTTCGTCACAAAATTCTTCAAATGCTTGTTTTCTACTAAGTGCAATCGTGATATAGACTAGTACATTCCTAATTCGTTGAATTTCATTCTTAACATATTTTAAACCGTCTTACACTATTAAATTTAAAATATGGCAAAAACATCGAATATGAAATAAATAACCTCCGAAATCGGGTTGAAGTACCTCATGCAATTTATCGATAACACGCTTATTTACACTAGCGTTGTGGAACATAAAAGAACGAATTTTAATAGCATTAAATATATTATTAGCACTGTGCGGGACCTCAATAATTTTAAAACCAATAATTTTTTTTATGCAACACCCAAAGTGGGTCTATATAGTATGCAGTTGCAGCTATGGAACCTCTTTTATTAATCTCCTCCCACATATCCGAAGTTAAAGATATCACACCCCCACGTTTTTCTAAATCCGCAATCAATAGTTTTTTTTAATTAAGAAAATATCCAATTGTATCAGAACGAAGAGTATTTCGACTTACCCCAACATACCTCGATTGAAGATATTGTTTGACGTAGGAAACAAATTGTTGGTCGTTCGCTATTGCTAGTGGCAACTTCGTCGCGGCAAGGAACTTCACCATTCCCTTTCGACCTTTCTCTTTCGAGTACATCCACATAGAAAGTGGCGTAATAGTATTATTAGCACATGAACTACCAAATTGTAGTTGCGTTTGACCAGTTGGAAGAAGCATATGTTTGGCCGCACATGTTTTGTAGTGACGGTTGAAGTGGGTGGTTCCTATGCCTTTTTTCCATGCCAATCATTGTTGACAGTATTTACATACTGCTTAGGTTTTTGGAACTTCATCGATTATACGACCAATTTGAACCAATTTAAAATGGTCCCAATATCTTGCCTACTTCTTCCCCTATCTCTTCCCTCTTGCATCTGGAATATCTAATACAGATTCTTCATCATATTCCAAATCAATTGGATGACTAGCATCAATATTAATGTCTTCCAAATCAATTGGATGACTACATTCAAGAATGTCGAAATCTTGAATATTTTCTGGAATGAGTAATTCATTTAGACCAGCGAATTCATTCCTAAATTGACTTTGAGCAGGTGTTTCGCCTCCGATCCTGAACAAGTTTCGAATAAACGATCATGAATCCATTTGTGAATAATTGAAATTGAATGTTGAAGACTTGACGTATAATTGAGAAGTGAATGAAAATTATGTAGTAGTGTAGAAAATAATTTGTAAAATCAAGATTATAACTCGACAATGTAAAAATAAAAATGTAGAAGAGTATATGTTATAGAATGATGATAATGATTTGTAAATAAATTATAGAGAGTAGAATAGAGAATGAGAGATTGATAGTAAATTTGGTGTGAAAAAGTTGTAATGGATGGGTATTTATAGGGGAAGAAAAAAAAATGAAAAAAAAAATTGAAGGACCGAAACGATCACTGGAAATTCAGTGACCGTTTCGATCTTCAGCTACCGTTCTGGTCACTGAATTTAATTTTTTATGAGCCACAGGCTCGTAGTTTGCAAAAAACACAGGCTCGTGGGCTTGCTTGGCGAGCAGCTCATCTAGCGAGCAGACCTGTTCGGCTCATGCTCAGGCTCGTTTTTGCCGAATTGAGCGATCGAGCCGACGAGCCGCTCGGTTTTGTTGCCACCGCTAACATCGATGATTGATTGGTCACCGACAATATCACTCTTGATTATTCCTTGAGAGTTAATTCTAGTTTCTATCATTTATAAGGTTAAATATTTTCTATTGGGCTTTTTCAAATGCTTTCTAATTGTTATTGAACTTTAAAAGTTCTACGAGTTGCCACTAAACTTTATCAAGGGTTTCTCAAATGAGATATAAATTTAAAGATTTTTACAGTGGTTACTGAACGTATCAAAATATTATAACATTTGTTTACTTCTCATTTTAAAAGTTAGTGAACTTGATAAACTTACCAAATTTATCCCTTCCATGATTTTGTCTATCGTGACATTTAGTTCATTAACTTTTAAAACAAGTGATGCTGTCAGGCAAATTATTTTCAAATGCCCTCCCTGGACGATAATGTAAGTTATTATTTTATTTAGTTGGCATCGACCAAATGATTGAAATTGTATATTGACGCCACAATTGTCTAAACAAATCATATAATCTACTTGTACTATTTGAAGCGGCCTAATTAAATTAGTATTGCTCATGGCCCAACCTAAAACTTGGATGGCCTTTTCTGGTTGATAGCCTACTTATTTCCTGTTGGGCCTTATTGTTTTCTAACCTAAAGGCCCATACCTAATCCTCTCTATATATGTTGCCTCGTTACAGTTGTGATACGTGTAAATAAATTGTTTAGCCCATGTATTGAGAGAAAAATGGCGTTCCTTCTTGGCTTTGTGCTTTCCGCCTTTTGCTTCGTGCTTTATCGTGCTCCATTTTTTCTCCTTCTACCTTAGCCTTTGTGGCTAACTTTTGAGGCTACAATATTCTTCACACTTAGCCCTTTATGGGCAACCGTAGAGCAACCTTATTGGGGAAGGTTGGTTTGTGATTTGGTTGGACTTGTGGTAATCAGTTCTATGAATACAGAGCCCAGATTGGTGGGGATTTGGAGTACCTTCTTCAACATTTGGTATCAGAGCATTGGTTGGTGTGAATTCCAATGAGAAATCAACGGAGAAGTGACTGTGACTCGTAATCCCTCAAAGAACCGAACATGCAACCCTTGGTTCCAACCAAACCAGTGACTGCCCGGAATATTTGAACCCATATTCGTACTCTGCGGGTTGAGGCGCATCCAACACTGGTACAAGTGGTGGAGAAGGTTGCCGTCGGCGGTGGCGCTGGCGGCTGATCTCGACGAGCTCCTTTAGGCGGTTAGCTTATTTTAATTTCCCGAATGTACTGATATTATTGTTTTCGTGTTTCAGGTTACACAGGAAAAGTTGGACGATTCTGCCCTTGGTGGGTTGACGCTCAAAACTGCTATACATTTATTGAATTACTTTAGGCTAAAAAAAACTCGCATCTCTCGTAATCTATGGACTCGGACATGTCCGCTCTGGTAAATTGGCTAATCCATTTAAATTTCAGCACCAATGCGTCATTGTGTGGGGTGACAATATGATTAATACCATGTGGGGATAACCATTGCTTGTGCTAGAAATCAGGAATTACTTGGTCTTCGTTACTACGTGATTAAAATTGTTCATTTGAAAATTTGCAGCATATTATCTTTTGTGATATATCGTGAGTGAAACTATTTAGTTAACATATCTCTTGTTGTACTTTTAAATTATTAGAATATCTAGACCTTAATTGTTTGAAAATTCCCTTAATCTAAGATCGTGAATCTTACGAAACCCTGGGAATAAAAAATAGTGTATATTTGCGAACCTATGTTTACTTTGTGTGGCTTAATTGTGACCTTCTATTTTTTATTGATTAATTAAAAATGACAACGCATAATATTGATTTGGGAACTTTTAATGAAAAATGTGATTTTTCAATCTGGCAACAAAAAATAGAGGTAATTTAATTCAACAAAAGGTTTCAAAGCCATTGATGGCAACTCTCCCGCTTATTTTTCAAAAGAACAAAAAAAGAAGCTGATGAACTTGTTTATACCTCAATTATTTTACACTTGGTTGACGCGGTTTTGAGAAAGGTGGGTAAATTGAAAATCACTAAAGAACTTTGGAAAAAATTGAAAGACTTGTATTTGTTCAAATCTACTCCAAATAAACTT
This sequence comes from Fraxinus excelsior, assembly GCA_019097785.1. Lineage (NCBI taxonomy): Eukaryota > Viridiplantae > Streptophyta > Magnoliopsida > Lamiales > Oleaceae > Fraxinus > Fraxinus excelsior. The sequence continues at coordinate 9,235,178 of CM032643.1, forward strand.
TATTCATTTGAGTGTTTTTTCAGTTTCAAAATGGATTCTTCAAAAGATCATGATGACAATTTAGACGTGTTTAACAAACTTGTTCAAGATATTGTTAATTGTGGAGAGTCGGTGTTTGAAACTTATAAGGCTATTATTTTCCTGAATGTTATACCTGATAAGTATAAGGAAGTAAAAAATGCTATTAAGTATGGTAGAGACACTTTGACGTCCGAAATTGTCATTGACTCCCTTAGAAGTAAGGAGATTAGAACTCAATTTAAGTAAAACAGTCATGATGGTTATCAAAGTAGTGGCGAGTCTATTAGTAATGAAGGTAGAAGGAAGAACAATGGTAGGCCTAGATCCATTTCTAAGACCAATGTTAAGAAATGCTATAGCTGTGGGAACACGGGACAGTTCATAAATGATTGCTATAAATAGAAGAATAAGCAAAATGGTAAAGATAGATATGAGGTAAATGTGTTGTTTTCTATTTTCGATAGTTGTGATGGTGAGGTCTATATGATTACAAGTCATGTTGCTTATCGTGTTGAATTGAATTTAATTGTCATTCTCATTTACATGAATGGACACTTGATTCTGGTGCATCTTTTCATGTGACATCACAAAAAGATTGGTTTGAAAATTTGCACGAATCAAATTATGGGCATGTTGTGTTGTGTAACAATTCTGCTTATAATGTCGTTGGCATTGGTGTGACCATTGTGTGCTTGGTGAAATTATAGAACTATTTTCTCCACGAGCGTTCATAAAACTAAAGGCATACTTGAATATGTGCATTCGGACTTGTGGGGTCCATCAGCAGTCCCACATCGGGTGGAAATAGGTATTTCTTGTCTATTATTGATGACTACCCTAGAAAAGTATAGGTTTATCTTTTAAAGGATAAGTCCGACACTTTCATAACTTTAATAATTGGAAAAGACAAGTTGAAAACCAAACTGGTAAGAAAATTAAGTTTTTGTGAATTGATAATGGCCTAGAGTTTTGTAACACTGAATTTGATAATATGTGCAAAAAAAAAAATGGAATAACAATACATAAAACGATTCTTTACACTCCCCAACAAAATGGGGGTAGCGGAAAGGATGAATAGAACCGTACTTAATAAAATGTGTTGCATGATATTAAGTTTTGGAGTCCCAAAGTTTTTTAGGGGCGAAGCTATTATGATTGCTTGTTATTTGATTAATTTGACTCAATCTGCTGCGTTGAATGGTGAAACTCCACATGAAAAATGGTCTGGTAAACTAAGTGATTATTATATGTGTAGAACTTTTGGCTGCATTGCATTTTCTCATCAGAGTGAGGAAAAACTTGTAGAATAGGAGCCAAAAGGGAGTTAAGATCATTGTGAGTAGAAATGTTACATTCAATGAGAGCGAAATGTCATGTCTTAAAACCGAATCAAAACCTGTGATTGAGGAAAAACAAGGTGAAAAGAGTAACTAATTGAAGGTGGAGTTAGGAAAACTTAACACATCCATCTATGTTCATAGAGTGAGGTGGAGACTCGAGAACAACAACCTGATATAGAAAATAGAGAGGAAGTATTAATAGAAGAACACTCTGAAGAAGAGAATCATTTAGCAGATTATAACTTAGTTAGGGATAGAGAGAAGAGAAAGTCTAGAGCACCCATAAGATTTGGTTATGAATCTGAGCTAGCTTTTGCTCATGTGAGTTATGAGGAGTTAGCTGATAGGAAGCCAAAGACATTTGAGGAGACGATGAAAAGTGAACAGTCTGAAGAGTAGTTTAAGGTAATGAAAGATGAGATGAGTTCTTTAGAAAAGAATCAAATTTGGGAGCTAATACCTAAACTTAAGAATAAATCTACTGTTAACTGTAAGTGAGTATTTAAGGATAAGAAAGGTACTAGCGCATCTGAACCCTTAAGATTTAAGGCTAAATTAGTGTGAAGGGGTACACTTAGAATGAGGGGGTTGATTACAACGAGGTTTTTTCACATGTTGTTAAGTACACTACTATTAGAGTCATACTTTCATTGGTTGCACATTTTGACTAGAAACTTGAACAACTTGATGTAAAAACTATTTTTTTTACATGGTGAACTTGATGAGCAAATCTTTATGAATCTACCAAGAGGTTTTAAAGATAAATTAAAACTTGATCATGTGTGCTTCTTGAAAAGATCTTTATATGACCTAAAACAATCACCTAGACAGTGGTATAAAAGATTTGATTTTTTTGTACTATCCATAGAGTTTCATCATAGTAAGTTTGATCACTGCCTTTACTTCCAACATAATGATGCTAATAATGAATATGTGTTCTTATTGCTATATGTGGATGATACGCTCTTAGTTGGTTCATCACCTAAATGTATAAGTGACATAAAAACAAGTTTGAATGATGAATTTGACATGAAAGACCTAGGAAATGATAAAAGAATCATAGGTATAGAAATTGAAAGAGATATCGGTCAAATTTTGTTTTGTTTTTACATCAGTTCTCATATGTTTCAAAAGTGTTAAAGAAATTTGGCATGCATGATTGCAAACCTGTAACATTACCTTTAACTAATCATTTTTATTATCTAAAGATCAGGCTCCATGTAATGAAAAAGAGATATAATACATGAGTAGAATTATATACTTCAATGTGATTGGTTCTGTTATGTATTTGATGGTTTGAACTAGGCTAAATTGAGCTTTTATTGTTAGCATTTTTAGTAGATACATGTATAATCCTGGTCCAGAGCACTGGGAAGCCTTTAAAATAGGTGTTAAGGTATTTAAAGAAAACTTGTAATGTAGGTATAAGATTTGGTGTCAATAATGAGGGTGTTAAACTGAAGGGTTTTGTTGATGTTGATTATGCTGAGGATATGAATAATAGAAAATCTACTTCTTCTTATGTGTTTACTTTATCTAACTCTTGTGTTAGTTGGAAATCACAGTTATAAAATAGTTGCACTATCCACGACAGAATCCGAATACATCGCCACTACTGAAGCTATTAAAGAAGCTTTATGGCTTGAAGGCCTTCTACATGAACTTTGTGTTTTAAATAATTATGTGGTAGTATATTTTAATAGTCAGCTCTCTATACACCTATGCAAGAATCCTGTTTTTCACAAACACACCAAATACATTAATGTTAGATTACATTTCATTAGAGATATTGTGTCACAAGAAGTTGTAAAACTTGAAAAAATACAAACATAATATAATCCCTCAAACATGAGCACTAAGGTGCTAACATTGGTGAAGTTTAAATTAGTGTCATTTGAAGTAGCCTAATTAAATTAGTGTTGCTCGTGGTCTAACCCAAAACTTGGATGGCTTTTTTTGGTTGATAGCCCACTTATTTCCTATTGGGCCTTATTGTTTCCTAACCTAAAAGCCCATACCTAATCCTCTCTATATATGCTGCCCCGTTACTATTGTGATACGTGTGAAAAAAAATTGTTTAGCCCGTGTATTGAGAGAAAAACGACGTTCCTTCTTGGCTTTGTGCTTTCTGCATTTTGCTTCGTACTTTACTGTGCTCCGTTTTTTCTCCTACCTTAGCCTTTGTGGCTGACTTTTGAGGCTACAATATTCTTCACACTTAGTCCTTTGTAGGCAACCGTAGAGCAACCTTGTTGGGGAAGATTGGTTTGTGATTTGGTTGGACTTGTGGTAATCGATTCTAACAATACTGAGCTCGTAGTGGTAGGGGATTCGGAGTACCTTCTTCAACAGATGCAGTGGTAGACGAGATAACAATTTGTAATTTGAATAATTTTAAGTGTATAGGGGTTTTTTCACATAATTTTTACAGATGTTGTTGATGTAGCATCTATGTTCATTTTTTTGTCATCTTTCAACGACAAACTGCCACATATCCCTCGTATAAATTCTGTAAGTATAGCAAGGTTCATAGCAATTCCCGAGACTTAAACTCAATGGCAACTTAGAGAAAATTAGAAAAGCTCAATTGCATTAGGGGAATATTTGGGGAAGTTAACATTTGAGAGATTTAACCCCACTTATGGTGATAAGTATGAAAAAAGCACGAGACTTTTAACATTATTGTTCTTTTTATTCTCTAGCTGCCATTTTTCTTGAATGACTAATTTTTCAATAGTTATAGGTCGGGTTAGATGTTCCCCTTAAATTTTTATTTTTTATATTAATATTTATCCACCTTAGTGCTGGTATAATAATAATAATAATAATAATAATAATAATAATAATAATAATAATAAATGCAAGGCGTTTAAGTTACAAGGTGAGTGCTAATAGCCTAATATGACCTTCATAAATAGGATTTGTGATTCTTTGTGCTAAAACTTGATTTCATATAAAATTTATAAGTGAAATAGTGAATTAATTTTGATTATTTTCGTCGACACAAAATATTCCAACATATGACTCTAAACAATAACGGAGCCATCTAAAAGTAAGTTTAAATTAGATAATGTGACATTTATCAGCATAAATATGAATTATATTTAGAATCCTCTTTTGATTTTACAGTTTCTTATTAATAAAAAATGTGATATATGCAAATCATTTGGGACGTTTCATTGTTTCCACACAAAAGAGAATGGACCTCGACCTATAAAAGTTGTAGGAGACGAAAGAAGCACTTAGCCAATATTTATATTACTTATTTAAGTTTCAATTATTATTTAAGAATATAAATAGAAATATATTAATAATAAATGAAGTGATGAATGTGTGATGAATGAAGTTGGACTTCTGTTTCACATCAGTTAAGATTGAAGGAATTTTCGTAGCGTTGCATTTGGTACACAATATTGGATTAGAGGCAATATAGTTAATTAATCGTGGAGATAAGATTACAGAATATTGTATTAAATTGGACAACTTTAATGTTTTAAGATAGCGTTTGATGTTAGACTATATTAAGAAAATTTACCTGAAAAATGAAAATATTATATTAGAGTAAAAATTAGTAACTTATTTTTCTACTCTGATTCACTAATAAATTATTTATTTTAAAATTAACTTAATACTCATTTACTTGTAAGTAAAATTACTTAAAGATAACTTATTTTGCTCCTACTTTATATCTAAATAAGAAACTCACTTATTTATGTAAATTTGCTTATATAAAATTAGTTTAATTAAATGTCTATTTATAATCTAGCCGAAGTGATAAGATGCAGAAATGATAAACTGAAATTTATCAATTACAATTTAAATAGCAGTAGATATGTATCTATTCAAGTTTGAGATGATAAACTAAAATATGTTTGAGATGATCATTATTCTTGGCTGATGGTGCGTATCTACAATTCCTAGCATTACCTTCAGTTGATTGACAATTTATATTATCTTTAATTTTAGTATTATCCTTAACAAGCCCCCAAAAGACGGAGCTCCCATCAGAGATTCCAATCTTGGGTAGTAGGAGAGTAAATATGACAGTAGATGATGTCTAGTAAGAATATTAGCCAGTTGATTGCTAAAGTAACTAAAAACGTGATCACACACAAAACGATAATCAATAGCAATGTGATTCATGCGAGAACAAAAAGTCGGATTGACGAGGAGATATGTAGTCCCAATGTCGTTAGAAGATTTTAGTATTATGATTATTGTCATCGACACAAAATATTCCAACGTATGCCTCTAAACAATAACGGAGCCATCTAAAAGTAAGTTTAAATTAGAAAATGTGACATTTATCAGCATAAATTATATTTAGAACCCTCATTTGATTTTACAGTTTTTTATTAATAAAAAATGCGATTCCACACAAAATTATATTACTTATTTAAGTTTCAATTATTATTTAAGAATATAAATATAAATATAAATATAAAAATATTAATAATAAATGAAGTAAGACAGACCTTCAAAGCAAATATATATATATATATATATATAACACTAAGCATTTGAATGTATGATGAATGGAGTTGGACTTCTGTTTCACATCAGTTAAGATTGTAGGAATTATCGTAGCGTGCATTTGGTATACGATATTGGATTAGATGGAATATAGTTAATTGATTATGGATGATGAAATTTACATAGTTCGACCCTAACAATACCTAAAGGGGGGGAGGAATAAGTATTTAATGCGGAATTAAAAACAATTACGAATTACCGCAACAAGTCACTTTTAATTCTTATCTAAACAGTTAATCATTCAAGTCAAATTATTATATGTTGAATTACCGCAGTTTGCATATCATAAATAATAAAGCAGTAAAGACCACAAGAATTGTTCACAGAGAAACCCAATTGAGAAATATTTTGAGCACTTTGCCAGTCAATCCACTATAAACGATTTTGTACTTACAGTCTAGTAGATTAGATGACGACGCGAGCTATCTAATCTCCGAACTGCAATTCTGACAGTTCTTCTGAATTCTGTGTTCCCATGCATCAATTCTAGCTGCAATAACCAACGCTCTCTTGGAACTCCGCTATCCTGCAGCAGCACCTAGCTTGGTAGAATCGCATATCTCATGTGGATCACGAAGAACAATCCGTTCTTCACAGACTGGAACTCCAGTCGCCTTAATCGATTTTCAGCACCTCTAACAGATATGTAGGAAGTTTGATTTTTGGTATTTGGATATTGAATCTGATGTTTCTCTGACAAGAACACTCACACAAGATGAATGTTGAATTATGGAATAAATAAATTTCTCAATGATGAAGCTCTCACAATTAACAACCTTAAGAAAATCGTTATGTACATATTCTGGTATATATAGATAGGTCAAGAACAACCTTAAGAAAAAAACATTTAAAACACGAAATAAAAATTTCTCTTATAAAACTGTCGCTCGAGCGAAGGGCCAGCGACAGTCGAGCGATTGGGTGTCGCTCGAGCGAAGGAGGGGCGACGGTCTAGCGACGAAGTTTTTTATTTTGTAGCTTGTACCAACCCTTGGTGACAGTTCAGCGAAAATCCACGCTGTTTTCCTCCTTATTTTAAATTCGAAACCCTTGATCTTAAACAAATTGCACGTTTTTCCTTGAACTTTAAAATCTATCAATCTAAGTAATTTTGTTCACAGAATTTACCAATTACTAAATCATCTAAAACCTAACAAACTCCTCATTTGGTATTCTATGACAAAACACTAATCTATGTTAAGACAGTAATAAAATAAAAGTTTCAGACTTAAAACAATGACACAATCTAAACTACAAACTGTCTTGAATGAACACCGCAGTACCTATTTCCTGAAATAGACAACTCAAATACCAGTGTAAAATGTGTGGAAAACAGTATCAAAGATAATCACAGTTCAAACAATTCACTTGTAGGAGTCATTTAAGCAATTGTAACTCAAATAACATATTTTTTAGTTTTAAATCACAAGTTAAATTAAGACACAGTATCAATGCAACCCAACATACCAAAATGAAATATTGACACTGTAAAAATATCAAAAACTTAATTTAGCGAAACCGAACTCAAGCAAATATGCATGTGCTCCCCCTTACTGCAAACTCTCATTGTGTTTAAGCAGTAGGTAAATGTATCTATGTCTCACCCCAATTACCCATCAAACATAAAAGTGATATCAATGTGTAAATGTATCTATATCTCACCCCAACGACTCCTTAGACATAAAATTCAACTCATAAATGCAAATCAATTTGAAACAATGATATCGATTTTATATATAGTAAAACATTTTAGAATAATCATACATCATGTAAGCATAAAAATTTAGATACAGACTCCTCCAATCAACAAAACTATAGAAAAAAACTGCATATCATCTACTCCATCTTTTTGTCATACAATGACAAGGGGTAAGCTTACAACTATGAAGCACCGGCAGCAGCATCTGAATCCATCCTCTCCTCGGATGCAGTATCGCCATCTCGGTGACGACGTATCCAACGAAGTCCACGCTGTAAGTATCCAACCGCACTATGAAGTGTAGCAAACTCGACAGTGTGTCGATCAACAGTAGCCCGCAGCTGTGTGATCACCGCCATCATACGAGCCTGTTGCTCGATAAACATGGTCATCTGTCCCAACGGTGCGATCGAAGGATTGATGGGAGCAAACTCGGGAGGAGGAGGAGAAGGAGAATGAGGAGCCGAAGAAGTGGATGGGATATCGGAGGGTCGAGGAGCAGAAGGAAAATCGGATGGGTCGAAAGAGATCAGGTCATCAATGGGATCGGCCGGCACAATCGGGTCAATTGGCTGTGCTGGCTCGAATGAAGCACGTCCTCGACTCTGGGCGATAGTGGTATGGCCAATCGGCCGGAAAACCCGCCTCAGACCCCTTCTCAGGGAAACTAACTCATAAGGAAGTGACTAACCTATTAATAAGGCACACATAGGGAAGCCCAACCATCGTACCCATCGTACGAAAAGCCCTCAAGATTTGCTGAGAAATGAAAGTGGGAAGATCAATAGAATCGTCATGCAGCAGAGCATAAAGAACGAGCCTTCTCAATAGGTAATGAAGAAGTGTGAGAAATTGGCTACATATTCGTGCACACAATGCGTAACAAAATTTGGCAGTTAGTGGGTAAAGATCCAGTGCCCATCATACCTGGACCACCCTCTATCGGTGTGTTAAACACCGTGGATCGGATTAAAGTGTCTGAATGAAGTGAATCGGGGGTAAGATCTAGAAATAGGGGTTGGACGACTCTCGGAATGTGAATAACACTGGATCTAACGTCCAGAGTAATCTTAACTACCCGGCCCCGAAGAAAAACTCGAAAAAAAGAGCCGCCGACATCATAGATGTTAGTGTAAAACTCTTGAACAAGAAGACTCGGTCGGGGTGACAAATCAACAAGAAAAGGTTCACGACCTCGGAAAGTGAAAATGGCAGTGAGGTCGGGGGACAGGTCAAACATAATGACCTCGCGCTTGAAAAGAACAGGGCGCTGAGAGAACTGTGACCCAAAAATATCATGAGTCATAGTAGAAACGAACCTAGTTCGACTAAACGCAGTCAAAGTACTAGGAGTAGAAGGAGTAGTGCGTGCTTTCTTTGGCGGCATCTGAAAGAATTGAATCACAAAACCATTAAAACCTCAATCAATGACAAATGAAATCCTGATATGCATGACAAGCATGAATGCACGTAAAACAAGGCAAATGAAATGGCATGCAACGTGCCCTATAGTGAATGCATGACGACAGGCAATAATGCCTAAACGTAGGTGACGTAAAGACATGACACGTGTCATGGTGTCTAGACATAGGGACGTGGCGCGATGACGTGACGCCAAGATGGAGGGATATGACATCCCTGTGTGGTGTCACAACCAATACAATGAACGCACGACTCTAAAAAGAACCAATGTTCAAACCTCGACAAAGTTCGGTCCAAAAAACCCTAAACCAACTCCACTTCACCCAAAATCGCACACCAAACAACCAGACCCACTTGTCATCAACTAAAGTCATTGAAATGATTAATAAGAATGAAAGAATCCACAAAAAACCACTAAAATCTCCCCAAACACGGCCACGAACTCAGTATGTGGATCAAATTGTTCAAAACAATGATGACAAGCTTGGTGAATAATTAAAATATGTAATGCAACATCTACCACTCAAGAAATAATGATCATTACGTGAAAACTCCTAAATAATTGCAAAAGTGAAGAAAAACCAAAGTTTTCGAATTTATCTTTTGAAACTTGATGATTTGATGAAATGATCCCTCAATGAAGTGAGATTTAGTGATTAAAGTGTGTGCAAGGCAAAGGTTTTTGAGTGGGTTGAAAATTTTTGGCAAGAAATCAAGTGAAAATCTGGGAAAATGAGTTAAACCCTTGAGAAATAACCTTAAAACTCAAAGTTACACTCTGTCGCTCGAGCGACCCTCGAGTTATAAGCAAGCGAGGCAGCTTTTACTACTGTCGCTCGAGCGTATTCCGGCGAGAAGCTGGTGATAAGGCAATTGATAGAAATAGCACCAAATATTCAAAAATTAAGGAAAAAAATATTTTTTAAAACAAAATAAAACGTCAATATAAACAACTCAACCTCGATACTTCGATAATTAAAATCAAGCATGCAATTACAAGTCGAGCAATATCAAAAAGACTTTTCTACATACGCAGTTAAGTTCAAGATGGAATAAAGTGTATAAATGACTCATGTATGTAATATGCCACTATTTTCTCGTGAAAATGACTCTAAACCTTAAATTTGTGAGAAATGACATGCAAAATATCACAATTAAATAAGTATGATCCCTACTGATGAAAGTCGAACCCGGAATAAATTTTAGGACATAAAAATGGTGAAGTTCGTTGCCGTGGCGGAGTTGCCAATAGCAATAGCGGACAGCCAACATTTCGTTAACTACGTCAAAAGATATCTTCAACCGTGGTACCAAGGGGTAAAACAAAATACTCTTCGTTCTGATATAATTACATATTTTCTTAATGCAAACCAACTATTGATTTCAGATTCGGAAAAATATGGGAGTGTTATATCTTTAACTTCAGATATGTTGGAAGAGATTAATAAGAGGGGTTATATGGCTGCAACTGCACACTACATAGACCCACTTTGGGTCATGCATAAAAAAATTATTGTTTTTAAAATTGTTGAGTATCCGCACAACGCTCAAACTATATTTAATGCTATTATGTTAGTAATTCGAGAATATAAATGTGAGAGTAAAATTCGTTCTTTTACGTTCGACAACGCTACTGTAAATAAAGTTGTTATCGATAAATTGCATAAAGTTCTTAACCCTGATTTCGGTGGCTATTTATTTCATATTCGATGTGTATGCTATATTTTTAATTTAATAGTAAAAGACGGTTTAAAACATGTTAACGATGAAATTAACCGAATTAGGAATGCACTTATTTATATCACGTGTACACCTAGTAGAAAACAATGATTTGAGGATTTTTGTACAGAATCTGGAATGACGAATACAAAAACCTTTATTACTGACGTAGGCCATAGATGGAACTCCACGTACTTATTACTAAAATCATGTGAAGGTTATGAAGCGTATATTACTGAATTTTATAACAATATGCACATTAGAGACGAAGACGATACTATTTTGAGTGAATCCGATTGGAATATAGTTATTAAAATAAAAAAAAATTTGACAAGTTTTTATGAGTCTACAAATATATTATCTGGTGTTTATTATCCCACTAGTTGTTTGGTTCTTAAACGTCTTTATATAACTGCTAGAGCTTTTGCTAGATTTCAAAATGATCCCGATTTTTACGCTGTCTATGGAATTGGAATTTAGAAAATATTAGGAAGAATTACCTATATGATTTCCTTTAGCATGTGTCATGGACCCCCGATATAATTTATCGGGTACTAAATTTATAATTGATCAAATATCAAGTGCTTTAACTTTTACAACACATATTACTTATAGAAATTTGGAAACGACGTTTCGTGAAATGTATGAATTATATGCTTCAAGAATGGGTACACATATTAATCGTGTACCTGCACACACTCCTCATACCAATTTAACAAATGACGACGCTGAAATTTTTGAATTTATTTGAAAATATGCACTCGTATAGATTTGATGCAACTGCATATGCATATGGTTCCTCTAGTAGTAGTAGTAGTTTGACTTCCACTGCATGTACTCAAACTTCTAGTCGTAGTCAAAATCCAAATGCGTTGCCATATGAATTAATTGATTACTTTAGTCAACCTTTGCCTACTAACAAAGTAATTAGTAAAAGGTCAGAAAATGTCCTTGAATTCTGGCGAAATAACGAACGTCGATGGCCAGTAGTTTCTGCAATGGCAAAAGATCTACTAATACCTCCAGTTAGCACTATCGCTTTGAAATCTGCTTTTAGTGCAGGGAAAAGAGTTCTCTCTGAGGTCATGAGTCGACTAAAAGAAGATATTTTAGAGGCATTAATGTACGTGAAGGATTGAGAAGACGCTAATTATCGAATTCAAGATAAATATGCCGAAATTGCATGTAACCAAGTAAGTAATATTTAATTTCATCACATTATTTTATTTTCATACCTTTATAATTTTTTTTCAAAAAAATTGTACACGTAACAAGTTGTTCGTGTACAATTTTTAACTCCGCCTACTCGAAATTGAAGTAGCCGGTCCCAAGTCCGGATAAAGGAGGAAGGTTTATCTTTTTTTTTCTTTAATTGAAAAAAATAAAAATGTTAGTAGGAAAAAGTATATTTAAAAAATTGTTTACAAAACGTGTTTATATATATTTTTTTAGATTCTCATTTATTAACAAATAAAATTTTGTTTTTATTATTTTAAAAATAAAAATGTTTTGAAAAATGTATATTTTTAAAAAAAATTAGTTATTTAGATAATAATGTTTATATATATATATATATATATATATATATATATATATAAATATATATATAAGTTTAGTGATTTAATAGTTATAAATTTATAACTTAAAAACAAAAACAAAACAAAAACAAAAATAAATAAAATAAAATAAATAAATAAATGACGAGCCGAGCCGCCCGGCTCGTCTTTGGGCGAGCTCGGGCACGAACTGAGCTTGCCCGGCTGCCACGAGCCAAGACGGTGCTCGGCTCGTGTGGGCAAGGGCCGAGCCGAGCCGCTCGGCCCGACCCATTGCCACCACTACTCGAAAGTAACATCTTATGTGCAGATCATGTCCATTAAGCGATTAAATTTACCCATGTAACGAGTTTTAGGCTGGTTAACCCAAGCCAGATGACTATAAGCACCAGGTTACGAGAAACCCCTTGAGCTTAATTACTCGAGTCAAATAGGCTTCAAACAGGGTATAAGATGAACCAATTAAGCACTTAATTTTTTTTTATCATAAATGCAACAATGCATGGAGACTATCACGAGCTAAAGTCATCTAAATGTAAATCAATTCATATTCGAGGTCACCCTACTAATATGTGATTGTCATCCCAAATCTCACACATGTAGTTCAACTTATTCACAAGATCATAATGTGTGTAGTGCAGAAGTTTACATGATGGCACATATACTCCATGTTAAACCGAACCAAGCAATGAAAATAACAGTGCAAAACAGATAATTGCTTACTTGGTCATATCTAACGTGTTAAAAATTATAACAATGCGTCGTCTGCCAAAAACCAAAAATAATTTTGTATTTTCCATTTTTGAATTTTTTTTTGAAAAAAAAATCACACTTAAAGCAAATAAATGTGAAAAAATTGAAACAACAAAATAAACATGCAAAGCAAAAAATAAGTGGGATACAAGCATGAATGAATGGACACAATTAACCGCACACACATGCACCTAAACATCAAATTATGACGAAATTTGAATGTCCTTACCATTACGAGCATGACCATTTTCATGATCTTCGAGGTCGCTTCTCTTGACCCAAACTTTCTTAGAAGCAGAAGATGATTGAATTATCTGAGTCATCATCTCAGTTAATTGACTGATTTGATTGGCAAAAAAGTCAATCTTTCTAGTGAAATCTAGATTCTTACTTCTATTCACACGATTAAAACACCTAGGTCGAATGTGTCCCAGTGCATCACAGTGGTGGCAAGTGGGAATGAACTGTGGTTCAAACCTGCTCGGCGGCTGATGCCGATAAGTGGACGATTGACCCTGCGCTGTTCGGTAGGTATCGATCTAATGGCATGCTTATCTTTAGGTTTCGGATAAGCAGTTTCACGAGCTTTCTTCGAGGTAGGAATGAGCGTGGTCTTGGATGTACTTGCTGTAGCATAACGGTTATGAACATAACCCATACCATGCCTGTCACCTGCATGATTGTTCATCCCAAGCAGATTATCCAGGTTCTACAAGTCACTCATGAATGATTGAAGTTGAGCATTAAATTTATCAAAATCAGAAGTTAATGATTTAACTTTAATCTCGAAGTTTTCATTGACATGCTTCAACTCACTCACTTTCTTGGTCGAGTCCCGAAGGTCACTTAGCAATTTTTTACGTTAAAGCTCAACCTCGTTCACCTTTTTCAGAACGATTTTGTTGACCTTCTTGATTTTGAGACTCTCCTCAAACAATTTACGATAAGACTCGTGAATGTTCGTCTCATGATCTTATCATCAGACTCTTCATCGGACATCTTACTCTCATTCTTCCCTTTCCCATTTTCAATCTCACAATCGAATTCGATTGCAGCAATCGAGGTGAAGGCCATGAATTTTTGTTCATCCTCACCACCAGATGGCTCATTCTGAGAACAGGAATCTGACTCCTCATCACTTATGGTCACGGCTAAAGACTTACGCCTTTCCTTATTCAAGCTCCTATTCAGATTAGGGCATTAATTCATATAGTGATCGTAACCCTTGCACTTATAGCATTGGACAAATTGAGTTTTCTAAGCGGGAGTCCTAGAGGTGGTCTTCTCAAGTCTACCTCTCGAGAGTTTATTAGGGACTTCACTATTCTATGCCTAAGGCTTTCTCCTATTCTTCATCACCTTCTAGAATGTTTTAATGAAATATGCATTTTCGTCGTCCCTAAGTGTTTCAATGTCGGCAGACTCGCTCCCATCTTCTCTAAAAGTGTTCATGGCGATATATTTTTGTTTCTTAGACTGTGCTAAGGTTAATTCATAAGTTTGGAGGGATCCTAAGAGCTCTTCTACTTTAATGCTGTCTAGGTCCTTACTTTCTTCAATTGTAGTAACCTTAGGTCTAAACCTTTCAGGTAGGGATCTAAGAACCTTACGAATGATTTTCGACTCGACGATCATTTCGCCTAGATTAAAACTATAGTCACAATATTGTTCCACTTGTTAGCCCAAGAATAACTAACCAAGAGGAGGTGAATTGGTTTTTGAAACTTTTTCGACGCTTAATCTCAAAACTATTCAATAACAAGATATAAATGCAAATTGTAATATAACAAGTAAATATGCAAATACGATAACTTAATTCAAGTATGCATATAGCACAATATAAATGGAAATGTAAAGTAAAATGCAATAATGTAAAGATAACAAATCAATTTAATGGGGTTCGATACACAATGTATTTTACGTCCCCGTTACCAAGCTCTTCGTTACGAGCAAGGCCAAATACACTATAATGGTAACTTACAACAAGGAGTACCAATCCTTAAGTGACTTACAACAAGGAAAACTTATCCTTATGTAACTTACAACAAGGAGCACATATCCTTACTATCGAGTTTTCACAAGGCTCTCGAAACCGTCAATATGTAAGTGATAATTTTACAATTGAAGAAACTCTCTTAACCAATGATATAATCAAGTTAAGTATTACAGAGTTAGGATAACACTTCAATATATAGCAAATAGTAAAGCTTAAGTGTTTTTGTTGTAAACTTTGATGAATGATGGATGATGAAATAGTTTGTATCTTTGTATCAAAGTTTTCAACCAATGATCTCTCTTAACAAATAATACAAGTTAAGTATGAAGATAGATTTTATACTTTAATAAAAGTGTTGGCAAATAAAACTTCTACCAAAAAGGAAGAATATATAATGAAATAGTTTGTATCTTTGTATCAAAGTTTTCAACCAATGATCTCTCTTAACAAATAATACAAGTTAAGTATGAAGATAGATTTTATACTTTAATAAAAGTGTTGGCAAATAAAACTTCTACCAAAAAGGAAGAATATATAATGAAATAGTTTGTATCTTTGTATCAAAGTTGTTCAACCAATGATCTCTCTTAACAAATAATACAAGTTAAGTATGAAGAGAGATTTACACTTAAATCAAAGTGTAGGCAAATAAAACTTTTACCAACAATGAAGAATAGATGAAATTGTGAAAGTTTCTTTACAAAAAGAATTCCTGATGAAATAGATGAAAATTAGTTTGATCAATCAAGAAATTCTTTGTAATAAATGAAATAGAATTTATAATCAAGTAAACTCAATTATTTGCAACAAATAAACTCTTAAAAAACTCTTGTAAGTTGTTGAAATTGAATGCAAAATAAATGAATATTGATAGAGCAAAATAGAAGGTTGCAGGCACTTTCGGTTGAGTAAGTTCGGTCGACCGGAATGTTCGATTGATCAAAATATAGCCGTTGCAAATCAGATCGTTGGATTTTCGAAACAGTGACTTCGGTCGACCGAAGTCAACTAGTTGACTTTGACTTCTTTTTTTTTTTTTTTTTTGAAAAATTACCTTTTCAAAATCTATTTCATATTATGAATGAAAAGCATTTTTATGAAATTGATGGATTATGAAAATAATTTGATCTTTATGCACTTGCTAAGAATCGATAAGTATACCTTTACATTTAAGTTTTGATAAACGACTTCTAAATTTTATTCTTCAAAATTCTTGTTCTTGTCCTTTTTTTGACTTGTATCTTGATTTTCGTCTTTTGCGAATCTTCAAGTTCCAATTCGATTGTCGCATGCAAATCTCTATCGTCTCAAATGCTAACTTTCACTTTGATCCTCATTTCGAGTCCGATTAATGATGTGTTCATTTGGCAATTTTTGATCATGTTTAATATTGAACTATCATCACTCAAAATCAAATGCTAGTAAATAAAATGATTTGTTTATTATAATCAAAACATTAAGGTTATAATCAACCATATGTCAACAATTTTTCCCTTTTTAATTATGACAAACAAAATGTTTTGCAATGTAAGATTTGAACAATTAATATCATATTGATAAAGGAATATACACCGTAAACTCATCATGTAATTCATATTCCCCATTTTCTTTACAAATCAACAACTAGACATTTAAAGCATATTATATTTTCAAATCAAAGCATGCATAATCATCTCACTCCATTTCCCCCTTTTGACATAAGCAAAAAGGGATATTATTTGAGATCAAGACTTTTAAATCAACAACTAGGCATTTAAAGCATATTATATTTTCAAATCAAAGCATGCATAATCATCTCACTCTATTTCCCCCTTTTGACATAAGCAAAAAGGGATATTATTTAAGATCAGGACTTTAAATCAATCATTGAAGAATAATATATTCTCCATCAATTAAGCACAAGATAAAAAATAATCATCACTTTATAGTAAAAGTATTAATCAAAGTATAAGTGATGCAAATGACAAAAGTAAAATTATTTGAATAGAATTTATATTTCCCCTTTTTAACATTCCCCCTATCATGCATAACTTGAGTTATATATCTCTTGTTATTTATCATGCATAATTATCAATTTATCTCCCCCTTTTGATATAAGCAAAAAAAAAAAAAAATGATAGCATGTAAGATCAAGAAACAATTTTTACATTTACAATAGCACATATGAGAGGAATAGTATTGCATATAAGATTAAATTTTTTAAATCAACTATAGAAAATAGTAATATATTCTCCCTATCGTATTCACTTATATTCCCCCTTTCAATAGGAACCGAGTTTGTATCTATTTCACATTACATATAGAGATAGTATACTATTTAGAGACATGCATTTCCACAATTCATTGAAATAATTCATATTAGAAGTCATTACAATTCATGGAAATTGTGGAAGTCATAATTCAAGTTGCAATGCATAGATTAGAAGTTATATTTTATAGCAATTATATCACATACAAAATATAATATCGAGTTTACTTGCAATTTAAAGAAGAGAGTTAATTGTACCTCGATATTTTTGTTATGCATATAGAAGTACCTTGATTATCATTTGTCCACTTGATTGATAAGCTCAAAGGAGTGTTTATTTCTTAGATCTTTCTCATCGTCGATTGCCATGAAGCACATGTTGGCGATTTCTCCTTGACCTTTATCTTTATCTTCATCTCGATCATCATCATCATCGCTTTCATTCCATGTTGCTTGGAGAGTCTTCTTGAGTTTCATCTTCTTTTGAAATTTTTGATTGTTTCGAAAACCTCTCCATTTCTTGACAAGTCGAACCAAGTCATCGAGCTCTTCATCGCTCATGTTATTTGTTGTTTCTTCATCATTCATATTTTTGCTCGAAGTGCTTTCATCAACAACATATTTGAAAGCAACTTGTCGTTTTTCCTCTTCTATGCTTTTCAACGTTTTCTCCTTCGTCTCGGTGCGATTTAGCTCATATGTCATCAATGTTCCATAGAGCTCTTCCAATGGATATGTTGTTGATATCTTTGGTGTTTTCTATCAACATTTTCAATGGACTCCATTCTTCCGAAAGCGACCTAAGCAATTTACTTACAAACTCACCATTAGTAAATTCATGATCCAAGCCATTGAGACTATTAGTAATATTGGTGAAGCGAGTAATCGTGTCAACAATAAGTTCATTCTTTTTCATGAAGAAATTTTCAAAATTTTTAACTAAGTGATTTATCTTAATTTCTTTTACTTTACTAGTTCCAACATGAGTAATTTTTAAAGTATGTCAAATATTATAAGCCGAATCACGTGTACTAATACGATTAAATTCATTTCTATCTAATGCACAATAAAGTATATTTTTGGCTCTACCATTTAAAGACAATTTTCTTTTATCTTCTTCATTGTATTCCTCTCTAGGTTTAGAAATTATTTGATCCGATTTTTCATCAACTTTAATAACCTTAGTAAGCTTATGAGGACCAAATTCAATAACTTCCCAAATATTATAATCTATGAATTGAATAAATATCGTCATTCTAGTTTTCCAATAATTATAATTAGTACCATTAAATAAAGGAGGACGATTTCTAGAACACCCCTCGAGAGTTTGGGAAAAGTGGTTAGCCATAACTCAAGATTGTAAAATCTTTAAAATTGAGCACCTTGCTCTGATACCAATTGTTAGCCCAAGAATAACTAACTAAGAGGGGGGTGAATTAGTTTTTGAAACTTTTTCAACATTAGTCTCGAAACTATTCAATGCACAAGATATAAATGCAAAGTGTAATATAACAAGTAAATATGCAAATACGATAACTTAATTCAAGTATGGATATAGCACAATATAAATGACAATGTAAAGTAAAGTGCAATAATGTAAAGATAACAAACTAATTTAATGGGGTTCGATATACAATGTGTTCTATGTCCTCGTTACCAAGCTCTCCGTCACGAGCAAGACCAAATGCACTATAATGGTAACTTACAACAAAGAGTACTAATCCTTAAGTGACATACAACAATGAGCACTTATCCTTAGGTGACTTACAACAATGAGCACTTATCCTTAGGTGACTTACAACAAGGAGTACATACCCTTAAGTGAATTACAATAAGGAGCACTTATCCTTAGGTAACTTACAACAAGGCGCACCTATCATTACAATCGAATTCACAAGGCTCTCGAAACCGTCAAAGTGTAAATGATAATTTTACAATTGAATGAATTCTCTTAACCAATGATATAATCAAGTTAAGTATTAGAGAGTTAGGATAACACTTTAATACATAGCAAATAGTAAAGCTCAAGTGTTTTTGTTGTAAACTTTGATGAATGATGGATGATGAAATAGTTTTTATCTTTGTATCAAAGTTTTCAACCAATGATCTCTCTTAACAAATAATACAAGTTAAGTATGAAGATAGATTTTATACTTTAATAAAAGTGTTGGCAAATAAAACTTCTACAAAAAATGAGGAATATATAATGAAATAGTTTGTATCTTTGTATCAAAGTTGTTCAACCAATGATCTCTCTTAACAAATAATACAAGTTAAGTATGAAGAGAGATTTACATTTAAATCAAAGTGTATGCAAATAAAACTTCTACCAAGAATGAAGAATAGATGAAATTGTGAAAGTTTCTTTTCAAAAAGAATTCTTGATGAAATAGATGAAAATTAGTTTGATCAATCAAGAAATTCTTTGTAATAAATGAAATAGAATTTATAATCAAGTAAACTCAATAATTTTCACCAAATAAACTCTTAAAAAATCTCTTGTAAGTTGTTGGAAATGAATGCAAAAGAAATGGATATTTATAAAGCAAAATAGAAGGTTGCAGGCACTTTCGGTTGAGTAAGTTCGGTCAACCGAAATGTTCGGTTGATCAAAATATAGCCGTTGCAAATCAGACCGTTGGATTTTCGAAACATTGACTTCGGTCGATCAAGTCAACCGGTCGACTTTGACTTTTTTATTCTGAAAAATTACATTTTCAAAATCTATTTCATATTATGAATGAAAAGCATTTTTATGCAAGTGATGGATTATGAAAATAATTTGAGATTTATGCACTTGCTAAGAATCGATAAGTATACCTTTACATTTAAGTTTCGATAAACGACTTCTAAGTTTTATTCTTCAAAATTCTTGTTCTTGTCGTTCTTTTGACTTGTATCTTGATTTTCGTCTTTTGCGAATTTTCAAGTTCCAATTCGATCGTCGCATGCAAATCTCTATCGTCTCGAATGCTAACTTTCACTTTGATCTTTATTTCGAGTTCGATTAATGATGTGTTCATTTTGGATTTTTTATCGTGTTTAACATTGAACTATCATCACTCAAAATCAAATGTTAGTAAATAAAATAACTTTTTTTTATAATCAAAACATTAAGGTTATAATAACCCCTAGGTCAACACAACTTAGCATGGAACTCATCAAATCTCTCATCATCATTCATCATAAGTTCTTCAAATCTAGACATCAATATTTGCAATTCGGAGTTTTTCACAATTTTTGTTCTCTCATGGGTTGTCTCCAAAATGTCTCAAACTTCCTTTGTTGTCTCATACGTAGACACTCCCCTATATTACTCAAGAGACACGACCATAAACAAAGCATACAGACATTTACTATTCCAATTACATTCATCCAAGTTTATTTTGGTCTACAAAGAAATATCAGTGGATGTAATTATACCGCAACAGTTGTTGTAGGCGGAGTCCACCCATTTTTCACACAAATCCGTATACGTTCATCCAATACCTTAAGAAAATATCTCTTTCAAACTTTCCAATAGGCATAATTACTGCCATCAAAATATGACTAGACAAACAAAGAACTACTCATCTAGACTAAATCAAATAAGGGCCACGAATCAAAATTAAGTTCTAATATCAATTGAAATTTACATAGTTCGACTCTAACAATACCTAGAGAGGGTGAATAGGTATTTAATGCGGAATTAAAAACAATTACGAATTAAAAAATAAAAAGTCACTTTTAATTCTTATCTAGATAGTTAATCATCCTATGTTGAATTACCGGGCACTTTGCCAGTCAATCCACTATAAACGATTCTGTACTTACAGTCTACCGACTAGACGACGACATGAACTATCTGATATCCTGACTGCAATTCTGATAACTCTCCTAAATTCTGTGCTCCTCTACACCAATTCCAGCTGCAATAACCAACGCTCTCATGGAATTCCGCTATCCTATAGCAGCAACTAGCTTGGTAAAATCATCTATCTCATGTGGATTACGAAGAACAATCCGTTCTTCACAGACTGGAACTCTAGTTATCTTCCTCGATCTTCAGCACCTCTAACAGATATATAAGAAGTTTGATTTTTGGTATTTGGATATTGAGTCTAATGTTTTTCTGACCAAAATGCTCACACAAGAAGAATGTTGAATGATGGAATGAATAGATCTCTTAATGATGAAGCTCTCTCAATTAACAACCTTAAGAAAATCGTTCTGTACATGTTATGGAACCAATAGGCCAAGAAAAAAGCCTTTAAAACGCGAAATAAAAATTTCTCATATAAAGCTGTCGCTCGAGCGAAGAGCCAGCGATAGGGTGTCGCTCGAGCGAAGGAGGGGCGATGGTCTAACGACGATGTTTCTACTTTTGTAACTCGAGTCAACCCTTGATGACAGTGCAACGAAAATTCGCACTGTTTTCCTCCTTGTTCCAAACATGAAACCCTAGACTTAATAACCAACTTTTAAACAAATTGCACATTACTCCTTGAACTTTTACAATCTATTAAATTAAGTCATTTTGTTCACAGAATTTGCCAATTACTAAATCATCTAAAACCTAACAGAGGATAATTAGATAAGATTAGAGAAGATTGTATTAAATTGGACAACTTTAATGTTTTAAGATAACGCTTGATGTTACACTATATTAAGAAAATTTACCTGAAAAATGAAAATATTATATTTGTGTAACAAGTAGTAACTTATTTTTCTACTCTGATTCACTAAATAAATTATTTGTTTTAAAATTAACTTAATACTCATTTACTTGTACGTAAAATTACTTAAAGATAACTAATTTTGCTCTTACTTTATATCGAAATAAGAAACTCGCTTAATTTTCACTTTGATATAACAAAAGAGTTATTTATTATAAACTTGCTTATTTACTTATAAATATTTTTTTATGTAAATTTGCTTATATAAAATTAGTTGAAGTAAATGTCTATTTATAATCTAACCGAAGTCATAAGATGCAGAAATGATAAACTAAAATTTATCGATTACAATATAAATAGCAGTAGATATGTATCTATTCAAGTTTGAGATGATAAACTAAAATATGTTTGAGATAATCATTATTCTTGGCTAATGGTGCGTATCTACAATTCCTCTCACGAGCATTACCTTCAGTTGATTGACAATTTATATTATCTTTAACTTGAGTATTATCCTTAACAAGCCCCCAAAGACGAAGCTCCTGTCAGAGATTCCAATCTTGGGTAGTAGGTGAGTAAATATGACAGTAGACGATGTCTAGTAAGAATATTAGCTAGTTGATCTAGGGATGTCAACAAGCCGAGTCGAGTCGAGCCCAAGCCCAAAAAAAAAAAAAGCTTGGGCTCGGCTCGAGCTTTATTTGGCCCGAGCCGAGCCGAGCCCGGTCAAAAAAAATAAGTTTTGGCCCGAGCTTTTGGTCCGAGCCTTAGCGGGCCAAGCCGAGCCCAGGTCGGCTCGGTTTTTTTATTTTTTTAATGTCAAATCTAAATTTTTTACTTAAAAAATTTAAAATTTGTACGGTTTATACGTATTATAAATTAAAGAAAAAAGTTTGGGCTCAACTCGAGTCTTTTTGTGCCGAACTTTTTTGGGCCCGAGTCGAGCCGAGCAAAGCCTGGCCAAAAAAATGAGGCTTGGCCCGAGCCGGGCCAAGCTCGAGCTTTTTTCGAGTCCAGCCCGAGCCGTCCGAGTTGGTGAGCTTTTTTCCCATCCCTAAATTGATCACAAGAGTAACTAAAAACGTGATCACACACACAAAATGATAATCAATAGCAATGTGATTCATGCGAGAACAAAAAGTCAGATTGACGACGAGATATGTAGTCCCAATATTGTCAGAAAATATGGTACGCTGATTCGGTAACTACATCTTTAGCTCATGTAATATGTTTTTAGTCCGGAGAACCTCAATCGAGCAGGAGGCAAGGGCACCACACTCTGCCTTAGTGAATTATTCTTGCAACTATTTTATTCTTTTTAGAGCACCAAGAAACAAGTATCACATGTTAGGAAAAAATATAATTGTGCATAAATTATACTCTATCTATGTGCACGAAATCGAACAGAATTTCGACTTACAAATTACCAATTATTGGAAAATAATAACTTCAAAAGTCATAATCTTTTGTATGGAAAGACACACCTTTAGCCAAACGAATATTTTAGAATATTTCATAATATTCTGCATAAATTTTAAATAATTTACGTATTTAAGCGACTTAAATTTGACTTAATTTCTCATTCACCAAATAACGATCTCCACTTAAATCAAAAGATTGGTCAAAGACAATTTTCTATACAAAATTCCAACGAACCCCCACATGAATGAAAATTAATGCAAATGATTACACAAACGCTAAAGAAAGTACAAGCGGAAAGATACTGGATCAGGAGATGTAGCTTTTGGCTTTGAATATGCCTTAGTGAAATACTATCAAATTTGCTTGACTAATTAGTGAATATGATATCTTGAACTATTTAGCCTTTGTGGTAAACTAAGACAACAATACTCACACAATATCTTCCCTAACGCTTTCAGTTCTCATAATTGTATTCATTTTAGCCTTGAATAACTCTTTATTTTCATAAGTGTTTTAGAAAATTTCAGCCTCAAGAACTCTCATAGACTCAATCAAATTTGTATTCATATATTCCTCATTTTTACTTCTCATATTTGATTTCAGTAAGTCAAAATTCTATTCGGTTTCATTCACGTAAAAGGTATATTATTAGAGTATAATTCATGTAAGTATATTTTTTTTCTAACAATCTTAAGACGATTATACCCCGCATAGGTGCTAATGATTTTTCGATATTCATCTTCCAAGATATAGCGAACACATCCCGGAATAGGAGCACTACAAATTACGTAGACCAACAAATCTTACCAGTGTTTTTAATTCTCTTTATATGAAAACCGACTCCAAAAAAATGCATAAATTATTTTAAGTGAATGTTCACTATGTGATAATGCAATCATGAAAATGAATGAATGAATAAATGAAATTCAATACATATGGGGTCTATATATCGTTATTGAAACTTTTTGTATCAAATAGCACAACATGAGAAAATGAGACAATTATTGAAATTAATCTCCATACATGAAGAGACACATCTATTGAAATATAATAACTTCAATAGTAATGATCTTTCACATAAAAAGACACATTTTAGCCAAATGATTCTAGAATATTTCATAATATTCTAAATAAATTTCCAAAAATTCACGTATTTACGCAACTTAAATTTGGTTTAATTTATTATTCATCAAATAACGATTTCCACTTAAATAAAAAAATAGTCCAAACCAATTTTCTGTACAAAATTCCCAACAATCCTCCACGTGAATGAAGATTTAATAGAAATAATTATGCATACGCTAAATGGAGTACAAGCGGAAAGATATTGCATCAGAAGAGGTGGCTTTTGACTTTGAATCAGTCTTAGTGAAATACTATCAGATTTACTTTGCTAATTAATAAACATGATATTTTGAACTATTCAACTTTTTTTGTAAATCAAAACAATAGCACTCACACAATATCTTCCATAGCACTTTTGGTTCTCATGGTTGTATTCATTTTGGCCATAAACAACTTTTGATTTTCATAAGTATTTTAGAGAATTACAGCCTCAAGAATTCTCATGAACTCAATCAAATTCATATTCATGCATTTCTCATTTCTACTTGAATTCGGTTTCGATAAGTCAAAAATATGTTCGATTTCATGCACATAAAATGTATATTATTAGGAAAATGCCCTACTCTTGATATAGCTAGTGGACTCAGAGTGTGACGTGCGCCGATAATATATACAAACTAAAAGTTGGACCCACCATCAAGGCTACTACAATGTGAAGCTTATAAATGATTTGAATAAAAATTTCGGCTTATCTCTATACCGTGTTATACTTCTGCAGTTAATGAAGTGAGTTATGAGTTAGTATTGATATGATATTAATGTTGGGAGTTGTAAAAATTATTTAACTGACACGATCCGTCCCGAATCACCATAGTGGATCTGAAACGTGATGTGCACTGATTGTAGATGCTGACTAGATACCAGATCCACAACCAAGGTTGACTATGAGTTACTACAAAATATCAAGAATCACATGTTTATGAAAAATATAGTGCGATTAACCCAAAATAAATACTTTGTGCTCTCTACCAAAAATACATCATATCGTGTGGATGTAACTACGAAATTATTTAGATTCGATTTTTATTCGGTTCTTCAATTTTTCGCCTAGAACCGAGAACCGAGCCAAACCCATCGGTTCTCGATTCAGATACCCATTTGGGTATTTAATTTTTGAAGAACCGCTCGGTTCGGTTCGATTCAGGAACTTTTGTCCAGCCCTATCGAAAATCAAGTGAAAATCATTTAAGAGTTCACACTATAATAACATATAACAACAACAATAATCAAGGTGTGAGACATCTCATAACATTGATAATGATCATCTAATAGTTATGATATAATCATCAACTCAAAAATATATCATTCTCTCATCCCATCACATGTAATCAACCAAAAATGTACCCCTGATTGAAATCTATAATCAGCCCCTCGGGCTAAATACTTTCGCCACGGGTCTTTGGCCCCTCCGAGAACGAAAGTGGTCAAAGAACTCTCATAATTAATACTAGAACACGGCCAAGGCTCCTCAGTGAACTATACGTACACGGTCAGATCCCTTCATCCACAGTCAAGACCCCTCAGTGTAGTATACAACACGGTCAGGCCCCTCAGTGAACTAGAATAAGTATATACTCATGAGTACTTTTCTGATCGACCTCAATATCACATATGTCTCACATTTCAATTCAAAAATAATTCATACACAATCTTTAAAATTCTACACAGATCATAATCAAGGAATATTTCCAAATTAATCATATAATTGGACAAATAATTCACATAATTCCATAAAATATTAGTATAATTAATTTATCAATACTTAGAGAATATTTAAGTTTTTTCACTTACTGGACTAATTCGATCAACAAGTGTCCCGACCTCGCTATTTCTTGAAAAATAAAACATTTCTTCGTATTAGCAATCATTTAATCCAATTCTCAAACTAATGTACCAAGGGGGATTTGGTTAAAAATCCTAGTCAACAATAATATTTGGTAAAATAGACCATCTCAATACTTTTTGGTTAACTAGCCTTTATTCTATATCATTATGTGTCAAAAGTCTTAAACACCCTTCATTTGAAATATCTAAAATATCCAATTTAAAACAAAAATTTACCAAATCCTCCAAACATAAATCCCTATTTTTATTCTACTTTTTTCATACGCAATTTAAAACCAGCAGTAAAATGACATACTACCGTTTTAAACGTCTGAATGCCGTTTTAACTAATTTTATATTCGTATCAATTTATATTTTCTCGTATCCACATAAAAATGAATGAAAATAAGTTATAACAATATTTTGAGTGAAATCGAGAGTCTCTGATTCAAAACGACATGTTGTATTTATAAACGGTTTGGTGACATTTTAGCTAACGTATATAATTTTTCACTACATTTTATAGTGAAATTGAGACCCTATGATCTAAAATGACATGATGTCATTTTAAATGACTATGTGTCGTTTCAACTAATTTTGTATCAATTTCACTTTATTCACTCGTATGCACATTAAAATGAAACAGTGGAAGTTTTCCAAGTCTAGTCGACTCATTTTGTAGTCAAATCAAGGCCCCGCCATGCAGAACAACATGATATCGTTAAAGAAGTAAATAATTTAAATTCCAATTATGAGATAAGATACTCAATAAATTAGATTGTTTAACTTATATAAATCTTACAGGATGTTCTAATATATGATTGACTCATTTTGGAGTGAAATCGAGACCCTATAATTTAAAATGATATGCTGCTGTTTTAAACGATTGGGTGTCATTTCAACTAATTTTGTATCCGCTTTACTTTATTTTCACTTGTATGCACATGAAAATGAACGAATGAAAGTTTTCATTATGTTTGGACCCGTTTATCGACATAAAGTTCACTCGATAATAACCAACACCACTGTTCCATGAGTAAGTTGTGTTGACACCGACCTCCGAGGTCACTTAGTTCGGATTACTATATCCAATGAAAGGATGATAATGCGAGCTCGAATTGTGAGTTCAGCTCGGATCTCGAGAGACTTATCCAAGAAGTTTGTGTAGTCCTTCAAGGCGGAATAGTGAATAATGATTGAGAATCACTGACAGAATGTACAAGCTACCAATCAAACAGATGCATGTGTAAAGATCTCACGTCAGATCCCACATTATCCTCCAATCAAAAATCTTAGTTTCTCTCCCTAAGTAATGTATTAATTGCTGGGACCACTTGTATCAATAACTCATGATCAACTGAGAGATTTGAGCTCGACCACTAATCCTGTTGCGCCAACATATGAACTTATTCAGCTTAGTATCATGATTGACAAGACGGGGTTACTACATGCATGCATGTGTCTCCTATATAAAGTCATTGAAGTAAAAAAAAAAAGGTTGGGGGGGGGGATTCTAAGGAAAAAATACAAATTTCTTACACTTATCTCATATTTCAAATATCCTCTATAATTAGAGAAAAAGATTATTGTACTAACCATCTTGCAACCCTTTTGATTAATATCCACTTGAATTTGTGTTCGTTCTTTAAGTTGGCTTGAATTTTGTCTATACATTTTTCAACGTCAACAAGTTGTATTAGACTTAACTACGAAATAAAATAAATAAAACAAGTATGGTATAGAAAACATAACATGTGCAATCGTTCAATATATATAACTTATCTATGATATTCTAAACATTGTTTTTACTAATTTCGAAGAAACATCGAGAATACGTGACCCAAGACGGCATGTAGTCATTTTAAACGCACGTATATCATTTTTGCTAATTTCATGTTTGTTTCGCTCAATTCTCACTCGTTTTCACATGAAAGTGTAAGAATGAAAGTTTTAATTAGATTTAGATGTCACCGTTCACAAAAAGTTCAAACTATAGTAAGTCACATCATACGTCCGTTTGAAGATTACACTACACTTGACAACCAAGGAAAATTTATACATAACATAGCATGTGCAATCGTTTAATATGTACAACTTATCCATGATGTTCCAAACATTATTTTACTAGTTTCGAAGAAAAATCGAGAGCTTGTGATCCAAAATGGCATGTAGTCATTTTAAACGTATGTATACTATTTTTGCTAATTTCGTGTTCGTTTCACTTCATCCTCGCTCGTTTTCGCTTTAACTAGTTTAGACATCACAGTCCACACAAAGTTCAAGTTACAATGGCAAGTTTGATAGTCAAAATATAGCACGTGTAGTCATTCAATGTGTAAGTCGTGTATGATGTTTCAAACACCGTTTTACTAGTTTTGGAGTGAAATCGATACCCCGTGATCCCAAACGGCATCTTATCATTTTAAACGGAGTGTTGTTGTTTAGGGTTTAGGTTTTAGGGTTTAGATTTTATGGTATATGGCAAAAGAGAAAAACATGTGATTATTCAATATGCATTTTTAAACGACTAAGTATCGTTTTAACAAATTTTGTATTCATTTCACTTTATGTTCACTTATACTCATATAAAGTTAAACGAAATCAAATTCTTGCCATATTTGAACAACAAGTTAGATACAAAGTTCATCCGATAATAACCAACACTATGTAATTGCACTACACTTGACAATAAAGAAAACGTAAGTAGCAAATATGGTATCCAAAACATAGCACGTGTAGTCGTTCAATGTGTACGAGTCATATATAATGTTTCAAACACAATTTTACTAGTTTCCGAGTGAAATCAATACCCAGTGACCCAAAACGAGATATGGTCGTTTTAAATGTATAGATGACGTTTTTACTCATTTAGTATTTGTTTCAGTTCATTCATGACCGTAACCACGTGAAAGTTTATGGATGAAAGTTTTAACTATATTTCGACGTTACGGTTGACACATTTATTCAAACTATAGTAAGTCACTCCATAATCCGATAGTAAACTACGCTACGTTTGACAATAAAGAAAAACGAAAGTAGCAAGTATGGTATCCAATACACAACACGTGTAGTCGTTCAATGTATACGAGTCATATATGATGTTTCAAACACATTTTTACTAGTTTCGGAGTGAAATCGATACACCGTGACCCAAAACGGCATCCGATCATTTTAAATGCATAGACGGCGTTTTTACTCATTTAGTATTTGTTTCGGTTCATTCACGCCCGTAAGATACTCAATAAAGTAGTTAATTCAACATGTACACGTTTACTAAGATATTTCAAACTACGATCCACTAGTTTCTGGGTGAAATCGAGACATCATGACCCAAAACGACATATGATCGTTTTAAACGTATGGTTGACATTTCTACTCATTTAATGTCCGTTTCAATTCAACAACATTGTTCAATGAGTAAACTATACTATTCTTTATATGAATGAAGGTAAATATCCTAAATTTCATTATGTTTCAATTATAGAAAAGATATTCAATGTTTATTTAATTTATATAAGTCTTTTAAGATGTTCAAAAATATGATCGAACAATTTTAAAGTGAAATTGAGACTCTATGACCCAAAATGACATGCTGACATTGTAAATGGCTAGTTGTCATTTCAACTAATTTTGTGTTCATTTCACTTTATATTCACTTATATTTATATAAAAATTAACAAATTCAAGTTTTTATCATGTATGAACGGCGAGTTAGATACAAAGTTCATCCGATGGTGACCAGCAATATTGTTCTGTAAGTAACTTACACTATACTTCACTACGAATAAAGGTAAGTAATACAAATTTCATTATATTCTCAACAAATTAGTTAATTCAACATGTACAAATTTTCTAAGATGTTTCAAACTACGATCGGCTAGTTTTTGAATGAAATTGCACCATGTAACCTAAAACGGAATCTGATCGTTTTAAATTTATGGTTGACGTTTTTACTCATTTAGTGTTCAGTTCTATTCATTCATGTTTGTTATGGATGGATGGATGTTAATTGTTGAATTTAATCTTGAAATTGTGATGATTTTTTTATAAATTTTGATATCTATTTTTATAAGATTTTTGGTAACTATAAGTTTGTGCAAACCCAAATGGCATATGGTCGTTTTAAACATATGTCTGATGTTTTTACTCATTTAGTATTCATTTCGATTCATTTACGTCTATAACCACATGAATGCTTAAGGATGAAAGTTTTATCTATATTTTGACGTTGTAGTCGACACATTTTTTCAAACTATAATGAATCACTCCATAATCTAGTAGGAAACTACACTATACTTGGCAATAAAGAAAAACTTAAGTAGCAAGTGTGGTATCGAAAATATAGCACGTGTAGTCGTTCAATGTGTACGAGTCATGTATGATGTTTCAAAGCATCTTTTACTAATTTCGGAGTGAATCAATACCCCATGACCCAAAACGGAATCTAGTCGTTTTAAACGTATAACTGACGTTTCTACTCATTTAGTATTCGTTTCCGTTCATTCATGCCCGTAACCACATGAAAGTTTAGGGATGAAAGTTTTAACTCTATTTCGACGTTGCGATCGATACATTCAATGACGGAGCTAGGGGCAGGGGGGCGACCGCCCCAACATTGTCCGCTGGTCCACTATTCCTAATTAATTTGTAATGTATTTTTCAGTTTCACCCCCCCCCCCCCCCCAAAAAGAATTTGAATCGCCCCCGCAAAATTTTGAATTTTTTTTTCCACTAATAAATATTGACCCAATAACTTACCCTTTAAAATTCAACCATACAAAAATCTTAGACTTAAACAAAAGATCCAATAGTTACTTGAATAAATAAATGGCTCAAATCCAGTTTAAAAGTTAAGTTCCCAAATCCCAGACCCAACTAATTAAAACTTAATTCCCAAGCCGACCTAATTAAAAACCTTTACGGAATGACTAATTTCAGATGTCCAAGTCATCTCTACCATCTGTTATATAGATAGGCAGTTTACTTTTTATCTTTTTAATGTCCATCTAACGTTCATGTTTTCAATTTGTATAGTGTTAAATACATAGATGGACATATTATTTTTGTATCGATAAACTGATTGTCTTTTTGGTCAGTCAATCTAACTGGCCTATTTTGGTACTCAAAATCGTCGTTTTCAATCCTCTTAGTTTAAAAAAATTTCGGGGGCTCCGCCCCCCTCCACCCCCAGTATTTTCGCCCCTCCAAAATTGAAATCCTATCTACGTCCATTAATACATTTATTCAAACTATAATGAGTCACTCTATGGTAGTAAACTACATTGCACTTGACAATAAATAAAAACTAAATAGCAAGTACAGTATCCAAAAACATAGTACGTGTAGTCATTCAATGTGTACGAGTCATGTATAATGTTTCAAACACTGTTTTACTAGTTTCAGAGTGAAATAGATACCCCGTTTTAACAAAAACTTTATTCGTTTCACTTTATGTTCCCTCGTCTCCACATAAGATACTCAATAAATTAGTTAATTCAACACGTACAAATCTAATAAGATGTTTCAAACTATGATAAAACTAATTTTTGAGTGAAATCGAGACATGTGACTCAAAACGGCATCTGATCGTTTTAAACGTATGGTTGACGTTTCTACTCATTTAGTTTTGTTGAATAAGGGTATATGAGGTAGTTTATAAATTATAATTTAAACTATTTATTTTAAACATGTTTTTTTGGTCAAAGGTTAAAATTCCAAACTATATTATTGAAGAGGCTATTTGACCCAATTACCACATGTACCAATAAAAGACGTAAAAGTTGCTCATTCTTTTCTATATTTCCAATTTAGTCCACAATTGAAAATAATTATTGTTGTTGAAAGATGAAACAAGAACTTAAAAAGTATAAAGTATAGTCCCCCATTCTTCCCTCTCTTGTTGCAAGTAGGGGTGGGCGTGGGTTGGGTTTGGTCAGTTTTCCCCCCAACCCATACCCAACCCAACATGATCGGTTTGGCATAAATTCAACCCAACACAACCCATGTAAAGATTGAAACACAATCTAACCAAATGTCGGTCGGGTTGGGTTGGGTTGGTCGGGTTAGGTTGAGAGTTGGGACGACCTATCAACAAACATTAAAGTCACCAAAGTACTAAATTTAAAGCAACATTAATATATTGCGTTAAAGAGAGATGTATTGGAAGAGATATCTCATCCAAAATCACAGTCAATGTTGATGATTTGGTGAGACAACGCCCGCCACGTGAGAGAGATGATGGAAGATATGTTAGTGTTTTTTTTTTGTCTCACTTTTTTTTTTGACCGAGTCTCTTACTTTTATTCTATTTTAGTTTGGCAAAGTTTTTTAATTTTTTAATTAGCGGGTCGGATTGGGTGGTTTTTGTCGAGTTGGATGGGTAAACCCACAACCCAACCCAACCCGACCAACTTAACCTTGCCAACCAATCCAACCCAAGAAAAAAATGGAAAAAACTGACCCAACCCGATCGGTCGAGTTGGGTCGGGCGGGTTGATCGGGTTGGACGAATTTTTGCCCACCCCTAGTTGCAAGTAGCCATTAATAACAATTAGCCAAATCCATAATCAACATTCTCTCAACTCATTCCACTCAGTGAATCACAACTCAATTCGTTCCTGTTTCTATTCAATGTATATAAATTTCTGTCCATCTAATACTTTACAATTTGAAGCATTGGTTTAACTTCGAAAATGAAGCAAAACAACCTAGCACCATAAAATCGAATTCTAACTCACCATAATCCTGTCCATTTCATTTCTTTATTGATCATAAGTTATTAATTTCTTTCATATAGAACTCATCTGTAATATTTTAACAAGTCTCCAAAGTTTAAGCCAAATACTATCATGTTGTTTCTCCATTCCTTTATTAATGCTCATGGAGGACATACATGTACATATATTCATAACAACCCTGCTCACCTTCGTTGATCTAACCCCATCTCTTGCCTTAGAATCTGTATTTTGCCATATATGGGCATCATTATGCACAGCCCATCGCGTAAATTTCCAATTATTTTCTGTTGTGATTCTTGTTCACATAATCAAACTAACCCATTTCCTTTCTTCCTTAGTGCTTGCCCATCTTAAATTTCCTCTTCTTTTTCTTTTCTTCTTCCCTTTCTCTCCATTTTCTCGCTGCCTCTCGTTTCTCTCTCTGTTTCTCTGTTCTCTCTTACCCTTTCCCCAAAACTTGAGAAGACAAATGGATAGGTACAAAGTAAAATTGCATAACTATAGCAAAATTACAAGTCAAGTACCCGATCTTCTTAAAATATCACATTTAGTCCTTTCATTTCCAATAATATAAACTAAATCCCTAGAGTGTCCCAATTTCCTTTAAAATGTAGTGCACAGGCTCGCAACATTTCTTCCAAGGTTTGTATAGTTCATTCTGATTGACCATCTATTTGTAGATGAAAAGCTGTACTAAAATGGAGTTTGCTTATAATAACAATTATCATTCAAGTATAGGAATTGATCCTTTTGAAACACTATATGGTAGAAAATGCAGTATTCCAGTTTGTTGGGATGAAGTTGGGGAAAGAAAATTGTTAGGTCCTGAATATCTTCAGATAACTACTGAGAAAGTAAACATAATTAAGGAAAAGCTAAAGCCAGCTTAAAATATACAGAAGAGTTATACAGAAAAACATAGAAGAAACCTTGAATTTGAAGTTGGGGATAGAGTTTTTCTACGATTATGGCCATGGAAATGTGTCATCAAATTTGGTAAACAGGGTAAATTGAGTCCGAGGTATGTTTGGCCGTATGAGATTATTGAACGCATTGGTCCAGTTGCTTATAGATTGGCTTTAACAAAAGAGTTGTCCAGAATTCATAATGTGTTTCATGTTTCTATGCTTCGTAAGTATATTCCAGATCCGTCTCACGTGTTGGAATTACAACTAGTGGAGTTAAAAGAGAATCTTGCTTATGAAGAAGAACCAGTTCAGATATTAGATAGAAATGAGTATCATTGTTAGTTCAAGTTTCTTGATTGATTACCTTCCATGAAACGACCCGACCTTGCGCGGAAGCCGTTATCATATCGTACGTACTGTCCGCTTTGAGAGAGCCTAGACCCATTTTACCCTTCACGAGTTTCTGACACGTTCACAGGATTCGAACACAAGACCTCCATCATACACTAAGGGGCTACAGTCATGTGTAAAGGTAACTCTTATCCACTGAGGGGCTACGGCTGCATGTAAGGGTACCTATTATGCACTGAGGGGCTACAGTCGTGTATAAAGATGATTATGTTATTTCCACTTTGTGCACTGAGGGGCTACGACCGTGTACAGAAGTGTTGATCAGACAGTTTATATGCCTATGACTTTATAGCTTTCATATCATCAGCAGATGATTACATAGGGTATATTTTGATGTGAGTATCCAGTATATAGTGGTTTATTAGCTTTCAACTTACATTTTCCAGCTTACATTCCAGCTTGTTGGTTTCATATTATGGTTTTAGCTTACTGTTACTTACTCATCTTGCTGTATCAATTATTATCATTTTTAGATATTAGCTTGAGTCTAATTTATGATTTAGCACCAGCATTATGATTTTATACGATGTTATGATACCGAATTCAAGAATAAAGAGTAATAATTTTATGATTTTAGCATGTTTTAGTTCTAAAAGATAGAATCAAAATTTAGAATTTTTTAAAGCTGTAAGAATATAAATCAGATTTTTCAGTAAATATGTATAAATGAAAAAAGTATATGTATTTGCGAACTATCCACTCACTGAGTTACAAGCTCATATATTTTGTCACATTTTCCCTTATCAGATAGTAGTTGAGTTGAGCAGCATTGGAGAATGTCGATCCATCGAGTTGAGTCACGCATTGTCATTAGCTGTATGACTCATTTTGTTAGTCTATTTAGCTCATATTTCTTATGGGATACACGTATGTTTTATTGGAGAAGCTAATTTGTGTATCCATATCATGGACTCGCTGCATATTGGGTATTTTAAGTACATTTGAGAACTTTGATGGTAAATAATAGTAAATGTTGATATACCAATATTGTATTTTGAATATTTTGAGTTTTAAGGGACTTGTGTACCACGTTTTAAGTTATATGTATGTATTTGAGGTAATTGATTATATCTCAAGTGGTTTTACTTCATATTACAAAGGGAACTTTGTTAAAAAATTTATAAAGATAGGTTACAGTCAAAGCAGGTCAATATTGCCTTGGTGGTGGGTCTGACATTCAGTTGATATCTACATCAGTGCACGACACGTGTCGGGTCCATTAGGGTGATTCGGGATGAGTTGTGTCAATTAGAATATAATTTATGCACATTTACATTTTTCCTAACAATTTTTCGACATTCGCTCCCAAGATACAATGACCACATCCCGTAATATGAGCACTTAAAATTATATAAACTAACAAACATTACTCGTGTTTTGAATTCTCTTTATATGAAACCGGACTCAAAATAAATGCAAAAAATATTTTAAGTAAAAGTGCATTATGTGATAATGCAATCATGAAGATGAATGAATGAATAAATAAAATTCAATACATATCGGGTCTATATATAGTTATTGAAAATGTTTGTCTTAAAAGACACGATCTAACGAAATGACACAATTCTTAAAATCAATTTCTATTCATGAAGAGACACATCCATTAGAAAATAATATATTCGAAAGTCATGATCTTTTATATGGAAAGCCACACCTTTTAGCCAAATGATTCTAGAATATTTCATAATATTCCACATAAATTTTCAAAAATTCATGTATTTAAGCGACTTAAATTTGGCTTAATTTCTCATTCATCAAATAACGATTTTCACTTAAATAAAAAAAATGGTCATTTTCTATTCAAAATTCCAACATCACATTCTAAATAATTCAAACTTATCTAAATATCTTGATAAGATTAGATAATCATCAATAATATTCTATAATATCAATACACCCCATTTGTTGATTATTTGAACAATATCTATCTCGTTAAAATATAGTTTGGCAAAAATCCAATGAAAAATATGAAACAAAAGAAAAGGAGTACAAATAATTATAACAAAATTGGAGTAAACAAAATTGGAGTAACAAATGCCACTTCGTTAAAATTTTATCAAGAAATCCAATTGGATAAACTTGAGTGAATGAAAAAGAGAACACATATTCACCCTGAATTCAAAAAATGAAAATTATTGTATTGAGTCATCCACGTCATGTGTCAATGTCTTCATTATTACAATTCTAGTAAAATATATTTCATGTTGTCTTATTATAGCTTTTAAGAAATATCACCTTCAAATAAGATATTTACCAATATTTGGTGACTGTAATAACACGATAATTTGAAAAATGGATCTTGTTGTTCTCTTTAGGAATCTCGAACATAACTTGTAACAGATAAGAAATATTATTTTGAGGGTAAAAGTCTCATAGGTATTGAATATTCATTACACAAAAAATATACTTCATTAAAACTTTATTAGGGAAAATCATGAGAGAAAAATCTTAATAAAGGAAAAATAGTATATTATTCTTTTGAATACGCTACAAAAGTTATCTTATTAAAAAATTTGACAGGAAAACTCAATGGGATTAAGTCTTGATCAAGAAAAGAGTACGAGCGTATTTATTCCTTTCAATAAAATATCACTTGAATTATATGCTTTAAGCATATTAAATCTTTCAAGAATAATATTGATAATCATGTTACATGAGTTGGCATGAGCACATTTCAAATTTCATGCATCATTAGGATAGCAAGATATGTACTTATAATTGCATCCACCACAAGATAATTTACATAGTAATGCAAGTCTTTAGGAAATTTATTATGTTACAAGTCGTACATTACATGTTAAGCCTTCATTTTCTCATTTACTTTTCACATAATTATTTACCATTAGATGTTAGTTCCAGGAATTTCACGATTCTCTAATAAATTCAATTTATCTAGGATTACATTCTTTTGTTTGGCCAATAGTTTATTGGATCGATATACTTTGACGATTTTATTTTGATATCCTTACTATTTATAATATTAAGCGGTACATTATGTACAAAGTATTGTCCAATTTTTTTTCTTTCGATTCTCTCCCTTTTCCATTGCAACATAACTTGTTGAGATATCTCCACTTTCAATATTTTCTGGAGTTTTATAATTAGTTATACCGACGTGTTCTCTAAGAGTATACACTTCTAAATGAGATAATCTTCCTTATTTGCTCTATCTTTTTGTTGAAGATTTTTGTCTTACAATCGAGTGTTATCACGTTTCAAGCATGTAGATAAGTGTAATTTTTACACTTATTCATCACCTAAAATAACGACATTTGGTAATTCTTTTGACAAAATATATTTTAAATTATTGTATTTTATATTTAATAGGTAAAACTCTTTGAATAGAAAATGAATTGAAGAAATTAAGCAAAAGATGGTGAAAATGGCAAAAATTTAAAGTACAATCACCAACTTACATTATATAAAAGAATTGAGAACTTGGAAGCAAGCATTAATTTAATTGGGCATGAATTTGGACTTTTAGTTGTATTAAATTATTGGTGAATTATGTTATATATATATATATATATATAGGCACGGAAGTGGCAACTGAAAGGTGGATTGATATTTTTATAGATACACAGAAACCACAGCAGAATAGATAAGAGATTGTGCATGCATACAGAGGAAGGGAAAAAGGGAAAAGTGGCTTGTGAAATTAATTATATAAACACACGGAAATCGAGGTAGCTTAATATATATTCACGCATAGAAGTAGATGAGGAAACAAATTAATTCCAAATTTATTCACGTTCGGTCAATTTTTGGTGATGTCGTTCCACTTTTGCTTGTTTAATTTCAATATTATATTTAGCTAGATTTTTACATTGCTAAATATATAGATGAACCCTTGTTTTGAAATTTTTAGTATTAATTAATTGTTTTGACATTACTTTGTTAGAATGCGTGGATGTTTATTATGGTTTAATTTGTTTTTCAATTAATTGACCACTGATGAATTATTTGTGAATTTTATTATCATCGAGAGAGGTAATAGAATCGTTAGCACGTAGTAATAAACATTGTGAGGTTCGATAGAGGATAGAGATATACCTACATGCCTTACATGATTTTTTTTTTTTTTTTTTTATGTTCTAGCTCGTTTATTGCTTTTTTTATATGTTGGTATATTTTATAGGGATATAAAAAGGTCACATATAACTTTTTAAATAAATTTGGAATTTCGACCAACTCGCATGATGACAAATAGTCGTTTTAATTGTTGTTCAAAAAGTAGATTAATAAGAGGGATTCTACATCTTAACAATGCATTTCAAAAATTTGATAAACGTTTACTTTGATTCATAGTATGTGATAAATTAGATATAGATTTATTACAAATTATTATTGTTATTCGATTAAGGTTATTTTAACTTTAACTCGATAAAACATGTAGTTCTCGTGTGTTCGACACTTTACACACTATTCTATTACTTGATCATGATCCTGTTCACTTGCGAATTTTCAAACGGTCAAGTTTTTGGCGCCGTTGTCGGAGACTGCTATTTTTGATATGTTTAGTTAATTTTAACTTTAATCTGAATTTTACTTTTTTTTAGTTTGGTTTTATATAAATTATAGTGTTTCCTGCTTAATTTTTTTTAAAATGTGTATGCGAAGTTCGAGAATCGGTGATCTTGCTCAATTTGACCTGGAGATCGAATGAACATTCAACATTCAAAAAAGACAACAGTTGGAAACACGCAAAAAACAAGAAGAGAAAGATATGGCAGAAGAAAATCCGAATCAAATATTTGAGAGTAGAGCAATTGAATGTGGCTGCAGCTAATACAAATGCAAGGCTAATGTGAGAGTACATGGTTCCACCGGTTGTGGAAAGCTAATCCAGCATAATATATCCAACATTTGGTCACACAAACTTCCACCTGAGGATGGACGTGATCAACATGTTCCAGAATGCACTACAGTTCTTTGGGAGACCTACTGAAAATACAAATGCCCATATCTCAAGATTATTGGATATGTGTGCTACTATCGAATATCCAAGTGTTTCAAGCGAATAAATCATAATGAGGCTCTTCTCATACACTTTGAGAGATTCAGCTAGGGAATGGTTGGATACATTTCCTCCTCACAGCATCACTAGTTGGAACAGCCTAAGTTAAAAATTCCTGAACAAATACTTCCCACCAAAACGGATTGCTAGATTGAGGGATGAAATCACTACATTCTCTCAACTTGACTCGGAGTGCTACTATAAAGCTTGGGAAAAATGGGATTGCTCCGCTAGTGCCCACAACATGGACTACAAAAATGGCTCCAAGTGCAATATTTCTATATTAGGCTAAATCTGACAAGTATGGCTAACATTAACTCCGCTTGCTATGGATCAATTACGAATATAACAGCGGATCAAGTCTATCAAATCATGGAGGACTTGGCATTCACCAGTGCACTATGGCCAACAAAGAGAAAAGGTGTGTAGAAAGCAGTTGGGATACATGAGGTATATCAATTAACAGCAATATCAGGGTAACTAGCAACTCTAGCTCAAAAAGTGGAACAGTTGAATGCAACTCAGACAATGGGACCTAAATGCAACCATTGTGGAGGGAACCATGAGAGCGTAGATTGTACCGTGAGTAGTCCATTTGTCCAATCAATGGAAGATGTTAACTACACACAAAAATTCCAAATACTCATGGAACAATAATCAAGAGGCTCAGACTACACCACCAGGTTTCCAGCAACCTAAGAAGAAGTCTTCATTAGAAGACCTTGTGACTAAATTAGCTGAGATATCTACTCAACACATGCAAAAAACAGACAAAACATTGCAAGTTTATAGAGCTGCCATCAAGATCTTGGAAAATCAGATGGGACAAATAGCGAAAGAACTTTCAAATAGATCACCAGGAGCACTACTTAGTGATACTGATATAAATCCCAAACAGTAGGTAATAGTAGTGAAGGTTGTGGAAGAAGAGCAAATTGAGGTCATCACTACTCGCAGTGGGGTACAACTATCCTAGATAAATGTGAAGAGACCAGCTGCTACACAAGAGAAAGTACCTACCACGGTTGAGGAAAAATTGGAAGAGTCCGATCAGAACGAGGAACAAGAAAGAGTATCAAAGGATACAAAGGTTAAGACAACCACTCCTATTAAACCCTATGTGTCTCCTATTCTATTTCCCCGGAGATTGCAAAAGAGGAAGGTGGAAGAATAGTTTGCAAAGTTTTTGGATATCTTCAGGAACCTTCAAGTCAATATCCTACTGATTGAAGCTATATCTCAAATACCAAACTATGTAAAGTTTCTGAAGGAGATCCTATCAAGAAAGAGAAAGCTTACAGATTTCGAGACCATTAAGTTAAATGATGAGTATAGAGCTATCTTGCAGAACAAATTACCACCTAAACTACAAGATCCAGGGAGTCTCAAAATCCCTTGTTCAGTAGGAAGTGATTCTAATTTTAATTGTTTATGCGACTTAGGAACAAGTATAAATCTGATGCCTTTTTTGTCTATAGAAAATTAGGTTTGGAAGAACTGAAGGATACATCGATCTCCTTTCAATTGGCGAACAGATCAATCAAATACCCGCGATGAATAGTTGAAAATGTGCTCATTAAAGTGGGCAAATTCATATTCTCGGTTAATTTTGTTGTCCTAGATATAGAGGAGCAACGGGAAGCATCATT
This sequence comes from Fraxinus excelsior, assembly GCA_019097785.1. Taxonomy (NCBI): domain Eukaryota; kingdom Viridiplantae; phylum Streptophyta; class Magnoliopsida; order Lamiales; family Oleaceae; genus Fraxinus; species Fraxinus excelsior. The sequence continues at coordinate 9,276,213 of CM032643.1, forward strand.
ACTTATCCTGGGCAGATCATTCCTATCAACGAGCAGAGCTATCAGGACTTTGAAAGTGGCGAACTGACATTGAAAGTTGATGATAAGCAAGAGAAGTTCAAGATTTACACCAATATCGAGAATCCATTACATGAAGAGCTTAGTAAAAAGGCTAAAGAGAAGTGCAAGTATACTTGTGAAGAGGTGCAACAAGACTCGAGGGAGACCGAGCATAAAATCCTAGGAAGCCTTAGTATAAAGGAGAGCAAAGTGTTCAAAGTCTGGAGGGCCAAAAGAGAATGTAAAACTGGAAATTGCAAGATGTGTAAGGTTGCAAGACTCCATTGCGAACCACCATGATCAAGCTGTCAAGTCTAGCTAAAGACTATAAAGTCAGCGCTTACTGAGAGACAACCTAATTTTCTAATCATTTTATTTATTTTGTTTTTCATATTGCATTACACGTAGTTTAATTCTTGATTAATAGGTTGCATTAGTTATAGGCATGTTTCAATTTACAAGGTATCATCATCATGTCATGTTTTTCCTTAGGTCATTGCATTTATTGTTGATTGTTTCGAGTATTTGGGTCAAGTAACACATGCTCTAGTTTTTTTTATCTTTATTGTTTGATTTGATTGCTATGTGCAGGAATATGACGTCGCAAAATACTCAAATCAATACAGACTAAGGAAAAGCATGATAAAAAAGATTGTCTAGCTGTTACACATGATGCATCATACATTTATCAGAAAAATTCGGGGAGTACATTCTTCATTTTCTTCCCCATCCCCTTATATTCTTATTTATGCTTTATGATATTGAGGACAACGTTGATTCTTAGTTTGGGGGTGGGAAAATTTTTGAGTTTTTACTTTTTGTGTGTTTTTGAGTGCTTGTATGTTTTTTTTATTGGTTTAGTATATAATAGAAAAAAATCATAAAAAATTGAAATTTTTCAACAAAAAAAAACTTATATTTTCTTGTTTTAGGTTGTGTGCTTGTGTGGGCTAGATAGTCTGGCCGATAATGATGATTAAATTTGAGATTTGATGTTAATTTATGAACTGTGGATATGATGTATGCTAGACTGATTGAGACTTAATATTGCAAAATTTGATATTATATGTACACTAGAATTAAGTTGGACAGCGTGATGCTATGAGTTGATTCATATTTTGGATAGGTTGATAGATTGAATTTAAAGGCTTTACCTAAATCATAATAAATTACTTATCATAGTCCAAATTTAGTACATTTTAGGGGTGATTTTGCATACAAATTTGGACAGGGATTCCATATGTACAAACTTTTGTGTAGATTGCCTTAAATTAACGAGATAAAATTTGACGAAAATCTTAAGTTGGAGGTCAATTTGTTTGAATGGGTATTTAATAAGGGGCATTGCACTGATCAGGCATAAATTTTTAAATGTGAAAATTCTCTTCGAAGCCTTTTTGACTTGTGTTATTAAGCATATAAGGATGTTTAAAACCTAGTTCCCTAAAGTCATCTGATTTGGGAATTATCTACTTAAAGTCTATAACATTGGTCATTTAGAAAACTTAAGGGAGAGAATACAAAAAAAAATGCACTAAATGCCTTGGTTAAGTTTGAAACACTTGTTTGAGGAAGTTTGACTTTTGCTGAAGGATAATTAGCCTAATTGAGTCTTGGATGTCGAAGCAATCAAAGAATTGGAGAATCCTTGTTTATTGATGTGTTGACTTGCAATTAGTCAAGTCCACCTGAACTAGAGAGGGTGAGGATAGTAATGAAAAATTCAACCTTAGATTACACACTGAGAAAAGAGTGAAAAAAAATAATAAGTTTGGAGGTGTGTGAATCATACGAGAGGTGAAAGGATATATTTGACCATAGAGGGTCAGGAACTGAAGCAACTTTTAAAGTCATGATGTCTACTTAGTTCTTCACATGTCATAGATTTCCCATATAAAGTGATAGTGAATTGTTCTCCTAGGACGTCGATTCAAGTTTGAGCATTTAAAACAGTGTGCGAAATATTTTTAATCTCTTTGATCAATAAATACATCTAAATAAATTATCTCTTAAACTTTTGGTTCAAATTTTACTCTACGACGATGTAGATGATGATGATGATAATAATAATAATAATGATGTTGCATCGTGTATATAATTTTCAGCTTCTTAAATCTTTCCCCTAATGCTGATAAAATTGTCTGGTCAAATTGATAATCAACAGACCAGATTATAAAAATATCACCTATTAAGGTTTAAGATAATTCTTAAGAGTTTAAACTAGATACATATTCTCGATATTCTTCAATGTCAATATTAGTGCATTGTTGTAGATCAGTTGTACATATGTTGCACTATAAAAAATTATCAGATGAAAATATTATACTTCTGGCCATAAGCCATACATAGCAGGAGAACTTTGATGTTGAGATGGAGCTAATAACAATATCTAAACACAAATGGAAAGAACACGCTCTCAATAATAATAGTTTAAAAATTCATTGGAGGCGTTTAAATAATACTAAACTATTTATCGCATCTCTACAAATACTAATAAAAATATTGAGATTTAGGCTCACTAATATTAATAAAATACAGAGTCTTGATTCCATAATTTGAAAATTTTGGTCATAATTTAAAATTTGAACAATTAATTTCGTAAATTTTAGGTTTAGAACACCATGCAATCATTTAGTAAATGTATTCATTAGATGCAAATTACATTTAAATAATCAATATAAAGGATGATGGGACCCCTTTTATGACCCTTGTTATTTCAAGATTATAGAGACTTAGTCCAACCCTTAGTTAATGATGGCCAATGATCAATTTATGCTGCTGAAAAAGCATTACACGTAAATTCATGGTATCAAAGAATTTTCTAGCTCTTCATAAAATGTTCATTTGAATTCTCATTTTATATCATTATTCAGCGTGTGATGTTCTAACTAGACAAATCAAATAACAAAATATTATAATTATTGAACTTATGGTTCAATACATAATTTACTTTAATTGTACTAATATTAGCTTCAAGCTTTCTTTATTTTCTATTTTAGGGATTGATGACAATTTCATTGAAGCACTTTCTCGAGAACATTGACATTATTATTATTATTATTATTATTATTATTATTATTATTATAGAATATTGGCATACTCAACTTTTAGAATTTTCTAGGAAATGTGATAAATGCCAACGATTCACTCATAACATCAAGCTTCCACCAGGAGAGTTAAACTAGGTAATAGCTCATTGGCCCTTTTCCAAGTGGGGGGTTGATTTAATTGGTCTTATGCCTACTGGGAAAGGAGGAACAAAATTTGCTATTGTAGCAATAGATTACTTCATTAAATGGGTGGAAGCTAAACCTCTAGCTAAGATAACTGAGCAAAGGACTATCGACTTCATATGGAAATCTATCATATGCAGTTTTGGAATACCACACTCCATTGTAACTGACAATGGGAAACAATTTGACAATTTTCGCTTTGCCAATTTTTGTGAAGAATTCGGCATACTGAAGCACTTCTCCACGCCAAACTACCCTTAAGATAATGGCCATGTTGAAGCGGTTAATAAGATCATCAAGCATACGCTGAAAGTCAAACTTGATGCTCTAAAGGGAGGATGGGCTGAGGAACTCCCTAGTGTATTATGGTTTATCGCACCACGTAGAGAAATAGTACCGGAGAAACCCCTTTCTCTTTAGCTTTTAGAGTGGAAGTGGTTATTCCCCTTGAGATGGGAATTCCTTCTATTCGGACGATGATATATCAAGAGGAAGAGAATGAGAAGGCACTACGAGGAGAATTGGGTTTAATAGAAGGAAAAAAGGATGAGGCTGAAATCAGGAATGCGGTGTATAAACAACGCAACGCGAGGTACTATAATCAAAATGTTAGGAAGAGAGAGTTTGAGGTTGGTAACTTGATATTAAGAAAATGCTTTCTGGCTACAAGAGAACCGAGCTCCGAATCTCTAGGACCGAACTGAGACGGCCCTTACAAAGTAACCAAAATACTACTTAAGAGGGCAGCGGAGAGGTGGACTTTTTGGAAGAACGAACAATTGGAGTAACTCGTCAGATCGACGTCATTTCAGAGGCTACTTGGGCTCAACCTCGATTTCCTCAGCTTGGACCACGACCTTGACATGGGTGTCTTTCTTTTTCCCCTTAGCAGCTGCTGCTACTGGTTTAGCCACTTTGTACCCCAACATGTTTAGATCTTGGCCTGAAGTTATGATATAGATTAGTGCTATGATAAAGATAAAGATTTAAAAAGACGACATGAAGCATACTTACGTGAGAATGAAGGGGCTGAAGTCGCAGTTCAGGTCGATACTGAAGTTGGTGGCAGAGACTGGAATAGCCCCGCTTGAAATAAGTTTATGTCTGAAATTACAAACTTGCAAGACCTTTGTCTCTTAGAGAGAGCTCGGATGGTGCCAGCTTATCTCTGAGTGGCCGAACTCAAAGTTGATGTCTTGTAATTTGCAAAAGGAAAATAAGGTAATTAAAAGAACGACCTCAACATAAGAACCGAAGCAGAAATCAAATGTGATTTTCACTTACATAGCGGGTGATAGAAGATAGGGACTACACTCTCTCTATTCACATCAGCATGATAGAACTGTCATTTCCCCAGTAAGAAGAAGAACTCATTTTTCTACCTTTTTATTGAGGAGTGAGTATCTAATACTAAAGGACCTCCTGTCCTGGTTCTAACGTTGGTATACCACCAGCCCGAATTTTTCCCATCCTTTCTAAACGAAAAGAAGGAATTGAATTGGGATACAATAAGTTCGGGGTGACCTAATTGATCCCACGAGATTAAGGTCAACACTAAATTCCTCCACCTGTTAGGGCAGAATTGGGTAAGAACTATTCCCCACTAAAATAAAAATTCACGTATTATTCTAGGAAAGGAGAAGTCTTAGATCGGCCTGAAGAATTGCTGAATTTAAAGCTATACATCCTATGGAAGGAGTAGTAGTTCGGTCGGATGAGGATGGTATTATTAGCTCTACCAAACTGGGGATACTATACTTAGCCCTACAACTAGCAAGCATATCCCCCGTGACCACTGACCTATAAGAATCTACCATCCATTCCTGACTATTTCCTTTATTACCACCCTGAGAACTCACTTATTATCTCCCACAGTTTTGGTCCAGATTCTTATAAACATTTGGTTGTTTTGGTAGACCGAAGTAATAGGAACAGGTGTTTAACCCCCTTCCTCCGATAGTCCAAACTAGTAGAGGACAAGCTGAATGAAGGAAAAGATGAAGAAGGTACGATTTCTTCCTGTTGGTTATCCCATGACTATACCCGTGATTCATCCGAACTCATGTAAGATTAGGAGAAATACAAAACACAGGAAAAAAGAAAGGTATTCTTGTTAAGGGGAATACCTGAATATGGCCAACCTCACTCAAAAAGTAAACAGGGTCCACAAGAAAATATTTAAGGGAACAAGAATCTGAAGAGATGAAAGTAAAAGTTGGGAAAAGAAAGGGTAAAATTCATTCAAAGAGAGGGAATATTAAAAGGTGCAATCTGGATCGTAGGATGAAGAAATGGAGGGAAAATAAATTGCTTGATTTCATTACCTTAGGATGACGCCGTTTCATTGAAACTTCCATAGGAAGAAATCAAAAGTGCATGATAGCTCACCAGCCAATCACGTCGTGACACTTGTCCATATCGTTTATTGTTTTTATAATTACGAAATGGAAAGATGTGCCCAGCACTGTCAAGGTCAGCCGGTCACCTTGGTGAAGTACGGACCTGGAGGGTAACTGTTGGTGACGAACCTCCAAGGTTGATAAAATACAGTTTGACGTGTGCCGTAAGCATGCACTAATGTGAGTTTGGGTATGTAAGGTTATCTCGGATATGTAGTTTATTGATGCTAAAGGGAACATAATGATTGAAAATTTCTTACACATTTAACTAGTCATCCACAAACAAGTAACACCTAGCAGACCTTACATCAACGCCCACTATTCACACCAATGGAATGATTTAGTTTCACTCCCTAAGTAATTCATTAATTATTGTGGACTACATATGAGGCTAACTCATAATGACCTGACATGATGAGCTCTTTAACCAACCCAAACGTATCAATGAGTGTACTTTCTCAGTTTGGCACTGTAACTAACAAGATGGGTAAATGAAAGGTGCATGTAGAATATTCCCTATAAAGAGAAGAATAGAAAAGAATAAAAGGGAGGGAGACGGAACTCGACATTACAATCTCTCCTAACTTTGTTGTATTTCAAATATCTCCTTCAAAAGGAGGACGGAGTTGTTATATTAAACACCTGTAATCCCTTGATTTACAATCAACCGAGTTCCTACTATCATTTTAAGTAGGCTTGGATTTTGTTTATATAATTTTCAACGTCAGCAAATAGTAACAATATAATATTCTTCACATAACATAAATTTATACTTCTTTCGAGAACATTCAAATCGTTAAATTAAAAAAGATTAACATAACTAGAAAACTTATCAAATCATGAAGTATATTAGATTTGGGGATTTTTAAGAACAATTTATAATTGGGCATTTCTAAGAGCTACAATATATAATATAAATTTATACCTTTTCAGAAGCATTGAAATCATTGAATATGAAATCACAACAACAACAACAACAACAACAACAACAATAATAATAAGACTTTTAAAGAATAAACTTACTTAGATTTGATAGATTTAAAAAAAATTATGAATGTAATATAAATATTATAAACTACCACTCGAATTTGAAATCTTTATAGAACCTTAAATAGTTGACAAATATTGTATTCTTCCAAGATGTAAATTTGAAAAAATTTGTGGCACTTTAAAAATTCACTATTGTTCACATAGATATTTCTTACAAATGAAGCGTTGAATAAGACGAATAATAAGTTGTGAACGTGCTCTCCAAGTTTCACGACGATCTGGCCATAGAGCGCATAAATATTAATGTTTGATCACAGGTGAGCAGCTTATCTAGATTCTACAAATTTTCTCCACTGTTGATCTCAAATTTTCTCTCTATTTTGGATGAGCTCCTTCGTGCTGATGACAAATTATAAAATTAAAGGAACAAGATAGATATATATGAGAAGAAATATATAGTTACAACTAAAGTGTTTATTTCATTATAACGACAAAGGTTTAAAATGAGAGTCACAATATAAAATTTATTCAAGTATAATGATAAAATTAAATAACCATCACTAATTATCATATAATTTTACAACAAAAATTGCAGTACCCCAATTGTACATAAATATTTAAATACTAATCTTTTTATCCCATGAGATGATCAGTGCATTGTACGTGGACTTTATTCAAATAATCAAATTTATTTCTATATTTTCAAGATTATTCAAGTAAATAAATAATTATTTTTTAAGTTTCTGTACACTTTAATGTATTTCTAGATCATTTAGTTAATCTAGATGCAAATTAATTCTTCAAATTCATGTACACTTATTTACTTTCAAGATTGTTCAATTAATCTAGGGTTGGAGTATATTTTTCAATTATTTATTTATTTTCAAGATCTCTTTCCAATTATTTATTTTTAGTTGGAGTATATTTTTCTTGGTCCATTTAAAAATTGATAGGGTAAATTTTGGACTTCGAGCGTATTCGATGAATAGAAACTTGAAGTCACTTTATGTGGCTTGATAACGGGTAAAATTATTATTATTCTTGTTTGAGAAAATAATAAAGAAGAAAAATCGTGATGGTAATCATGGAAACCAAAAATGGAATCACGTAAACGATTAACAATTAATCAATATTATATTTTAGCATGTTGAAGATATTTCTAAATTCTGTAGTTCTTAGAAGCATAGTTATAAAACTCGGCCCGGACCAATCAGTCGAGCCGGGAAACTGGTGGCTCTGGCCACGTAGATTAATTTAATATGGATGCACATGACTCGATCAAAACTTAGCTTTTACTGAGTTAAACGGCGATTTTGACCGAGTTAACTCGGCCGAATGATCGATTTTCAAAATTGCATTTTAAAATATTAGGGGTCCAAGAAATTGAATCTTGGCCATCTAAGTAAAACAATTATCTCATCACCATTAGAGCTGTTGAATACTTTATTGTTTATTATATGCAAGAAGTAATATGTATTCAAATTATCATTATATATTTTCTAAAAAACTTGGTCAAACATTTAACTTTATTTTATAGACCTAAATAATCAGTGAAAAATAATTTTTAAAAATACATAATTTTGTTTAAAAAATTTGTATACTTTAATTTTTTTTAATATAGATTTTTATATAATGATCCACCGGTCCGACCAGTAACTCGAGACCCAATACCTTGTCTGTGTCGATATCCGAGTCAGATTTAATAACTATGCTTAGAAGTATAAGATTTTTATTAAATGTTGGTGAAATATGAATGGATATTGTTTTTAGATATCTATTCTTCCTATTCTGTCACAATCAACTTTAGTGGGATGATAATTCTTATGATTCTTCTTAATCTTTTACTCGTAGGATTAGATTCTCTTATTTAAGTCGTTTCAATTTGATTTAACAAAGACACAAATCTTCGTATACACATTGGCATATCTGCTTGATCCATGTTCTTATAAAAATTTATTTTTTCAAAATTCATTTTCAACTACACATTCTTCAATAAAATAATATTACACGCAAATTCAAAAAAATTTCTTATTTTTTAACAATATATTTTTCATCAAATCACAATTTAAAACGAATTCTCCACTCAATAACGTGCATCAAACACGGTCTTAATACGATCTTACGGACTCGATTACACGATAAGAGCATAACATAATGGGTTTTAAAGTTACAAAGATGCGAGATTACACGATATCAAGCTTTGCTTTTTAGGCATAGCATTAGGCTAATTCAAGAATTGTGTAAATTTTTTTTTAAAATATATTATAGATAAGTCCAATAAAAGTTTTAATCCAATCCTGGCTCGGCCGAAATTATATTAATAGAGTTTATGTGCTGAATATTTTATTGTGTGGATGTGCTGTTAAAAATGAGTATGTAGAAAAAATAATTTTCAAATAATGATTGTCAAACACGAGCTTAGTCAGTCTAGGACTATAAATGGATTGGATATGGATCAAATCTGTCAATATTCGATTCGATAATCCAACGAATATTTGATTGTTAAATTCATATCTTTTTTGTTATATTATCGAATATACGATATGATAATCCGATCCGAAATTAAAGAAATTAGAAAGAAAATAATATTGGAATCAACTTTTTTATTTATTTATTTTCCAATTTTTTTCAATTTTAAACAAGTTTAATAATTATAATTTTTTCGACTTTTTTATGTTTCAAATTTGATGATTTTTTTAATATTCTAAACTTATTTATTTTAGTGACAAATAACATACCATAGAATATTTTATCGACTCAATTATTTATAACAAATCGGATATCGAATCGGATTGACCTATCTCCATATTTGATCTATTTAGTGAACGAATTATCGGATTCGAATTTTAATCGAGTTATTAGATTGAAACCTCGAATCCATCTCCTATTAATTTTATCGAATTCATATCAAAATTCAATCAATCAGCAACCCTAAGTCCGCTGGTTAGAATTAAAATCTAATCTTTTAATTTAAGTTAAAATCAATATTTAATTTTAATCACATGTTTTATGAAACTCACAATTATTTAATCACATATTTTACCAAATTTTTTATTAAATTCTACTAAAAATTTGATTTATAATATCTACCTAACACGGGCTGAAGTCCTTTTTCAAATGTTTTTGTATTTATTTCCATTTATGCCCTCGTCATACATTTGAACTAAGGGTCCGTTTGATTGAAATGTGGAAAATTGGTGAAAAGAAAATATTTTACAGAGAAAATATTTTTTTAGAAATTATTTTACTGATAATTGTAATTAATTGTGTTTGATTGGTATAATTTTTCATGAAAAATGTTGAAAATTTGATGTCTGTTTGACTTCGTTTTTTTTATGGAAATTGTCCATTAAAGTGATAATCTTTTTTACCATTGGGTCTAGAATTTGTTTCAAAAAAAAAATTGAAAAAGAAAATTATATCGAATATCATTCGTTTGGTTTTGTTTTGCATGAAATTGTCAATAAAAATGAAATTTTTTTTATCATTGTGTCTAGAATTTTTCCAATTGCAAAAAAAAAAAATAATAATAATAATAATAATATTGAAAAATATTTACCCACCAAAATATCAAAAATTTATTTTCTTCAAAAAAATGGAAAATTTGGAAAGTTGTAAAATATTTTCCCAATAAAATTTTGTCTATTAAACACTACAAAGTTGAAAAATATAGTCTATCAAACAACCTTATCTTCAAACAAAGTCAACCGTCTTCCAAGCATTAGTTGATTTTTAGTGGACACAATAATTATTTTCAAAGCATATTCCCAACATTCGTTCTATCAGAGCACATAATCTGCGTATATCAAACGCGTCGCATCTCCTGTTTAACTTAATTCTCTAGTCGCCTTGTCTCTTAGCCACGCATAAAAACAAATCTGCATTGCTGGAACAAAAATTAAAAAGAAAAAGAAAAAGAAAAATGGAGATTAATCTTAATAGCACCACGTGCTCCGGCGATCGGCCGACGGTGATGGTGACCAACGATGACGGAATTGACGCCCCCGGCTTGCGTGCTCTCGTCCGCGTCCTCGTCTCTTCCAATCGCTTCAAAGTCCTCGTCTGTGCTCCTGACTCGTACGTATATACATTTAGTTTACATCTACTGCATATAATCGCATATTTATGTGTGCTTGTATTACTGTGTATGAGTTTCTATATGCAATTACAGTTCATTATTTTCTGTTTTTTATGTTAATGTTTCCCGGGTGAGAGGAATTTGAATTATAGCTACAATTTAGACCTTTTGTATTTCATGAAAGTCATTTCTAGTTCTTTGGTTGGTGATACGGTCCATTAAAGTATTTGTAGTTTGGTACGTGATTGTAGCTGTTTTTAATATTTTTGGTTTTAAAGTCTTGTCATTAATATTCTGATTTGTTGCTAGTTTTTAGTGCATTTGCAATTTATGTAATCTATTCTTATGTTCACTCTCTTTAGTTTTGATTTTTATTTTTTGTGATCATTGTTGGTTTTGAGTTGCAAATCAGCTGATAAAAAGAAATAAAAAATCATTTCACTCACTTTTTCTTGGACATGCTTGCTGATGTGCAGCGCATGCATTGGTATATAATTTAGCTTGTCTAGTAGTTTTAGCTCGAGTAATGTGAATCTGAGTTTACTTTTGAACTTTCGTGTTCACAAGTGTGCTAGCTTGTTTTTCTCCAACCTTTACTTTTAGTATTTTTTGTTTTATTTGGTGTTTAGTATTTTTTGTTTTATTTGGTGAAGTGTAATTTACTTTATTTTTCTGATTGTTTTAAAAGCAAAGACTTGATTTTTTATTTTTTTTTGGAGAATTTCAGGCTTTCAATTTTCCTTTTTTTTGTCTAGCTGTCTTTCGTAAGCATTTAGTGATTGTATCGCTTTTCGTCTGTGACCTTATCAGATGCTCTGTTCATATCAATCTAGAGTAGAGACTATCTGAGATTTATCCAATTAAGAAATATCTACAAGGTGATGCTTCATTGTTATTTCTTACATGTTGCTGTTTCTTTTTCAGTGAAAAATCTGCTTTTAGTCACAGTATCACTTGGCAAAATTCTGTTTCCGCTAAGCCAGTGGAAATCAGTGGTGCAACTGCTTTTGCAGTTTCTGGTCAGTTTCGTTTTTCACTAATTTTCTATGTATACTTCCTTTCTGTGTTTCAAACACTTAAAAGAGTGGTATTGTTTGACATATGAAAGCAGGATGAAAATTTTGAAGGAAATTGAAGAAATATAAACAGTACAGTTGATTATAATAAATAATGTTAGAAAAATTGCATTAGACGTTTCTTCTTTTGCCTGAATGTTATTATCTTTTTGGGAATGCACCAAAATTGATTTTCTATTTCAAAAAATAACAACTTTTTGTCCTGTTTCAATCATTCCTGTGTGACATCATAAAATTGCATAAGTTGAAGATATGACTGTTTGTACCAGAATGTGCTGAGATACATGGAGACCTTTAAGTAGTATATTTTTGGGTTTCCATTCCTTGTCCTGCTAAACAACCATCCAGTATGTCATTGGTCTTCAGAGAACTTGGTGTAGCTTAATATTCACAAGAACTTATGTGAAGAAATACATCTTGTGCTGCATTTAAGGATATCTCTTGTCCAACTATATGAAGGGATGAAATTAACGTGTTTCCTGCTAAATGATGATTCCAAAACCTCAATTTAATTTTTTATTGATCCTCATTTTTTGCATTATGATGTGAAGGGGAGGACCAGATTTACTTGAGGATCATGCAGATGTGAAATTCTTTAACTCCTTGTCGTTTAACATATTCTTTTTGATTCTCTCATGCTATAGATATAAATACTAGATTCTTTCATGTTCAAAATACAAAGCTTTGCAATATCTACTTGGTGAGGCTTAACATTCACAGATGCTTATGTGAAGGATATACTGAAGAGTTGGGATTAACATTTTTTCCTGCAAACATGATGGTTCAAAATCGCAAATAAATTTTCTATTTCCTCAAATTTTGAAATCTACTCGAATCCATATGCAGATGATAAATTCTGCATCTCCTTGGCTTTTTAACGATTGTTTTGAATTCTATAATACTGCAATTTTTCATGTTTAGAATAAAAAATGCACTTGGTGCAGCTTAATTTGAAAGCACTCATGTGAAGAATATACTGTGCAGCAGTTTTATGGATTGTTCTTGTTTAACTATATGAAAAGATGAAATTAAATTGTTTTGCATGCAAACATGATGGTTCAAAATCTCCGCTTCATTTTCTGTTTATACTCATTTTTCGCGTTATAGATGCAGTGTAAATAGAAACAAAAGAGACGCAATCAACAAACTCATAGATTAGAATACAGGGATTGGACCAAGGAATTTGGAAAATCTCCAAAAGTCTCTAAAATTTGATTCTACAAAAACTGAGCCAATAAGAAACCTTGAGTAAAGCTTTTAATCAAGATCCTATCAAGCAATAAAATGACCTTCTGACCTTCAATTAAATAAATTTTTAAACCAATTAAATAATAAAACAAGCAACCGAAATTAAATAAAAGAAGCTAGCCACGCACGTCTGCCCCTGCTCTTCTCAGGGTGCATAAAGTGATGCACGTGCGTTACGAACCGTATCAACCTCGTTTTCAATTAATTCACTCTGCAAATCTATGTTTATCCATATTACAGTAGGAAAATAGTATGATACAGTTCCAACATTGATAATTGATAATCTGATCCATTTTATTTATTTGATGAAAGACATATATGTTCTGTGACAAGTTTTTGAGCTCGGAGATATGCGTAACTTTTTTGTACAACTAATTTTTTTCATGACTTCTATTTTTTCAGGAACTCCTGCTGACTGTACATCTTTGGGAATTTCCAAAGCTCTCTTCCCTTCAGTACCTGATCTGGTAATTATTTTGCATCATCTGGAATAGTTTGGTGATTTTATTTGTTTTATTTCAGTTTTTTGTTCTTTCCTTCAAATCTCGAGTAATATGCCTCCATCTTGATTGCACACAAGATATATATTTTCATCCTTGTACAGCGCCTGAATGTTGATGCACATTGAAGGGTAATGCTTGGGCAAATAATTGTTCTTAAGTTTTTCCGCTTCCCTTTGAAGAACAACTATATCTTGGCTACTGTCCTCTGTCCTATAATCTCTAGTGTTGTGCTCTATTTCGATAGGGAAAGAGTTACTTGCATACTCTCACGCTCCAATATCTGTTTTGCAGGTAATCAGTGGCATTAACATGGGCAGCAACTGTGGTTATCACATGTTAGTAGCAATAACTACCTTTGGCCTCTGCATCTTTGTAGATGAGATGACTTCTTATCTAGTGCTTGCTCCAAAATTTTCTCTCATGTGAAGCATGGGCACTCCCTGATTTTGGCATGTTGGTGTCCATATAATGGACACTAATACTACTCACGCACTCCTTTTTTGATAAGTTATATGTCATGCTGTGGAGTATCGTGTCTGTGTCCATGTCGCTTATGAGTGCTCTATAGTTTCTCTCTCAGAGTGTGTGCTTGTCGAAGTGCTGCAATGTGATTTTGCATGATATTTACGTTAATATATATGTATCCCTGATACCTGGTTTAGATATATATATGATACGATACCACTCAAGGATGTGAATACATCTCACTTTTACAAGAGATTTGACTACTAAGCTCAACATTTATGGTTCAATTGAACATTCTCAATATCTGGTATAGCTTCGGTGTCTACTTAAGTTACCTTAAACCAGGAATTGATTATCAGCAGAGTAGTTAAATGTTGATCAGAGTCACTGTTCTGTGCTTGTGTATCTGTTGATTAAATATATTTTGGTAAATGCAGTGTTTATTCAGGAACAGTTGCTGGGGCTCGGGAAGCATTTTTTAATGGTTTACCTTCTGTCTCTTTATCATACGACTGGTATGTATACACTGTTTTTCTTAGAGCATTGATGTTGGTAAATTTTTGTTTATGCCTACTCTAATTTGAAATGAATAATTATAATCCCGTTGACTTAAATTTAATGAATAAATCAATTCAATTTCAGTTTCCGAAAATCCATAAAGTTTTATTCGGGTAGAAATACATCTGGTATAAACAAACAAGGGTGTCTTTCAATACTGTATTCTAAGTATACTGAAAGTTCAAATGTTGCATTTATATAAGAAGTTGTGAATATAATGAATGATGAACTGCTCTATCAAATTGCCTACTGCTGTGGAGGGGCTATAGGTCACCCTTTTTATACTTGACTGCAGTTTCTCATGTCGATCTATGATAAAAAAAAAAAAAAAAATTGTCAGGTTCTTATTACAAAGGCATCATCAGCCACATAGTTTCTTATGATAAATAAATAAAAAAATATATATGGGAAAAAAATGGGGGGGAATTTGGTAGTCTAGGAGTGACTACATCAGCATTCAGAGTGTGAATTGCATCGTGTCTGATGCCATAGGTTGGTGGGCCAAATTGGTGAACAAAGTTCACTAAGATTATAGAAAGGATATTTATTGCATATATTTCGAAGATGGATTAAATGTATTCTACCGATTGATCTACAATCAATTGTTATTGTACCCATTTTCTTGCAACAATGGGATTGTTGTAGAAGTTGAATGTTATGACTTGGATTTCTGAATTGCAGGGCAGGAGGTAGGAGTAATGTTGATGATTTTACACTGGCTGCAGAGGCTTGCATACCCATTATTATTGCCATTTTGTCTGAAATTAAGAGAAAAACTTATCCTCTAAACTGTTTTCTGAATATAGATGTGCCAACAGATGTCCGCAATCATAAGGTAATTTGCTGGTTTGCTTTGGCAACACTTTCTTTTAACTCAAATGATTAAGATAAGGTGTTGCAAACATGAGGAACCCTATAATGTGTCTGCATTTTGGTGGTGCAACTGCTTTATTCTCACCATTATTAATGTGAAATAGTAGAAAATTTGCATTTTTCTTGTCTGTTTGCCTCTTTTGCATGTCTGTTAAACCTATGGGTTTTTCACTATCATGAAAACTTGTGCTTTTCTGATTTATTGATACAGTTATTTTCATCGCAACAAGATCACTCCTTCCCTATCCTTTAATATGAAATTTATCAAGTATGTAGTTTGCTTGATTAACATGTTTCTTTTCATTGCGTGAATGTAAAGAAGGGGATGTTGAATGTTGCTTTTGGTACTCCAACAGGGTTATCGACTGACTACGCAAGGCAAGAGTATCGCGAAAATGGGATGGAGGCAAGTTGGATCAGATGCCCAAGGAGCGAAAATGTTATCAACTATGACTATGGAATCAAATTCATCTTCACATAATGAATCAGATGCTCTGAGTACACCTAATAACCGGCTTCTATTCAACAGAGAAGTGTGATTTCTTTCTCTTCTACCTCCTTGTACATTTTGCTGGAACATCCTTTTTTTTTTTTCCGTTACAACTGAATTCTACATGGAACTGAGGGGTTTTTCTAAATTCTTGTCAATTATTGAATTGTTTTCAAATAATCTGTCTTGATTTCTTTAATTGCTAGCCTTAATTTTCTCTTGTTTCACCATTTTGTTAATTGATTCTCATTCATATGCATGCATTGTAATATTTCATGATCTGCTAATATGGGGATTTGGATAGTATGGAATGTTAATATATCTGTTGGTTTCTGAGCATTGGACTGATATTAACCTATTTCTAATTTGAGTTCAGGCTGAATAAGCTAAAATAAAAAATAAAAATACCTCTTTTAAAACTAATTGATCTTCTTATTCTTATACATTTTAGTACTTTGGATAAATGAGTTAGCTGTATGTTGTGGGATTTGTTTCTATTTTTCTCAACTGTAGCCTGTAGGTATTATTTAGCCCTTGTTTGGTGTAGCTAACTTTTTTGAAAAAAATCTAGTCAAAGTCAACAATTGAATTTGACCACACATTTCATGCGATCCACTACTTTTATTAACTTTTATCAAAATCTAATTTTTAGCTGTACTAAACAGGGCTTAGTAATCAACAAGGAGATACTTATGATTAAGTTTCCCCTTATTTTATTTGCTTAGTGATCTATACAATGCTCTGGTATAGTTTTGAGATCATAAATTCAGACAAGATAATTTTCTTTTGAAAAAGTAAAAATTAAGATTTGATAGTTTCCCTGAACATTTCATGTTTGTTTTATTTAGTTCAAAGATTTTGTTTATCATTTGCTTGTCTGTCGATTTTTTCTTAATGATTGCCTACTACTTACTGGGTACCACTATCTTTTTCAGCACAAGGCAGATTAAAGTTATATCATCATGAATCTACTCGTGGTTCACCGCTTACTATTTACCTCTTAGCAATTTTTAATAGGAAACAAACTACCGTGTCATTTTTTTAGGTCATAGCATTGCAAGTGGAAGATGGCGATACTGACTACTGTTCCCTTCAAGAAGGATATGTAAGTTACATCCGTTACATCATGTGATTGCTTTTGAGAGGGAGCTCCGCTCCAAATTAATTTATCTTTCACCTTTCCTATTGCAGATAACTGTCACTCCTCTAGGTGCCTTGTCGCATGCAGAGATTGATAGCCAAGCATACTTCAAAGAATGGCTACCGGGCGTGGTTGAACGCCTCTCTTCTGCTGCCTTGTAAACATGTAAGTTCTTCCTTTAAAATTTAAATAATTTTTCAAGGAAAAGTCTGAATCAACTTTGCAATCATATTTGATCATGTTTTTTAATTTAAACTGCTCTATCCTCTCAATTTTGTTTATTTTTTTTATTCTGATCACATCCTTTTGTTAATTTTCATATTTAAAAATATATTGTTATTTGATTTCATATTTTTGTCATCTAACAAATTTGAATGCATCGATAATAGAACATTTTGGGTTAAAAATCCAGATTTTCTTTTTACCTAGTAGTTTTCATTTGGCAAAAAATTTATAAATCATTTATAAATTGTCAAACTTTATTTCCAATCACATATTCCAATGAATCTACAACTACTATCCACTGACACAATTACTCATACATATAAATTAAACCGTTCATAAATTCTCCACCAATCAATGACTTAGTTTCATTATTTCTAGATACAGTGTATTGCCCAATTATCTATGCTTTGGGAATTGTCCAACCTTTAGTTCATACTTATGTATTAACAATGATGATTTTTATACAAAAGAACCAATCGGACAAGAGAAAGCTATTGCTGCCGAACTATTTCCATGCTGCAATTTTTGGATACCCACAAAATGATTGGACTTATAATTCTGTTCAATTTTTTTTTTTTTGTTGGCTTAAAATGTTTTCTGATGTAGGATCTGGAGATTGAGACTGATCGGGATGGCATTTTTATCCTAATACGGCGAAAGTCACGATGAAGAATTTGCCATACTTCCGTGAGGTATCATCATTCCCAAATAATATTTGTGTTATCATGCTGAGGTATTATTTATTCGAAAAACTACGCTTTGCAAGTCGTTCATGAACTCATTGTTTATATTTGGAGGGCAGAGCCCTTTTGATGTTCGGTGTAAAACATTTCCTAAATAAATTAATAATGGTAGATGATATTATCAAATATCCTCGTGATTTATGCTATTTATCATGAAACTTACCATCAAAGTTGTTCAAACTTGTCTCGTGATATTCTAAACCCAATTCACATATCGCTTGAATTGGCGAACAACCAAACCACCCTTGGGAAGTTCCTAATTATGCGAATACTATGCGGATAGGCGCCAAAATCAATTAGGTTATCACATCCATTCAGTAGCTTTCATAACTCAACCTTTGTTGGATTATTCCCTGTGTACAGGGATTTTTTCACAGGCAGCACGCATGAGCTGCGTTGGCAGCACCTGTGTGGTGCCTTTTGTTAGTGATTTTTGACAAGAACCAATGATAATGTGCCAAGCGGAATTCTGTAACAAGTGTGTGAAAGTTTTTCTGAACTTGTAGCATAATTTACCTTGGTTAACTTCTGAAAGGTGTGAAGAACCCATATAACTGCTACCTCAACTTCTGGAAACCGACAACTCAACAAGAAGCAACAAAAAATTAGAAAATAATTACTTTACACTCAAACTACATATCTTCCCAGAAAAGTAGTAGTAAATTAATAGGTTTGCCTTGAAACTTCATGTATACACATTGTTTTTCTCTATGCTGTTGACTATTCATATTTCTGTGACAACAAACGTCAATAATTTATTACATTCTATGAGCTCGCTCACAAGAAATTGAAAACGAGAATGTGAAAACAAAACTTAAATTTGGGAGATGTTTCTATCTTATATACATTGCTGTAAATCTCCCATTTCCTGACGTGTTTGTGTGTACATTCAGAACGTCATTTGGGTGGTGGCAATGCCCGTGGATGTGATTCCACTAGTATGGACCAAAGAACATGCACGTCTTCATAGGGGCAGGACTTGACATCCTCGTACAGTATATATATCCCTCTACCTGAAAAATCAATAGTGAAAATGTCGTGAGTTTTAGCTACATAAATGTTCTTAGTAAACCCTGGAAATGCACAATATGAAGAGGATGAAATTTGATATAGATGATGTGGGCTTCTGTTTGAAAGAATGGGGAAGAGGAATAAAGGTTACTGATGCCTATTTGAAGTAGATAGCATTGAACTAGCAAGAAAAGTCATGAAACCGAAACAAAAATTGGAAGCAAGGGATTGTTAAAAGTGGATAGCTTACTCTTCTTTTGAGCAGAATGCAGACGAATCCACAGTTTCTTCAACGGAGAGAAGAGGGATTGCAGCCATCCCATTTCGAGAAGTAGGTGTGGCTCATTGTAGGTGAAAGAAAGAATGGAATGAAATAAGAAACACAATAGGTGGGTAGTTTGCTTAGACTAGGGTGAAGTTTAAGTTACTATTCCTAAAAATATTTTACATTCCCTTGCAGACCAATCATGCTTATCACATTTCAATTTGGTAAAATGTCTTTTTCATACCTTTTTGGCTTGTAGTAGAAGAAGCCATTCTACCAATCTCATACTTTGATAAACCATTAGTTTTTCTTCCTACTACGTGGGCCTTCGCCCTCAAGCCAAATGTCGTTTCTTCTATGGTTTGGGTTGGGAATACTTTTCCATTGGGATTCTTTAACCTTTTGGGACCTTCACTTGTATATTTTTGAAAATTCATCTTTCAAGTATGTCTTGGAAGTATTCTTTCTATTCATCCGCTTATACCAGTAGTGTTCCTGGCTGTTCTTTATCATTTAGAGGGTGTTTGGCCCCCATTAATTTTTTTTCTAAATTTTTCTATTTCTTAATTATAACCATACATTCTCCAAATAAAATAATATTACATACAAATCTAAAATTTTTTATTACTTTTGAACCACATATTCTTCCATCAATCATTATTCCAAAATTTATAATTTCCCAAAAATGGGCGCCAAATGCATGCTTAAATTATTTAGCTGTCAGCCCATCCCATGAGCGACAAAGTAGAGCTTGGAAAGCGTTTAAGGAACAATTATGCTACAGTGTCATAATTTTTGAAATAATGTCAAATGACATTTCATTATTGGACTGTTTTAAAAAACAGTCAACTATTTCATCAAATCATCTACTACCACATCGAATTATGTCACTGCATTTATTACAATTCTTCTGGTAAATTAGCAAAATCCTTAAAGCTCTTTGACTCCAGGTGAGGTTTGAAAGATACAAATCACGCTAAGGAGCTACGAGTGATTGTGATTTTTCAGAAAGCTCTACTCATATTATAATTTTATTAATTCACTCTTACCAAACGGGTAGAACCAAATTGCTAATTTAGTAGAAGCTTCCAAAAAAGTATTTAAAAAGTAGCTTTGATCGGAAGAATGAGTGTAATAACATTCTTTACTATACATTACCCTTTACGTGTCTTGTTGAATACGCATTGCCATTTTTGTCAAACAGAGGTATCAATGGGCCTATCCCACCTTAGGACTCTAAAAAAGTAAAAAGAAACCAACTAACTAGTCTCACTAACAACAGTTGGGCATATCTTATAGGTCTAACTCAGTCCGGTTTGCCTTCCTGCGCGGCATGGTTACTTTTACAGATCAATGCAAACCAAGACTTAGCCCCCGTTAGGTTTTGCTTCAATTCAGATTTTAGCAAATTTTGATAAAAAAATGTTGAAATATATATTGAAAGATTGATTATAGTTGTGGATTCCGTGAATTATTAGGCTAAAATTAATTGTTGATTTTGACTTAAATTTTTAAGTGTATTTCGACCTTGTTGGCAGTTTTCACCTCGCTCCCATTGAAGCTAAGTCCCAAACCAGCTGGCACTACCACCCCAATCTTCACCTAACCGTAATCCACCACCAACCCTTGAAATATGAAGAGTATCAATGAAGACAAATCCAAAAGGCTATATCCTACATTGATTTGAAGCTATGACTACTCCCAATACAAAGAAACACAAACTTTATAGTTGAGAATTAGAGTGAACCCCAATTTTTTGTCCAGAATGCATTTTGGAATAATATTTTGATGGAAAATGTATGGTTAAAAAATAAGGAATTTTTTTTTATTTACATTTAATATCATTTTATTGAAAATGTGTAATTGGAAATAAGTGAAAGAAAAATGTATTTTTGAAATAATTGCTAAATTATGCTTGAAAATGCAGTCTCAAGCATCAAATTCTTGAGTTTAAAAGTGTCAAGAGCGTGTTCGGTAGAAATTAAAATTCAATTAAAATTGAAAATATAACCATTATTGGATCACCACTTGTCTAATAAAAGTCAACAATAACGGTTAATTTTTCAATTTTAATCTCTGCCAAACAATAAGTTGAATATCAAATGGCTTGTTCACCGACTCTAAAAATGTAGAAAGATGATTGAGGGACTAACTTCAACAATCAAAAATTGATATTGGAGATCAAAATATTCATAAATACTTGTTGGTTCGAATGTTAGATTGTGGTAGAAAGAACTATATACACCAATATTATGAAATTCCGTTCGAATGACCAAAGTTCTAAAAATTGCAACTACATTGTTCAAAGTAATATCAATGATTTATATTTAATTTTCTATGATAAATTCTCACTCTCCTAAGCTTGGAAAATATTTTGTATAAAAATAGCAATGAATTATTATCCAACAAATAACAATGAATTATTGCATTCAAAATCTAAATTTATAAATTACAGCCTATGGGTCAAAAGTCCAATGCAAAATCTTAGGGGTTGTTCTCTTCGTGTTTCGGTTTTTAGTTTTGAGTTTTGAGTTCCTTTTGCGTTTTGGATTTTGGGTTTTGTGTTTTGAGTGTCCATTTTGAGATTGCTGAAAACGCGTTCTTTTTATCATTTTGAAAATTTGTTTTCAAAAAAGAAAAAAATGAAGTTTTGATCTGGTTTTAATTGAAAACAATCAAAACGACTTTTTTTCCGTTTTTCGTTTCTTTGTAAATTTTAAACTTGTTTTTGAAAATAAGTTAAAAATTTACAAAGAAAACCCAAAACGATAATTTGTCGTCTTGGGTGTTTTCAATTATAATCAAGTCAAAGTTTTCAAAACGCATTTTGGTGTTTTGGGTGTTTTCCAAATAATTTTTCAAAATGCCAAAAAGAACACATTTTCAATAATTTCAAAACGAACACTCAAAACACAAAACTCAAAATGAATTCAAAACTTAAAACACAAAACAGAAACACAAAGAGAACAACCTCTTAGGGGTCGTTCGCTTTGTCATTTTCCAGCCGTTTTATGTTTTCGATTTTTCAAAACGGGGAAAATGCGTTCTCTTTCTTATTTCCGAAAACACAAAAAAAAAATTGTGAAGAAAATGCAAAACGACCAAAATGCTGTTTTTGGCATTTTCTTCACAAAATTGAAAGGAAATGAAAAACACAGGAAACAACCAAGCTAAAACGTCTCCCGTCTTCTGCCAAGCCACACTCCACCGCCACCTTCCAACCCTCTAAACTCCGGCCAACCTCCTCCAAAACGATCGGATTAATATACCATCGTGAAGCCCTCAATCCCCTCTTCAATTAATACGCAAACCAACAATCCAATCATATACCAAAATTGATCAAAGAAAATCCTCAAAAACTGATTCGGCACAAACTCCTCCTGCCGGAATCTCAAAATCCGACAACACCCACGGTCGCGCACCACCACCGATCAATTTCGCACCCCAGACGACTCCAGCCATGGCTTCAAAACTCACCGATGACTTCCATAAAATCAATCGATTCTAAAGATAATCAAAGGCGGCTTCCATAAGATCAGTCTATTCTGGAGATAATCGAAGGTGACTCATGGTAGTATTGGATGCGCCTTGTTGAGAGGAGTATATTGGTGATGGTTCGTGATCGGAAAGGTGGCCGCGGCGATATTTATAGGCCGAAACAGTGAGTGGTAGTGCGGTTGTTTCAGATGATTTTTGACCAATAATTTGTGGATGTTGTAAAGGGAGGTCAGGGGGCTCGAATGATGCTGGGATCTGGTGATCTAGCTGAAGGGTGGTGGTTGGTTTGTGAGGTAGAAGACGATGGCTCTGGAGGGGTGTTTTCCGACTGGAGAATGGGAAAAATGGAAAACAACGTAAACGCGTTTTGGGGAAGTGTTTTGAGAAATAATTTTACAAAATAACAAAAAGAAAGCGTTTTCAATACCTCAAAATGGACACTCAAAACACAAAATACAAAATGAATTCAAAACTCAAAACTCAAAATTGAAGCACAAAGAGAACAACCCATTATATTTCCAACTTTGTCACTTGTTTTCATCTAAATTGAATATTTTAGTAATTGTTTGATGCATGCTGCACGGGAACCAAAAATGGCAACCAAATCGCCTTCAACACTAACTAGTGCAAGGAGTTTGTAAAATTATTGAATTAAATGAAAACAACAACATAAAAAAGAATAATTTCAAGCAAATAAAAATGCATTCTTTGTTATTAATATGTCCTCATGACATTGTGAACATTCCTTCCATTCCGCCATTTCACTCGATTCTCGAACTTCGAAGAATTGATTTGGTTTAGGTCACGTCTCAATAAAAATCCAATAAGACAATAGATTATTAATGTAAGTGATTGTTAACTTTATGTCTATTACAATAATAGACATTATATGTTGTAGTTGGAGTCCAAGCACAATATAGTTAGGCATCTAAACAAGTCGAGCATAGCCGGCTCACGAGCCGAAGCTCGTGGCTTGGACATGGCTCGGGTAAAATGGTCATGGGCCAAAATGGTTCGTAACACAAGTCGGCCCGTGTAGCTCGACAAACCATACGAGCTAGCTTGGGCCGATGTCCAAAATTGAGGCTCAGTCCAAGCCTCGACTCGACTCCTTCGAGCCACGAGCTGAGCCAAAGGCCGTCCGAACCAAATTGGCATCATTAATTATAGTTGCCTATAAATATGTATGTGTGAAGGTAAAGGGAAAACACACATCTCCTAAATTTCTCTTCTTGTAATCTTATCATAAGCCTCCGTTTGGGTTTTATTTATTTTGTTAGAATTTTACTTATTAATAAATGAGTTATTGATATGTGGATAGTACTTACGAATCTTATGAAATATGTAGTTAAAATTAATATTTAATTTTAAAATATAAAATTTAAAAGAAGAAAATGTAACCCGTGTGCAAGCTATAAGTGTTAGTGATGCTTTACCTCTTCGTGATTCTAGAAACTTAAGCCATATGTGGGGATTAAAATCAATTTTTAGTAAGTTTTGATAAAAGTTGATGAAAATCTTAATTGTGAGATTGAAAATTTTAATTGTAATCTATATATGTTGGGGCTAAATTTCCTTAATGAAAGGTGTTGTGAACCCAACCTTTTTCTCAACGAATTCACTTGCCTCTTTCTTTTCCATTTCATCCACAAGTTTGTTACATACTGAAGATCATGTCTATGTCTACTGCTCAAGTTATATCATATTAGAGGCTTGTTCGGTATAGCTTTTAATACGATTAAAATTAAAAATATAGCCGTTATTGGGTCTCACTCGTCTAATAAAAGTCAACAATAACGATTAATTTTTCAATTTTAATATTTACCGAGCACGCCCAGGTAAAAAGTTAAAATATTTTATGCAATTTAGTGGATGTTTGGAAAGTGATTAAATTACACTATGAATGTGTTTGAGTCATATTATTTTGGAAGAATGTGTTCTGGAATAATAGATTAATGAAATATATATATTTTTCAAAATATTTTATAGGACTCATAGCTACTATTCATTTATTATTTACAATTTTTGTAGGATCCAAAATCTGTACAAAATCTATAATTACTTAAATTTTTATTTTAATACTTCTCAAACATGCATGAGACTATTTTATTACTCTAAAAAAATATTTATTATTATTTTCCTCCAAATTATTATATTATTATTTTTAATTAAAAATTGAATTATTTTGAATGCATTTAATGATAGAGAATGTGTTTGAGTGATCAAAAACTCACTATTTAAATTAAAATATTAATTTAAGGAGTCTATTGGAGCACAATTTTAGGGATTGACTCTTTAAAATAAAGAGTATTTTATATTTAAAGAAGAGGAAATTACATCTACACTTGGTTTTAAAGTTTCATTTTCATAAATCAGATTTACAGTTTAACTTTTCAAAAATCAGGTTTTTTATATCTAATTAAATAATAATTAATTAATTATATAATTTCATCCCAATTAAAAATTTCATCCCAAAATCGCTGTATTCTCTCTTCTCTCTCTTCCCGTCGCTGTATTCTCTCTTCTCTCTCTTCACACACGGCGACACGGCAACCACCACCATCCGCCACCTCCACCGCTACCGTGTGTCTTACAGGTCAAACCTTGAAGCAGCGCGGTTCATTTCCCTGTCTTCTCTCCGGCGCTCGAAGCACAGCGACGCAGATCTAAGCACAGATCTGTTATTTTTCAGGATTTGAACAAAGTCATATAGGGGCTTGAAGATGCTGTCGCTACTGTATTATATTCCAATGCGGCTCCGGCGACACCTAGGCCCACATTCCTCGCAGCAGTTCGTTCTTTGTCATCTCTCCCTCACTGCGTGGTGGCGCGCCTAGATTTGTAATTTTTTTTTTTAGTATTCGAGTTTGATTTATCTGATAGTTGTTGTGGTTGGAGATCTATTAGGTGTGCGGTTGGGTGTGTGTATTGGTGCGGCGAAGGTGCAGTTGGGCGTGTTGTTGAGATCGTGATTTTTGGTGTTGTTGAGGGGTTTTGGGGTGGTTTGTCTTGGTGGCATTGGTGATTGTGACATTGTGGTGGTTTTTTGTGGTGAATGCGGTTTGGGGGTGGTGATTGTGGCGGTGGGAGGGTTTGGTGTTTGATTTGTTTGATGTTGCTATTGAGCGGCGACGATGGTGGTACAGCTGGTGAAGGCAGTGGCGAAGTGGTCACAAATGATTGGGTGGCGGGCACAAATGATTAGGTTGTTTGTGACCAATAATTTTGTTGGTTGGCGACCAATAAACTATATGTGACCAATAAATTGTATAAAATGTGACCAATACATGACGTGTGACCTACAAATTATTAATTTGTGACCAACAATTTGATAAATTGTGACCTAAATATAATTTATGTTTAATTAATGGGATATTTGTGACCGTAAATAAGTATTGTGACTTATAAATTTTGTAATTTGTAACCGATGAAAAAATTGTGACTTTAAAATTTTTAAGTTGTGACTGATAAACAAAGTGTGACCTATGAAAAATTTGAATTGTGACCTAAAAATTAGAATTAAATATTTAATAATATATTGATTTAATAATTCATTAATTCATAGATAAAAAATTAAAAAACCTGATTTGTGAAATTTGAAACTTGTTTTTGTACTTTTGAAAAGGTGTAAAGTAAACACCTTAGAAATGTAATGTTCCCTTTAAAGAATCTCTTAAAATACTCTTAGAAGTGCTAATTGGATCAAAAGGCTCGCTAGGCTCACGCGCCTACCATAAAGACCTCGACCTACCATAAAGCCCTCGACCTACCATAAAGCCCTCGACTTGTTTCTAGTCTTCTAACAACTTGGGACCTAGGTCGAGCTAAAATTTTGACCAAGTGAATCGAGCCACCTATGTGCCTGCCTCTGGGTAGACGAGCCAGAGATGGAACTCACTAACTTGAGGCCTAAATTTGTCGTGATAATTTTTTCTTCGTTATTTTGTAACTTATGTTGTATTTGTAATTTGTAATTTGTAATTTGTCATATATATATAAAATAAGAACATTTTAAAAATATTTCGGCAACTTTTGGCTTTTAAAATAAAATCGATAAGTTCATGGGTCGGTTCGGCTCTGCTCGAGGCGAGCCCAAATTACTAGTCGGCCCAATACACACTTTTGGACAACGAGCCGGCCCAGCTCAACTCGTAGGCCCAAAGCCCAATCTCATATAGAAAAGGGAACATTACGTTTCTAAGGTGTTTACTTTACACCTTTTCAAAAATACAAAAACAAGTTTGAAAATTCACAAATCAGGTTTTTTAAATTTTTAATTAATAATTAATGAATTATTAAATCAATTTAATTTTCGTAGGTCACAATTAGTGAATCGGTCACAACTTAAAAATTTAAAAGTCACGATTTGTTCATCGGTCACAATCACAACATTTAAAAGTTACGTTACTTATTTTATGGTCACAAATATCAATTTATTGGTCACAAAGTAATAATTTTTAGGTCACAAATTAGTAATTTTAGGTCACACAACTTGTACTCATCACAGTTTATCGAATTCAATGGTCACAAATTGTTTATTGGTCACAAATCGGTCACAAAACATCAAATAATAGGTCACATATTACTTTTATTGGTCACAAATTAATAAATTTGGAAGTCACACAGTATTTACTAATCACAATTTATTCTTTATTGGTCACACACCAACTAGTTTATTGGTCACAATCAACAAATCATTTGTGACCACCACTAACATGAAACCACCGTCGTAATCTTTTGTGACCACCACCAACAAAATACCGTCGTCTCCGCCGCCAACATCAACACCACCAGCCACCAAAGAAAACGCACCAACACCACTGTCGTCTCCACCAACAACACCAACACCATAGAAAACACACCATAGCAACCACAACAACACCACAGAAAACGCACCGTCGTCTCTGATAAATCAACAGCATCCATTAGCAGACATACCTGCTGCCGCCATATCCGATACCAAAGACACAAGCACCACCGATCTACTTATCCCACCACCACCGTCCAATCACCTCCACCATCCAAGCGGGATAGTCACCATGACCAAAGCTATCACTACCAAGGCGGTGCCGGTTCCATTTCCGTCGCCCAACTCGACACCAAAACCACAAACACCACCTATCTACTCGCCCCGCCACCAATTTTCTCCCCACCACCCCCTATCCAGTCACCTCCACCGCCTAATCAGAGAAATTGTTGAAGAAGATCGTCGCGGGAGTGACAATAGAGAGCGGGAGAGAGAAGTGATGGGGAAATAAATTAGGGTTTGAGATTAAAATTGAGATGGGTGAGTGGGGTTGTGTTAGGTGAATATGTAGTTTATTTTAATTTATATTATTTTAATTATAACCTGATTTATGAAAAATTAAACCTAAAATCTGAATAATGAAGTGTGAACTTTAAAAACATGGCTAGGTGTAATTTCCTCTATAGAAAATGATCTACCCTAAACCCTGCCTTTTCTCACGTTCTACCTTGCCCCTTTCATCCGTAGCTCTATGTAAATGTGTCAAAATAGGTGGTTGACCCGAATCGATCCACATGTGGATAAGCCAGATCAGACCCATGATGAGCCTGGACCAACCCATCTAAAAAATGGTCTAAACCTAGCTCGAGTTGTCTCAAATATGTGGAAAAGACGTTCTCACAAGCCAGCCCATCTTCAAAGGTTTAGTCATTTCACCTACTTTTAAACCTTTTTTTTATTGTCAAATTATTGCTTTTTATTTTTAAATTTTTTGAATAATAAATATTGTAACAATGTGTTACATTTTGTAAAATTATGTTACACATTTCATTGCCCTGTTTTCACCTCCACCGGAGTCCCGTATAATACGATGTGTTGCACACATTATGCCGCATTTTTCATCGTCACCACGACACCACCACTACTATCACAGGTCCTTCCACTTGTAAGATTCACCGTTACACCCCCACCACCACTGTACACATCTTCCCCATCAATGCTAACATATCGTGTTACACCACTGTCATTATCACCACCCTCCCAACACTCGCCACCACCCATAGACGAACATACCTGCCACCACCTGCAAAAGCATACCCCAATCGAACCTCCTCACTTGGAGTGGACCTGTTCCTTTTGTCTTATATCAAATTTGAGCATATCAGCCCACAATGGCTAAGATGGATTTGGGCAGATTTGTGTCGTCCAATTTGTTAGTACTAATCAAAATCTCTACCATATATGAAATGTTTTCCCCTCTTTTCCACTCATTTTAAGTTTTCAATTTTTTACAAGGCCAATTCTGCTAATAAAATTTCCAACTTCATCTTATGTTTCCCACAAAAACGTAACAAAATTATTTTCCATCGCTATCATTGAATATCGGCGCTTTCTGCTAATGCATTATGTATGTTTGGCATACAATATTTGACGTAATTGAACAGCCCGAGATTAAGATTTAAATATCTTTCTTTTTAATACCGTTTAGAAAGATATCAGTCTAGCATATTAAACTGATCGTCACTGTGCAGCAAGAAACCGCCTGCCTCTGATTGCTAAGTCCATTCATGCATTCTGTTGAATCAATTGAAACCACATAGACAAATTTGAATCAAGAAATACAAATTTCAATTTTAAAAATTGCAAATCTACACTCCAATTTGGCAGTGAGAAGAATTTTAATGCATTGGAGGGTCTACTCACTTGTGAAGTGTCCAAATTGTGGTGTCTGATCACACTACTGCCCTGGCTAAATCAATTACTCTCTTCTCTCTCCACCTTTTTTTTTTTTAACATACAACTGTACATTTTGGTGTCTCATCAAAGAACATACCTTAATGGAGTTTAAAGATGCTTGAATCACTTATTTATGTCGGCTAGAGTTACTCTAAGTTATGTTTGTAAACATATACTAATTGACTTTTGAATTAGTATTAACTTTTAAAAAATGGATTTAATGATGGTTGAAAACTTGATATTGCTTATAAGTATTCGTTAGGGGCTAGAGATGGGGGTGGAAGTAGAATTAGATTAAAATTTTAAGCTCGATCGAAGATAGGTTTTGGGATTGGAGTAAATCTATTTTGGACAAATTAATGAATTAAAAAGAATTTGGAATTAAATTTTATCCAGGGTTTGTCCAGCCCAGTTTAATCCCTTAAAAAATAATTAGGATACTATTTGGTATTTGATTTTTTTTTTTTTATAAATATTTGTTGGGATCGAGTTTCGACCATATTATTTGAAAAATAATTGGTTTGTAAGTGAGATGGTTAAAACTCGATCCTAATAAGTGATGTTATAGTTAGGGTCATGATTTTTAGTCACAAGAGCTTCATGTTGAGGGAAGGATTGTTAGGGTACAACAATGTCGTACTTCATGAGTTGGATCATTCAAATGATAGTGATCGAATGCAATAGAAGGTTTAGCCTACCCGATAAGCGCGTTTTACACACTTATTTAGGTCACAAAACATGGATAATTGTTGGTAATTATATTGAAATATTGTTTAATTTTATATAAATTACGTTTTGTAGGATAAGATTAATTAAAATGGTGGAATTTAGGAAAAATGATCAAAAGGGACTAAAATGGAATAGAACCAAAGTTCAGGGATCAAAGTGCAAATAGACAAAAAGATGACTTGGAAGAAGAAAGAAGGATGTGAAAGAGTCGAAACCAATTGAACGAAAAAATAAAGTATTGGAAGAAGAAGAAGAAATAAAAGAGATCAAAGAACGAGAAAAAAGAGTTCGGGGACAAAAATGCAAATATGAAATTTTATGAACAGCTATGCGATTGCATGGCCCTTTCATCCTTGCGGTCGCATTGCAACATGCAGGGACTTCAAGAGCTCAACATTGAAGAGCTACGCGGTCGCATCCCTTAGCACTATGCAGTTGTATAGGCATTTCATTGTGGAAAAAATCTGATTTCCTTATTTCAATACAACTCTTATTGAAATGAATCTTGGAGCTCCTTTTAAAGCCCTAGAGTCGTCCAGGATGGAGGAGAACACATTCTAAGAGACTTTTGGAGTAGAGAAGAAGCCAAGAATACAAAGATCGAATCCAAGAACACGAGAATCAATTCAAAATTTATATTGGGCGATGTTGATTTTTCAATATTCCTTTTGCTTTTTTTTTTATAACATATTAGGCTAGTTTTTTGTGTACTAGGATAACGATGAACTGTGTAATATGAGTTTTCAATCCTTAGTTTTATATATTTGACATTGAAACACGTTTTTGGATATTGAACAATTTATATGATTTTATTTTCTCCACAATTGTTGTGTACGTAGCTATGTGAATGTAGTGACTTATTTTATGCATTCGAAAGAAGGAAAATAAATTCGACATATAAAAATTGTCATAAGGTTTGATAGGGGATAAAAATATATCGATATACCTTGTGTGAATCGTTAAGTGTTCATAAAAATTCATGCATTTTTATATGTTCGCATCCATCGTAGAAATATAGTTGAGTCATATATAAAAGAAGGTTTAATATTACTCGAGAGAGATTATTAAATAAAATAGGAACATTGATTCGTCAAATTCAATTGTATTGCCAACGTGTAAAATTAGTGCTAAAATTGATTATTGCATGGAAATTCGAGAACCTAGTATGTTTGTCATTCATTAAAATATATTAACTTGCCTTCAATATAATTTGCATTTAATTTAGTCAATTCACTCATTAATGCATAAATAGGTTAATTTAAATATAATTCAGTCTCAAACACATCATATTAATCTTATTTTGTTTAAGGTCGCAATAATAAAAATTGAACTAAATCAATCTCTAAGGAACGACATTCAAACCCCAAATCCACTTTATTACTTGTTAACGAACCGTACACTTGCAGTAATTTTAATTTAAAATATATTTTCATGAACACTACTCTCATTGAACATCAATTCATAAGAAGGTTGAAATTCGATTTTGCAATATTGTATAGTTTTGGATAACTTTATTACTCAAATCTATTTGAAATAACGTATTTACTTTGACTATATCACTTATAAGTTAAATTTAGATAATTAAGAGCATCATCCACCATAATTAATCTCCTAAAGGTGTGCATAAAAAAGTGGCGAAGAATGGGTCCTAAAATCATACCTTCTGCTATCCGTGACGACTGCTGCCATGTTCTTGGTGGCCTGCAAGGCACTATAATAATATAATTTGAAACGACTCTAAAAATGTAGAGAGCCAAATAAAAAATTAAAATAAAGAACCTATTGAAAATATTGGAATAGTTATGTTACTGATTTAATGCCTTCGTGATCCCGAATTCGAGATGGATGGATGTGTGGGTGGAGGTGAGCTGATTCGAGTCGAAGCATACTAAACTTTCAAGTTGGAGTGGACGAAAAAAATTTAGGTTGAGTTAATATAATTTTTTTTTCCGTATTTAGAGGTAAAATAAATTCGTTAGCTACTTTCATCGGTCTGACATTATCGTCAAAATATCATTAAAACAAACCTTGAACGTGCAATTTTTAATGTTAATTTGGTTTTTTTTAACGTAGGAACCAATTTGAATTAAAGAACTTGTTTTTCCCCTCAACGGATCATTAGTTCCAAAGTAAGTTAGAAATATTTATAACATGCTATTTTAGTTTACAAAACGGGAAGTACTTTAAGTTACATATAATTAATTATTCCTTTTTTTTTTCATGTTCATCAATGCCAACTTTTGGAACAACTTTAGCAAGAAAGGGGTTTGGCCATGCTGAAATAATTCTAGAAATGCAAGAGAATTGGAGCCGCCTTCGTTCAAATTTGATCATTGATGATTTACTTATCGAATAAGTAACTCGCTCATTTATAGCCTTTAACAAAGACAAAATTACTCAAAAAATAAGTCAATTTTTCATTTTCAAATAAACTTACTTATAAATAAGTGTTTCTAAACTAAGGAATGCGTTCTATTTCTAATTATAACGTGATATGTGTTTAAAAAAAAAGTTTAGGTAGTGGTGTGCAATGAATCAGTGACTCGTTATTATCTAATCGGGTAATCAATCTCATTATTCGGGAAAAAAATTAATAGAATAATGATATCGACAAAGATGACCTAACTTTAACTATCCAATAAATAAAAACCCAACTCAATTTCATTGGACTATTAAAAGTCGTCACTATCATCTAATTGGTATTAGGTCCCTATTTTGTTCAGTTAAAAAATTGAAATTAAAGTCAAAATTAATAATTAATTTTAACCATACATTTCATGAGATTTGTAATTTTTCAATTACATATTTCATCAATTTTTTTTGAAAATCATTAAAAATCGAATTTTCATCTAAATCAAATAGCGGCCATATATGATCACTGCTCAACTGAGAGTATCTATGGGGCCCACACATATTTATCTACTTTTTTAAGGTAAAAAACAGCATAATGTCAAGTCAACATGCCATGATGAAAAATCCTGCAAAACTTTTATCTCCAAATTGGGGCCGTTGTGCAATCATATGAAAAATTAATGGGTCCATATTCAATTAAGTGCACATTTTCTCTGGTAAATAACGTTACGTTGAGCAAAAAGGTGATTCGATTGTGCCACCAAAATTTGAACAAAAATTATTCGGACCTCACTTTGAACTTTATACAACGTTAACGGACCTTAGTCTTTACCTTTTCTTTCCTCCCACATATGCATGCCAGACTAACACAATTTATTTATTTATTTAAAATATTAACTAGTCGAAATGAAAATATCTAAAAGAACAATCATAAGAATTCGTTTTCCATGAAAATAAAGAAAATGCAGCTTAAAGCGGTTGTGCCTTGAAATTTGATTTTCATTTCCACGTTGCAATCAAACGACCAAAGTGAAATTCATTTTTCTCGGATGTGATATTATCCACGAAAAATGCAACAATCAAACAGGGCCTTAGTTATGCTTTCTCGTCTATGTGACATAGCCCATGTCTGGACTCTATTTTTTTTTTCCCCTCAAAATTCATTTTCAATTACATTTTTTTCATAAAATAATTTCACATAATCTTTTAACCACATAATAATAATAATAATAATAATAATAATAATAATAATAATTATTATTATTATTATTATTATTATTATTATTATTATGCATTTAAACAGAAGTGGTGCAGTCATGATAGATTTGCATTTGATTTCTCCTATGGCTTTATCGCCGGAAGTTGTAGTTTGTCTAGTTTCAAATGGACAAGATCCCACATTATAAGTTGTCATAATGAAGTTGCAAGAACAAACAAATAGTCATACATCACTAATTAATTTGGCTATAATAGCTTATTACATTATAATACCTTTGGTACATTGAATTAGATAAAAAAAAAAAAAAAGGAAAAAGATTAAAGGTTTGTTTGGGATAGCTTAAAAGTTGTTAAAATATTAAGGTTAAACTCAACAATTAATTATAATCATACATTTCATAGGATTCGCACATTTTATCAATTTTTCAATTATATATTTCATCAACTTTTATTAAAGTCTATTAAGGGCGTGTTTGGTAGGGATTAAAATTGAAAAACTAACCGTTATTGTTGACTTTTATTAGACGAGCGAGACCCAATAACGGTCATATTTTCAATTTTAATTGGATTTTAAACTGTAGCGAACATGCTCATCTTTTATCAAAATCATTGTCAAACAACCTGTAAAGAAAAAAAGAACATGTAACTACACACGTCAAACGTGTCTTATTATTCTAATAAATGTACGTTGCTAGATTTAGTAAAATATTTATCGCCGCTTTTAACATGCACAATGAAAATCGTGTTACTCTAAATGACGACTTCTTTCAGTCTGCTCATTAGTCAAATCATACGAAACATGATAGATATTAATTTTTGAAATGCGGACATGTTGATTTGGAATCCATTTTTTGTTATTAATGGTGGCATGCACAAAGCATATGCCCCCACAAGCCTCAAAGAGAAATATAGTGCATAATAATTATGTTTAGAAATGAAAAAGTAAATGATTTAATTTAATGTTGATGATATGATGAAATATAAAGAGATGGTGTGTGTGGTGGTGTGGCCCCAAGAAGGGATGTTCAAAATTTGAATCATTAGTCGTTTGCAATTTATGGGAGTTTAAACTCGTTGTAGAAGGGACACGAGTAGTTAAAGCAAGTGAACACTTTGAAATTAGTAATTTTATTTAATAACACTCGTATATATATTGAGCTAATTGTTAAAACCTGGATTTTCATTTTAAAATGTCAACCTTCTTAAGAGAAGTAGACCGGAGTCTTATAAATTAATCTATATTTTCATTTTTATTCGATGTGAGATTTTATCCCTTAATATGTCCCAACAAGAAGATGGCTCGTTTGAGCAGGCAAATCTTAAAATTCGTATACTCAATTTTTTTAAGTTTTAATCGAATCGAATTGCTTGTTGGAGCTTAACGGGTTCTGATACCATGTTAAGATCTGGAGTTTCATCTTAGAATAAGCATGATTCTTAACCATGGAAGGAACAAAAGATGTGTATATGAAGAGAGAGGGTGACAAAGTTTGGACTTACCAAAGAGTAAAAAGAAAGAGGGGGATTAGGGAATCTAGAATATATTTGAATCAAGACAAATGAAAGAAATCTTCACTATGGACTACTTTAATATTAATACTTTATTGACCAGGGCAAAGTTTATTTATTTTTTAATTTTGGAGAAGTCCAATTTATCTCCCTGAACTATGCTTTAACTACATCAAATAAATCTGATTCAATTAAGCCGTTAACCCCCTCTTTTATTAATTTAGTTACATTTTTATAGGTGAAATTATGCACTAACATGCACAAGTTAGAACGAACGAGCGAACGATCAATGACCAACTAACATTTTGATTTTACTTTAAACTAAACCAAGTAAGAAGTGTAGAACAATTAATTCATAAAGACCACATGGAACAATATAAATGTATATTGTGTTAACAATTTTGACCTAAACTCGTCTTCTCCATACGTGTTGTGTCTTATGGTTGACTTAAAAATGTATAAAGATATGAATCAAATTAATCCAGCTTACCACTACAATATTTTTTAGCCCTTGTTCCGTGGCTATTTTTTGGAGAATGTACTGATAAAAAATATGAAAAAAATTTAAGTTTACAGATAAAATATCTTATTGTGTGAATGCGTGATTGAAAATAACTATGTGAAAGAAAAAAAGTTTTAAAAGAATGAAAGACAAATATAAACTTAATTTATGAGTTAATCTACTCCGCCACAAGAAAATTGCCAGAAATAGCTCCAAAATTCTCAGTGGTGGAAGGTGATTTGATGGAAAAGATGAATGTGTTTTAAAAGATTTAATGATAGAATACCATGTAACATTATGTTTACCATTATGTCAATTATTTTCATACTGTAACATGGTTCTTAATTTATATATAGTACTACACCGACTTGTAAATGACTTGAATCTGCTCGATGAAGGCAAGATACTCGCTACAAGTATCGATGATATACCGATAATTTTCTACAAGGAGTTGAATCTACTCGAACAAAGCGAGTATCTCTTATCTAAATCTAATTGCTTACGTGCTTGCTTCTAAAATTCAAGGTCAATGGATAGTTGATGTTGGTTTGAATTTATGATTCATGTCAAAGAGAGATGTCACCAAATAACGCAAATTCAGCACATTCCATCAGTGAATAGTACATGAAAAGACCGTAGTTTGATGCAAAAAAACAGAAAATTTCTATTCCTTGAGATGAGAGAGATGGGCATGAAAATTCCTCTGGTTTGTAATCCCACAATATCCGTTCACGAGTTCATTAATTTCCTAACTTCATCATTGTATTTCGGACCATTTCACGTTGATCTGCAACTATCCATTCTGCACTGATACTTTTCCTGCAGATTTTTCTTCTCTATCCCAATTATTTGAGTACCATTCAATGGCCTTTTGCACAAATGAGAATCAAATACAAAGAATTACTGTTTTAATATTTATGCAGTGTGTCGTTTTTACGTTTAACACACACCCAACAAGATGATGACAATCCCAATCTTAGAATCCGATTGCTCATTTGAGACTCGAGTCTTGTGATTTTCTATCTTATTAAGCCGTATTTATCAAAGAGTAGCACAAGCACTTATTATATATTAATTTAACGACCTAGTAGGATTTTTTTTACGATTTTTTATTTTTTATTTTATTTTTAATGTATCTCACTAGTAGTGATGTATAAAAAGTTATGGCACTTGACTGGTGACAAGAAAACCTAACCAATTTTTCCCGAATCACTCCAAATGTGAAACTGGCTGGATTAACTAGTGCTACTTTAGTAGTTCGTAGGCATGTTGGTGTGAGAGACGTGCTTCTCAGTGATTGATTACTGAATGGGTGCCAAACAAGGGCCACAATGCTTGTTACGTCTAGTTAAAATTAAAGAGAATGAATGACGAACATGGGTTGAATTGGAGAATATTTTGTCTATGTAAAGCTTTATTGATTTGTCTACATGCTTGTTACGTCTAGTTAAAATATTTAATGCAATATTTTTGAGAGCGGAAGGCGTTACAAGGTAACAATAGGTACCACTAAGTTCTATATTAAAATTATACTTTTTCTTGATGAGCTAGATTCATCAATATCTAAATGATAAGAATAATATTATCTGATTCCAATGATGTTAAAACGCAAGTTTAAGTGACATTGAAGTTCACTACATTCAATTGGTTTGAAATTGTGACTTCTTTATTTTAACAAATTGAGTGCACTGTACCTCATATGTCACATAGCAGATGCTTAACATTATTAAGTCAAATATCGTTACTCAAATTATAAATATTCATGAAGTCAAGATTTTGATATTCAAGGTTTACATCCACCAACTCGCCCATCTTCGACGAGAAAAATTATAACCACCATTTGAATTTTGATCGATTCAACATGTCTAGTCTACATTTAATTAGTACCACCTTTATTTTTCATGAGTTAGTTATGATATTCAAAGTTATAGTCTATATTGGGTTCAATTAGCAAATATTACAAGACCCTATTGCAAAATGAAAGAAATGATTTTTTTTTTCTTTACCCTATATAATATTTTTCTGATTCATCGTATTAAACATCATGTAAATGAACCATAAAGACCAGAATACTATTATTCGGTATCATTGGTGCTTAACATTAGTACATGTGACATTGAAATTACTGTCACATTGTCTAATAAAATTATAATATATTTTTATGCATTGAATACTACGACAATGAATTCCCTATTGAAACCCCTCCCATATTCTCTCACCATCTAGTACGTACTCTAGTTGCGTATTGCAATATTTTAAGCATATGTTTGACTAATTTATAAATGGTTCAATTTAAATTCCAATAATAAGTTTCATAAAGTATTATATCTTACTATCCATCACCGTTTTTTTTATATCTATTTACAAATTAAATTGTTTATAAATTCTTCCAAAACGAGGCTACATGCGTAATTAAAGAAGAGGATCAAAAGTGGAAAAAGCCATAATGAGAGGTGGGCGACGTTTTCCGTTAGGCATCGCTTTCTAGCCGTCGTAAGAACTGTTGACTTATGACCGTCACCATTAACGGCTTCTACCATTGCTATAAATAGTAAATACACGCACATTATCACACTCACACACGCACAAACACACTCTCTCTCTACAAAATAGTGAAGAGGTTGCGTGAAGAAGAAGAGTGGTATCTTTGTGTTTTCTTGGGAGTTTGTGGTTGTCTGTCTTGTTGAGAATGGGAAAGTTAGATCAGAAAGAGAAAGCTCAAACAGTAGTTGATCTTCTCAGAAAACAAGCTCCCCTCACTGTCAAACAGGTTTGAATCAATCCATCACTTTCAACTAACACACTCTCATCGCTCTCTCTGTGTGTTACAGCAAAAATGTACAGTTCCATATCCCACTTGTTTCTTGTTTTTGCTTCTGGCCGAAACCCATTTTTCAGTAGATAAAGATTCTAGTTCTGACTGTCTACTTTACTTTTCAAATGACCGAGTGCATTGTGTGTGTGTGTGTGTGTGTGTATAATTGTAATTGAAGCTCTTTAAATGGCTAACTATTGATATTTCTCGATTTTTGACAGGAGAAGTTCTGTAACAAAGCTTGCGTAGAGCGATTTCTGAAAGCCAAAAACGACACCGTGAAGAAAGCTGCGAAGCAGTTAAGAAATTGTCTTACTTGGAGAGACTCCGTAGGCACTGGTCTGTCTTCTTCTTCTTGTTTTTACAGTCTCAAGTCAGAATCTTGCTTTTTATATTTTCAAATTTAAGCCCTGCTCATTCAAGTACTCATGAATCTGGTTACGATTAAAGTAGTATCCCAAAAGAACAAAAGAAGATTGAATTTTTTTTTCACTGTTTTTTATGCTTGATTCTTAGACCATTTGATTGCGGATGAATTCTCTGCTGAACTTG
This sequence comes from Fraxinus excelsior, assembly GCA_019097785.1. Classification (NCBI taxonomy): domain Eukaryota; kingdom Viridiplantae; phylum Streptophyta; class Magnoliopsida; order Lamiales; family Oleaceae; genus Fraxinus; species Fraxinus excelsior. The sequence goes on from CM032643.1 coordinate 9,315,428, forward strand.
CTGAAGGCCTTGCTTATGTTGCTGGTCATGACGATGACAATTCTAGAGAGAGGCAAAAGTAAAAACGATTGATGACATTTTCTTGATGACCAACAAGGGTGAAAACAATTTCTTGAAAACATGGACCAGTTCAAGGGTGAAGACAATTTTCTGTAAAACATTTCCAACACGGAATTTTTTGTACGCACTTTTGTAGACATCTTCGACATGGACGGTCAATTTAGCCTTCAAATGGCCACAATTCTTAGAACAGTCAATTTAGTGTGGACCATGAGACCTTTTTCCATTTTCACTCGTCGGTGACAAGTCTTTAAATTTTTTTTCAATCTTCCATTACTAAATTCTATGTAGTTAAATGTGTGAATAAACCATTGCATTATATACATCGAAATTTCACTATCAAAGCTTCACAAAAAAAAAAAGAAATAGTCTACTAAATTTACCTTGTCCCTTTTCCACCCCGACTCCGACCACGAAAGCCCTACAAAAATAATGTCGTCAAACATAGCTAGTGGTCACCTCATAGAAGAGTGTGAGGCTTCGCGAAAAAAAATCATCAGAACGTGCTTATGTTTTTGTTTGTTGTTTGTTCCAAACACATCGGTTAACCCTTCCAAATTTTTTCTTAACATTTTGTAGGGGATTTTTAGCAAAACTCAAGATTCGAGAGAATGAGAGTGTAGACTTGAATGTTGTGACATCGTACAATTCCTGGACGGTTCAATGTGAGTAAAAATATTTGTCATTTACTTAGTTTTCAATAAAACGTAGTTGCCAAAAAAATAATAATAATGTGGCACGAGAGAGAACTATGTTACTGTCATTTGTTATTTTGATTCGTAGATCGACTAGGCTGGAGGTCACTGACCGTTGACAATGCACTACATTGAGAACTACCCCCTCGGATTTCGAAATGCAAGTTTCCTCATGGTTTCCTTCACCTCAACTCAATGTGTACCCATGGGAACGGTTAGAACATTGATTCTAGATGTAAACATAACCCACAACGTTATTGTACTACTCATGTAGTACACGCACATTGCACAAACGAAGTGGAGAAGAAAAAAAACATTACGTAAAGATTGTCAAGAAATCATAAATTATAGTAAAAGATAAGATAAACTTGTTTAGAAACAAAATATCGCCTCGAATTGATTAGTCTATTAATAGTAAAATAAATAAAGGCAGTGTATTTCTATTATTTACGGCAAAGATGTGATGAAGATCATCATAGTTGACATTTATAACTGTCAAGCGATTATTATTCACTTGTACCTAACGCGTGCACCTTGTTGTCAGGCAATTATTAATTTTTTATAACTAACGCATTGCAATTTTAGTCAAACAAACGACCAAGTTATAAAGGCATTTATAGACATACAACTGAGTGTTTATCATTTCAAAAAGAATATAAAGAAATTTTAAGTGTTAGAAATTAATAATCATGATTATATTATTTTTTTACAAGTGGTTTATGATTCAAAGAAAAAAATTCTCAGTTTTCCATTTACTTCTATATTTTTTATATCCACAGACTGTTGCAAAAGTTCATCAAAATTTATTTAGAAAATTTTGTAATAAATTATTGAACGCCACTTTGTGAAAATGCCAATTAGAATGTGTTTTGTTAGTTTATTATGCAAATTGAAAATTTCCCCATAATTCCAGTACAAATTAACTCCATCAAACCTCTCTGGTTTGCTTCAAAATTGAAAGAAAATTCAACCAAATTTTGGTTGGTGAAATGTGAATAACCTATACATATATGACATAAAGCATCATATATATTGTTAACGTTTGAGATTCCATCTTAAAATATTAACCTTATTAAAAGGAATATCCCAAACTCTTATAAATTGGTATATGTTTTCATCTTTATTCGATATGTGATTTTATTCTTTAACATGCCTCCACAAAATAGTGGCTCGTTTGAACAAACTAATCTTGAAATCCACGTGCTCAATTTTTTTGAGCCTTAATCGGATCGAATTGTCAGTTAGAGATTAACATGCTCTGATATCATGTTAAAATTTGTGGTTCTATCTTAAAAGGTCAACCTTATTAAGAGGGAGTATTACAAACTTTTATAAATTGGTCTATATTTTTCATATGTATTCGATGTGAGATTTTATCTCTTAACAGATAACGAAGTCATCTCAATGCAAAAAATACCCCAAGTCATGTGAAAAGGGATATGAAGATCCATTAAAATTATCTGTAGTGACCAATGCTGATAAGTTAAAATTTTTGATAATAATCAATGTGAAGAATCTGATTTCTTTTGCAATTTCAATTCTCAAGTGAACTTCTGAATGTGCTATTTTAGATTACAAATTAGCAATAAAGATAATATGTAAGCAACAGGAATTTATTTCTAACTCAATGACTTCAGAATCCGAGACTAACGACTTCATGTCATATTGTCATCCTTGAAACAAGTTTGCTTCCGTAGTGCTGAAGGGCGTTGAACGATTGCCTCCAAGAATCGAACGGATTTTGTTCCGAAGGACGTAGCACCGTTGTCGAAAGGAAACTGGATTACAGTTCTTCTTGCAAATCTAATTTTAATGGAACAAGAAGACATAATTTATGGAGATGATATTTGAAAATACACGGGAGAAGAATTCCGCAAACTAGTTGAAAATGCAGGGGAGAAAGCTCTGTATATAGCTTTTGGACGTGATCATTCATCTAAAAGCTTTTGGATGTGGTCATTCATCTAAAGATCATGGCTTTTCATAAAGTTAGTGATTGTTTGAAGAGAATATGGGGATTGTATCATGAAAAGGCACAAGACAAGAAATGGTGCAACAATTTAGGACACGGATTTTAGACAAAAAGCCATTGTAAATCAAAAGCCACTACCATAGCCAAAATCTTTCCTTTCAACTCAATATACACCGCCAATGGACTTCTTCAAATTACATTTCAATTTTAAATTTCTGCTTTTCCATCATCTTCTTTCCTAACAAGAAGGGGACAAGAATGAAGACAATTTCTTCAGCCACAGCTTCCTTTCAAATCACCGAGGGAAAGCCAATTGTACGTCCCGGTTTCTGGGACTTTCTTCCCACAGGTGAAAATTATGGCAATGGATCGTTTCTATTGTTAAGCTGAAAATTATGCACCTGTACATTGTCATGGGCAAATTTGCCCAATAGTAAAGCCATCAGAATCATCTTGAAGAGACTTTTAAGTGTTTGTCAATTCCTAGTGATGTGAATTCAGTCTCATTCATCTGATCAAGAGACCTATCTCCAGCAAAAAATTTGAAAACTAAACCATCCACTTCAATTAAGCTAAATCCAGGCACCTTTTTCACCTTCTTCTCTTCCATTCCCTTCCTAACTCTCTCTACATCATCCCATTGGTTGATGGAGGCATAAATATTTGAAAGAAGGACATGAATTCCACTCTGGTCAAGACAGCACTCAGCCAATCCCTCGGCCATTTCTTTACCTAGATCAATATCAACATGAACTCGACAAGCACTGAGTAATGCTCCCAATACATATGAATCCGGGTTCATGGGCATCTCTCTCACCACCTTTATCGCTTGTTCGAGAAGCCCGGCTCGAGATATAAGATCTACCAAGCAACCATAGTGTTGTGCCCCTGGCTCAATCCCATAAACATCTCTAATGCTGTTGAATATTCTCAACCCTTCTTCCACCAAGCCCATTCGACTGCATGCACTCAAGACACCTATAAGTGTAATGTAATTCGGCCTAATACCTTCATCTTCCATCCTCCTGAACAACTCTATGGCACTTTTGCTCGCCCCGTGATTAGCAAAACCTGAAATCATGGAAGTGTAAGCAAACACGTCTCTACAAGACATCTTCTCAAAAACATAACAAGCCATGTCAATACACCCACACTTTGAGTACATATCGATAAGTGCTGTTCCCAACACACTATCCACTTCCATCTTAACCCTATCAATATATGCATGAATCCACCTCCCCTGATCCAAAGCGCCAAGAGAAGCACATGCTGAGAGCAAGCCAACAGCCCCAGATTGATTAAGCCGGGTCCCAGCCACCTGCATGTCATGAAAAAATTTCTAAAGCCTCGTTAAAAAACCCCATCTGCACATAACCATTGATCATCGCGCTCCAAGAAACTGCATTTCTTTCAGGCATTTGATCAAACAACTCCCTCGCAGCCCCATCCTCCCCAATCTTCAAATACCCATTCATCACCGCAGTCCATGTAATCACATCCTGCTTCGTACTCACATCAAACAGTTTCCGAGCAACTTCCATAGATTTACAACTTGCATAACAATGAATTAACCCATTTTGCACAAAATCATAAGACTCCCATCCCAATCTGATCACATGGGTATGGTACATTAATCCCAAAGAAACATCACATAACTCGGAACAAGCCCGAAAAACAAAAAGAAAACGTAACGTATAATTATTGGGCAAAAAATTACTTCCCAACATTTCTTTATAGAGTGAAAGGGCATTTTCAGGTTTGTGATTCTCAGTGAACGCTTTAATCATGGTATTCCATATGCTCCTTGAACGCTGAGGCAAAAAGCGAAAGAAGGCTCGAGTGTGAGAAAGATCGAAAACTGCAAACTTGGCTACGAGTTTTCCGGCAGCAAATGGATCGGCAATGGCGCCGGATACGATAAAATGTGATTGAATTTGCTTCAACTGAGGTATTGATAGACATGTATTGTTAAGAAGAGTAATCGTTCTGTAACTTGATTTTGAATATTCGGAGGCAAAAAGTGACATAACAGTTCAATCGTGCACTAAGATATGGAAAATTTACAAGACTGTCACTCTTTGGGTTTGAGAGCTATTTCCATAACTTCACTACCCAGCTAGCTCCAAGGTACACCAAAATAATCTTTCAGAAACCAAAAATCATCCAACAGTATAATCATTTAGACTTGAGCTAATATTTGCTCCACTTATCAAATACTTATTCAAGATGTGTTTTAAGCCGCATTGTTATTTCGGTAGAATGTATTTTTGAACAGTAAATTGATGGAGAATGTTTGATTTAAAAAGTATGAAAAATTATTGATGTGATGGAAAATATTATTTTATTGAAAAATGTGTGGGGTTGAAAATGAGTAGAAAAATGAGAATGAAAATTTTAACGTGGCTCGGGTTCAATCTATGTATAAATTACAAGTCGAGTTTGTTGAGCTCAAATTCTAACTACCAAGATTCTAGGTTTATTACAAGATAGTTGTTGATAAATATTGCATGTACATAACTATCTTTTCTAGCGGTTTTTGTACAATCTTTTGATTACTTCCACTCTCTGAAGTTGTAATGAGTAACGTTATTCATCACTGACTTAAATGACAATGGCCGTCCGATTCATTGTCTAGTGCATTTTACTTGCTAATGTCACATACATTGGTGATGATCACCATTAGTGACCAATAACATTATTAAAAGTTGAAAATAATAATATTTTGAAAATGTGGTATACTAGGCCCACTAGTGTTCAACTGTACTTCTTCATTTTTGTGAGACTGCAAATGAAACGTGGGTTTGAGAAGGGGCGATTGATTTGATTATCAAGTTGGATGGCTAATTTTAGATTAAGTTTGAAAGAGTGACAATATTGAAGAGAGTCTCATTCCTTTTGGAATACATGGCCTTTGGGATACGTACAGAAGGAAATAGAGTGAAAAAGAAGTTCATCACATTCACAAGCTATAGATAGTGAGTGATTGAGCAACTCCTTCCGAAATGTAGAAGAATTTTTTCGATTTCGTCTATAGAGAAAAAACTAGGGACTTGAAAATCTATTGTCCGTGTAAGGATTGTGTCAATAGATGCTTTGTAACGTGATATTGTGCATTTAATAGTTCACGGGTTCACACTAAGATACACGGTTTGGATCTACCATGGTGAAATTTTTGGTCAAGTCAAGGCAATACAATCGGTGAAGATAATATACAGTTTTACGGTGGAATAATGTGATTGTTGTGGTGCACGACACCTTTGGTATTTCTCAAACAAGTGATGCGAAAAACACTCAAATATATTGATGGCCATAATGAGGTGACGAAAAGAATTTTTAAAACTTTTAAAGATACTGAAAGTGAATTATTTTCAGGGTGTCAAAACTTTACAAAGTTATCTTTTATTGTTCGTGTCTTGCACCTAAAGGTGCTATCTAGTTGGATGAACAAATCTATACAATGTCGCTTGAGCTATTAAATGTTTTCTTGTTGTGTGATAGAATTGTGTGATAGAATTATGCTAAGTATAGGCATAAGATTCATTTTGCACAATCAAATCTTGATTCAAATAACTCTATTGGGCTCTGATTAAACATCACTTTCAATTAAGTCACATTTAACACTAGCTTCTTGATCTCCGATATTCGTGAGAACGAAAGTTTTATTATTTGAATTTTTTGTTAACATTTTATACTTTTGTTATTTCTATGAGGGTTATATATTTGTTTAATTTTAAATTTACCCAGAATTTATGTTGATCTTTTAGGACTCAAATTGAGTCGCGACCTTTTATGGATCGAATGATTGGCACATATTAATGTAGAAGATGCTTGGAAATGATTAGATGCGGTATTGAATATGTAGGATTATTACTACACCACGTTGATTTATTTTATTTTATTTTTTGGTTGGGACTCTTCTTCTTTGTATTGAAACAACTGCTAACTATGTGCGGCAAATTTTGGCAAATTAGGTTATCAAGGTAGAGCAACATCTCTTTGAGAGAGGAATGGTGTTTTAACACCAAAGACGAGTGGAAAAGTCCAACTTGAGGATAGAGACGGTGTCGTCGTCAATGAACGATAGCGACTGAACTTTCAAGAACATGAGAGTCTATAAAAATGTTCATGATGTGACGCATGTGGATCCAAACTATGTAACCTATCTTGTTCAATTTTGCTTGTCACTCTTCTAAGAAGTACTTTTCTCGCTTGTTGTCTATGATAATTGTGAGTGACGTCAATAGTGGTTGATAATATTATCTAAAGAGGATGATTTGTACTAGCTAGATCAACTCAATAGTCACAACATAGTATCCTAATTAAGTGAAACTTGAGAAAGAATGTTTCTTTTTCTTTTCTTAAAAGGTGGATATTATATCAATGGTAACATGACAAGACAATAACTCAATCAATAGCGTGTATGTTACTTAAGAAATCATAATAACTTTCAAAAGCAAAGTATAATATTAAAATAAAATATTTTAGTGCTTTTGTTATGTAGCTATTTTATTCTTCATTTTACAACTTCGATTTGGACAACATACTCGATTATTCTTTCTAAGTTAAATTTGAGTGCTTTTTAAGGAGTAAAGTGTGTTTTTAATATTGTGTTAGGATCTCTTCACCTCCTTTTGCATCGTAAGACCAACAACTTTTACTATTCTTAATAAGCTAACAATTAGCAATTCAAATTTCACAATATGCGAAATAATAAAATTTGACTTACATTTTCTTGTTTAGCCCCTTGTTTGGTCACATTAAAATTTTTTCATTTTCATTATTTGACTCATTTTCAACTACACATTCTTCGATAAAATAATATTTTCTACCATATCAATAACTTTTTTTAACCACACATTCTCCGTCAATCTACTATTTTAGAATACATTCTTCCAAAATAATGTGGCTCAAACACACACTTAGTCCAAATTTTAGTTTCAGTTTTTAAAATTCATTTTCTTTCAAACTTATTTTTAACTATTTAAGTATTTTAATAAAATAATTTTACATGCAAACTCAAAATATTTTCGTACCTTTTAATTACACATTCTTGAAAGACTCACTTTCTACAAAATCTCAAAAAGTGAGACTCAAATAGGAGCTTACATCTATCTTTAAATATAACTTTTACCCAATATGAAAGAGGGAAAAATCATGTTACATCCACGAAACTATAGTCCGAGTGACATCATTTACCACAAGAAACATTGCACACCAAATTTTAAAAGAAAATAAAAACGTTATTTCCCTTATCTTTGTTAAGGGTTAAATTTCACAGCATTTAAATACTTATATATAGCTGCAAAAATTTTTTTTATATATATAAGACTTTGAATTATTTATCTTAAAAAAAGTTAACATTTTAAGTTGGAATCACAAATCTTAATATGATATTTTAGTTCATTAAATCATAACAAGCAATTCAATCTTGATTAATACTCAAATGAGTACATGAATTTCAAAATTGATATGCTCAAAAGTCAAAACGAGCTATCATTTTGCAAGACTTGTTAATTGTTAATATCATATCAATTAAATATCGAAACATAGACTAGCATATATATAAGTTTGGATTGTTTATCTTAAAAAGTTACAGTTTTAAAAATGAATAATTTTATTTATAGTCAATGACTATCAGTTGTCATTTTATGTGACAATTTGTTATTTGAGGCATTAACTTATTATTAGCTTGTCATCCATTAATGTATCAAATAATAAAATTGTCATATAAAATAATTATTATTAATATGAAATTATTCTTTTAAAATGGATCCACACAAATCCTCATAATCTTTAATCAGATAGAATCTTCATCAAAATATTTCACATGATTTGACAAAATAAAAATTGGTCCCCCCATTAGCATAAAGGTATGGACCGTGTCACCCCTGCCCATATGGTCCACATTTTTAATTTCATGTCCATTATTTTACTCCACCGTCTACCCAAGTGTCTGATTCTATTTTCAGGTACATTTTTAAAATTCATGCAATTAATTATAAACATTTATGGACCATACAATGTGTACATAAATATTGACACAATCGTTTACACTCATATGAGTTGACAGATTTTGACAATATTAATCATGGATAACACATTTTTCAATTAACTGTCAAATTTTTGACACATAAAAGGTGTCAATCAAGGTATACAGTTTATGTGTGCAAGTAGTTTAATTCATCAAGAAATGATCATACACACATGTTAGTTGACAGATTTTGGTACATTGATTTTGATAAAACACATTTTTCAATCAATCAGATTTTGACACATAAGAGGTGGTGTCAATAAAGATGTATATAAGTAATTTAATTCATCAAGAGATTAGTTTTGGATAAAGAGACTCATGTTTCAATTATTTCTGTAAAAATATTAGATCTAACAAGGAAAGGATAAATGTCTACACTCGTACTCGATTTTTTCTAAAGATAATTGCACGAGGGAATGTAATTTTTGTGCAATAAAGAGAGGAAATCAAGAAATTGGCTATGGGTTTGTGTGTCCTCTCCTCTGCAATATCATATTTTGATGTTCGTACTCTGACAATGACCTGTGAAGAATGGTGGCACATGCGTCTTGTCAATCATTTTTTGTCAACGGTCGGGATTCCTCGTACGGTTCATTTAAACGGCTTAGATTTCATGCTTTTTCGCAAACACATCTCTTACGACAGCCCCAGAGAGAAGTGAGAGTCAGCCATCTGCGTAGTGTATCACATGTAATTAACTACATGTATCTCTCTGGGTGTCTGCTATCAGGTCGACCTTGGTCGGGTAGACTATAAAAGAGAGAAGAAAATATCTCTCACAACACACACACTCTCTCTCTCTCTTATTCTTCTCAGAAAATCTGATAGACAGTGATTGGCCAAGAAAGTTTAAACCTTTAAACTTCAACTGACTGTGGCTCAAAAACCAGAAGCAAAAAAAGGGAAAAGTAATGGGGTTTTTTCTTGGTTTTCTTGTTCTTGTTAACGAAAGATAAATTAGAAGTGGTCTAAGCTGGGTTAATTGTCTTTATTTTTGAAAATTAATGATGATCATGAGCTGAAATCAGGCGTTTTTTTCTGTCCGTTTAAAGGTTTAACTTTCTTGGCCAATCACTGTCTATCAGCTTTTCTGAGAAGAATAAGAGAGAGAGAGAGTGTGTGTGTGTGAGAGATATTTTCTTCTCTTTTATTTATAGTCTACCCGACCAAGGTCGACCTGGATAGCAGACACCCAGAGAGATACATGTAGTTAATACATGTGATACACTACGCAGATGGCTGACTCTCACTTCTCTCTGGGGCTGTCGTAAAGAGATTGTTTGCGAAAAAAGCATGAAATCTAAGCCGTTAAATGAACCGTACGAGGAATCCCGACCGTTGACAAAAAAATGATTGACAAGACGCATGTGCCACCCATTCTTCACAGGTTCATTGTCAGAGTACGAACATCAAAATATTGATATTGCAGAGAGAGAGGACACAAACCCATAGCCAATTTCTTGATTTCTCTCTTTATTGCACAAATTACATTCCCTCGTGCAATTATCTTTAGAAAAAAATCGAGTACGAGTGTAGACATTTATCCTTTCCTTGTTAGATCTAATTATTTTTTAACAGAAATAAATTGAAACATGAGTCTCTTTATCCAAAACTAATCTCTTGATGAATTAAATTACTTATATACATCTTTATTGACACCACCTCTTATGTGTCAAAAAATCTGATTGATTGAAAAATGTGTTATTCAAAATCAATGTACCAAAATCTGTCAACTAACATGTGTGTATGATCATTTCTTGATGAATTAAACTACTTGCACACATAAACTGTATACCTTGATTGACACCTTTTATGTGTCAAAAATTTGACAGTTAATTGAAAAAATATGTGTTATCATGATTAATATGTGTCAAAATCTGTCAACTCATATGAGTGTAAACGATTGTGTCAATATTTATGTACACATTGTATGGTCCATAAATGTTTATAATTAATTGCATGAATTTTAAAAATGTACCTGAAAATAGAATCAGACACTTGGGTAGACGGTGGAGTAAAATAATGGACATGAAATTAAAAATGTGGACCATATGGGCAGGGTGACACGGTCCATACCTTTATGCTAATGGGGGGACCAATTTTATTTTGTCAAATCATGTGAAATATTTTGATGAAGATTCTATCTGATTAAAGATTATGAAGATTTGTGGATCCATTTTAAAAGAATAATTTCATATTAATAATAATTATTTTATATGACAATTTATTATTTGATACATTAATGGATGACAAGCTAATAATAAGTTAATGCCTCAAATAACAAATTGTCACATAAAATGACAACCTGATGGTCATTGACTTATAAATAAAATTATTCATTTTAAAACTGTAACTTTTTAAGATAAACAATCCAAACTTATATATGCTAGTCTATGTTTCGATATTTAATTGATATGATATTAACAATTAACAAGTCTTGCAAAATGATAGCTCGTTTTGACTTTTGAGCATATCAATTTTGAATTCATGTACTCATTTGAGTATTAATCAATTGAATTGCTTGTTATGATTTAATGAACTAAAATATCATTATTAAGATTTGTGATTCCAACTTAAAATGTTAACTTTTTTTAAGATAAATAATTCAAAGTCTTATATATATAAAAAAAATTTTTGTCTATATATAAGTATTTAAATGCTGTGAAATTTTAACCCTAACAAAGATAAGGGAAATAACGTTTTTATTTCTTTTAAAATTTGGTGTGCAATGTTTTCTCTTGTGGTAAATATGATGTCACTCGGACTATAGTTTCGTGGATGTAACATGATTTTTCCTCTTTCATATTGGGTAAAAGTTATATTTAAAGATAGATGTTAAGCTCCTATTTGAGTCTCACTTTTTGAGATTTTGTAGAAAGTGAGTCTTTCAAGAATGTGTAATTAAAAAGTACGAAAATATTTTGAGTTTGCATGTAAAATTATTTTATTAAAATAATAAATAATTAAAAAATAAGTTTGAAAGAAAATGAATTTTAAAAACTGAGAAACTAAAATTTGGACTAAGTGTGTGTTTGAGCCACATTATTTTGGAAGAATGTATTCTAAAATAGTAGATTGACGGAGAATGTGTGGTTAAAAAAAGTTATTGATATGGTAGAAAAATATTATTTTATCGAAGAATGTGTAGTTGAAAATGAGTCAAATAATGAAAATGAAAATTTTAATGTGACCCAAACAAGGGCTAAACAAGAAAATGTAAGTCAAATTTTATTATTTCGCATACTTGTGAAATTTGAATTGCTAATTGTTAGCTTATTAAGAATAGTAAAAGTTGTTGGTCTTACGATGCAAAAGGAGGTGAAGAGATCCTAAACACAATATTAAAAAAACACTTTACTCCTTAAAAAGCACTCAAATTTAACTTAGAAAGAATAATCGAGTATGTTGTCCAAATCGAAGTTGTAAAATGAAGAATAAAATAGCTACATAACAAAAGCACTAAAATATTTTATTTTAATATTATACTTTGCTTTTGAAAGTTATTATGATTTCTTAAGTAACATACACGCTATTGATTTGAGTTATTGTCTTGTCATGTTACCATTGATATAATATCCACCTTTTAAGAAAAGAAAAAGAAACATTCTTTCTCAAGTTTCACTTAATTAGGATACTATGTTGTGACTATTGAGTTGATCTAGCTAGTACAAATCACATCCTCCTCTTTAGATAATATTATCAACCACTATTGACGTCACTCACAATTATCATAGACAACAAGCGAGAAAAGTACTTCTTAGAAGAGTGACAAGCAAAATTGAACAAGATAGGTTACATAGTTTGGATCCACATGCGTCACATCATGAACATTTTTATAGACTCTCATGTTCTTGAAAGTTCAGTCGCTATCGTTCATTGACGACGACACCGTCTCTATCCTCAAGTTGGACTTTTCCACTCGTCGTTTGGTGTTAAAACACCATTCCTCTCTCAAAGAGATGTTGCTCTACCTTGATAACCTAATTTGCCAAAATTTGCCGCACATAGTTAGCAGTTGTTTCAATACAAAGAAGAAGAGTCCCAACCAAAAAAAATAAAATAAAATAAATCAACGTGGTGTAGTAATAATCCTACATATTCAATACCGCATCTAATCATTTCCAAGCATCTTCTACATTAATATGTGCCAATCATTCGATCCATAAAAGGTCGCGACTCAATTTGAGTCCTAAAAGATCAACATAAATTCTGGGGTAAATTTAAAATTAAACAAATATATAACCCTCATAGAAATAACAAAAAGTATAAAATGTTAACAAAAAAATTCAAATAATAAAACTTTCGTTCTCACGAATATCGGAGATCAAGAAGTAGTGTTAAATGTGACTTAATTGAAAGTGATGTTTAATCAGAGCCCAATAGAGTGTTATTTGAATCAGATTTGATTGTGCAAAATGAATCTTATGCCTATACTTAGCATAATTCTATCACACCAATTCTATCACACAACAAGAAAACATTTAATAGCTCAAGCGACATTGTATAGATTTGTTCATCCAACTAGATAGCACTTTAGGTGCAAGACCACGAACAATAAAAGATAACTTTGTAAAGTTTTGACACCTGAAAATAATTCACTTTCAGTATCTTTAAAAAGTTTTAAAAATTCTTTCGTCACCTCATTATGGCCATCAATATTTTGAGTGTTTTTCGCATCACTTGTTTGAGAAATACCAAAGGTGTCGTGCACCACAACAATCACATTTTCCACCGTAAAAACTGTTATTATTTCTTCACCGATTGTATTGCCTTGACTTGACCAAAATTTCACCATGGTAGATCCAAACCGTGTATCTTAGTGTGAACCCGTGAACTATTAAATGCACAATATCACGTTACAAAAGCATCTATTGACACAATCCTTACACGGGGACAATAGATTTTCAAGTCCCTAGTTTTTTCTCTATAGACGAAATCGAAAAATTCTTCTACATTTCGGAAGGAGTTGCTCAATCACTCACTATCTATAGCTTGTGAATGTGATGAAACTTCTTTTTCACTCTATTTCCTTCTGTACGTATCCCAAAGGCCATGTATTCCAAAAGGAATGAGACTCTCTTCAATATTGTCACTCTTTCAAACTTAATCTAAAAATTAGCCATCCAACTTGATAATCAAATCAATCGCCCCTTCTCAAACCCACGTTTCATTTGCAGTCATCACAAAAAATGAAGAAGTACAGTTGAACACTAGTGGGCCTAGTATACCACAATTTTCAAAATATTATTATTTTCAACTTTTAATAATGTTATTGGTCACTAATGGTGATCATCACCAATGTATGTGACATTAGCAAGTAAAATGCACTAGACAATGAATCGGACGGCCATTGTCATTTAAGTCAGTGATGAATAACGTTACTCATTACAACTTCAGAGAGTGGAAGTAATCAAAAGATTGTACAAAAACCGCTAGAAAAGATAGTTATGTACATGCAATATTTATCAACAACTATCTTGTAATAAACCTAGAATCTTGGTAGTTAGAATTTTGAGCTCAACAAACTCGACTTGTAATTTATACATAGATTGAACCCGAGCCACGTTAAAATTTTCATTCTCATTTTTCTACTCATTTCAACCCCACATTTTTCAATAAAATAATATTTTCCATCACATCAATAATTTTTCATACTTTTTAATCAAACATTCTCCATCAATTTACTGTTCAAAAAAATACATTCTACCGAAATAACACAATGCGGCTTAAAACACATCTTGAATAAGTATTTGATAAGTGGAGCAAATATTAGCTCAAGTCTAAATGATTATACTGTTGGATGATTTTTGGTTTCTGAAAGATTATTTTGGTGTACCTTGGAGCTAGCTGGGTAGTGAAGTTATGGAAATAGCTCTCAAACCCAAAGAGTGACAGTCTTGTAAATTTTCCATATCTTAGTGCACGATTGAACTGTTATGTCACTTTTTGCCTCCGAATATTCAAAATCAAGTTACAGAACGATTACTCTTCTTAACAATACATGTCTATCAATACCTCAGTTGAAGCAAATTCAATCACATTTTATCGTATCCGGCGCCATTGCCGATCCATTTGCTGCCGGAAAACTCGTAGCCAAGTTTGCAGTTTTCGATCTTTCTCACACTCGAGCCTTCTTTCGCTTTTTGCCTCAGCGTTCAAGGAGCATATGGAATACCATGATTAAAGCGTTCACTGAGAATCACAAACCTGAAAATGCCCTTTCACTCTATAAAGAAATGTTGGGAAGTAATTTTTTGCCCAATAATTATACGTTTTCTTTTGTTTTTCGGGCTTGTTCCGAGTTATGTGATGTTTCTTTGGGATTAAATGTACCATACCCATGTGATCAGATTGGGATGGGAGTCTTATGATTTTGTGCAAAAATGGGTTAATTCATTGTTATGCAAGTTGTAAATCTATGGAAGTTGCTCGGAAAACTGTTTGATGTGAGTACGAAGCAGGATGTGATTACATGGACTGCGGTGATGAATGGGTATTTGAAGATTGGGGAGGATGGGGCTGCGAGGGAGTTTGTTTGATCAAATGCCTGAAAGAAATGCAGTTTCTTGGAGCGCGATGATCAATGGTTATGTGCAGATGGGGTTTTTTAACGAGGCTTTAGAAATTTTTCATGACATGCAGGTGGCTGGGACCCGGCTTAATCATTCTGGGGGCTGTTGGCTTGCTCTCAGCATGTGCTTCTCTTGGCGCTTTGGATCAGGGGAGGTGGATTCATGCATATATTGATAGGGTTAAGATGGAAGTGGATAGTGTGTTGGGAACAGCACTTATCGATATGTACTCAAAGTGTGGGTGTATTGACATGGCTTGTTATGTTTTTGAGAAGATGTCTTGTAGAAGACGTGTTTGCTTACACTTCCATGATTTCAGGTTTTGCTAATCACGGGGCGAGCAAAAGTGCCATAGAGTTGTTCAGGAGGATGGAAGATGAAGGTATTAGGCCGAATTACATTACACTTATAGGTGTCTTGAGTGCATGCAGTCGAATGGGCTTGGTGGAAGAAGGGTTGAGAATATTCAACAGCATTAGAGATGTTTATGGGATTGAGCCAGGGGCACAACACTATGGTTGCTTGGTAGATCTTATATCTCGAGCCGGGCTTCTCGAACAAGCGATAAAGGTGGTGAGAGAGATGCCATGAACCCGGATTCATATGTATTGGGAGCATTACTCAGTGCTTGTCGAGTTCATGTTGATATTGATATCTAGGTAAAGAAATGGCCGAGGGATTGGCTGAGTGCTGTCTTGACCAGAGTGGAATTCATGTCCTTCTTTCAAATATTTATGCCTCCATCAACCAAATGGGATGAAGTAGAGAGAGTTAGGAAGGGAATGGAAGATGGAAAGAAGGTGAAAAAATGTCCCTGGATTTAGCATTAATTGAAGTGGTGGGTGGAGCATCTAGCGCTGTGTTATTTAGTTTTTCAAATTTTTTTGCTGGAGATAGGTCTCTTGATCAGATGAATGAGACTGAATTCACATCACTAGGAATTGACAAACACTTAAAAGTCTCTTCAAGATGATTCTGATGGCTTTACTATTGGGGCAAAAATTTGCCCATGACAATGTACAGGTGCATAATTTTCAGCTAACAATAGAAACGATCCATTGCCATAATTTTCACCTGTGGGAAGAAAGTCCCAGAAACCGGGACGTACAATTGGCTTTCCCTCGGTGATTTGAAAGGAAGCTGTGGCTGAAGAAATTGTCTTCATTCTTGTCCCCTTCTTGTTAGGAAAGAAGATGATGGAAAAGCAGAAATTTAAATTAATTTGAAGAAGTCCATTGGCGGTGTATATTGAGTTGAAAGGAAAGATTTTTGGCTATGGTAGTGGCTTTTGATTTACAATGGCTTTTGTCTAAAATCCGTGTCCTAAATTGTTGCACACCATTTCTTGTCTTGTGCCTTTTCATGATACAATCCCCATATTCTCTTCAAACAATCACTAACTTTATGAAAAGCCATGATCTTTAGATGAATGACCACATCCAAAAGCTTTTAGATGAATGATCACGTCCAAAAGCTATATACAGAGCTTTCTCCCCTGCATTTTCAACTAGTTTGCGGAATTCTTCTCCCGTGTATTTTTCAAATATCATCTCCATAAATTATGTCTTCTTGTTCCATTAAAATTAGATTTGCAAGAAGAACTGTAATCCAGTTTCCTTTCGACAACGGTGCTACGTCCTTCGGAACAAAATCCGTTCGATTCTTGGAGGCAATCGTTCAACGCCCTTCAGCACTACGGGAGCAAACTTGTTTCAAGGATGAACAATATGACATGAAGTCGTTAGTCTCGGATTCTGAAGTCATTGAGTTAGAAATAAATTCCTGTTGCTTACATATTATCTTTATTGCTAATTTGTAATCTAAAATAGCACATTCAGAAGTTCACTTGAGAATTGAAATTGCAAAAAGAAATCAGATTCTTCACATTGATTATTATCAAAAATTTTAAACTTATCAGCATTGGTCACTACAGATAATTTTAATGGATCTTCATATCCCTTTTCACATGACTTGGGGTATTTTTTGCATTGAGATGACTTCGTTATCTGTTAAGAGATAAAATCTCACATCGAATACATATGAAAATATAGACCAATTTATAAAAGTTTGTAATACTCCTCTTAATAAGGTTGACCTTTTAAGATAGAACCACAAATTTTAACATGATATCAGAGCATGTTAATCTCTAACTGACAATTCGATCCGATTAAGGCTCAAAAAAATTGAGCACGTGGATTTCAAGATTAGTTTGTTCAAACGAGCCACTATTTTGTGGAGGCATGTTAAAGAATAAAATCACATATCGAATAAAGATGAAAACATATACCAATTTATAAGAGTTTGGGATATTCCTTTTAATAAGGTTAATATTTAAAGATGGAATCTCAAACGTTAACAATATATGATGCTTTATGTCATATATGTATAGGTTATTCACATTTCACCAACCAAAATTTGGTTGAATTTTCTTTCAATTTTGAAGCAAACCAGAGAGGTTTGATGGAGTTAATTTGTACTGGAATTATGGGGAAAATTTTCAATTTGCATAATAAACTAACAAACACATTCTAATTGGCATTTTCACAAAGTGGCGTTCAATAATTTATTACAAAATTTTTCTAAATAAATTTTGATGAAACTTTTGCAACAGTCTGTGGATATAAAAAATATAGAAGTAAATGGAAAACTGAGAATTTTTCTTTGAATCATAAACCACTTGTAAAAAAATAATATAATCATGATTATTAATTTCTAACACTTAAAAATTTCTTTATATTCTTTTTGAAATGATAAACACTCAGTTGTATGTCTATAAATGCCTTTATAACTTGGTCGTTTGTTTGACTAAAATTGCAATGCGTTAGTTATAAAAAAAATTAATAATTGCCTGACAACAAGGTGCACGCGTTAGGTACAAGTGAATAATAATCGCTTGACAGTTATAAATGTCAACTATGATGATCTTCATCACATCTTTGCCGTAAATAATAGAAATACACTGCCTTTATTTATTTTACTATTAATAGACTAATCAATTCGAGGCGATATTTTGTTTCTAAACAAGTTTATCTTATCTTTTACTATAATTTATGATTTCTTGACAATCTTTACGTAATGTTTTTTTTCTCTCCACTTCGTTTGTGCAATGTGCGTGTACTACATGAGTAGTACAATAACGTTGTGGGTTATGTTTACATCTAGAATCAATGTTCTAACCCGTTCCCATGGGTACACATTGAGTTGAGGTGAAGGAAACCATGAGGAAACTTGCATTTCGAAATCCGAGGGGGTAGTTCTCAATGTAGTGCATTGTCAACGGTCAGTGACCTCCAGCCTAGTCGATCTACGAATCAAAATAACAAATGACAGTAACATAGTTCTCTCGTGCCACATTTATTATTATTTTTGGCAACTACGTTTTATTGAAAACTAAGTAAATGACAAATATTTTTACTCACATTGAACCGTCCAGGAATTGTACGATGTCACAACATTCAAGTCTACACTCTCATTCTCTCGAATCTTGAGTTTTGAAAAAAAAAAAAAAAACACCTTGAGCATGCAATTTTTTATGTTAATTTGTCTTTTTAACGTAGGAACCAATTTGAATTAAAGAACCTTTTTTTTTTCCCCTCAACGGATCATTAGTTCCAAAGTAAGTTAGAAATATTTATAACATGCTATTTTAGTTTACAAAACGGGAAGTACTTTTAAGTTACATATAATTAATTATTCCTTTTTTTTTTTCATGTTCATCAATGCAAACTTTTGGAATAACTTTAGCAAGAAAGGGGTTTGGCCATGCTGAAATAGTTCTAGAAATGCAAGAGAATTGGAGCCGCCCTCGTTCAAATTTGATCATTAATGATTTACTTATCGAATAAGTAACTCGCTCATTTCTGGCGTTAACAAAGACAAAATTACTCAAAAATTAAATCGATTTTTCATTTCAAATAAACTTACTTATAAATAAGTGTTTCTAAACTAAGAAATTCGTTCTATTTCTAATTATAACGTGATATGAGTTTTAAAAAAAAGTAATGTTACCTATCACGAGTTTAGATAGTGGTGTGCAATGAATCAGTGACTCGTTATTATCTAAACGGGGAATAAATCTCATTATTCGAAAAAAAATTAATAGAACAATGATATCGACAAAGATGATCTAACTTTAACTATCCAATAAATAAAAATTCAACTCAATTTCATGGACTATTAAAGGTCGTCACTATCATCTAATTGGTATTAGGTCCCTATTTTGTTCAGTTAAAAAATTGAAATTAAAGTCAAAATCATATATTTCATGAAATTCATAATTTTTCAACTACATATTTCATCAAATTTTTTTGAAATTTATTAAAAATCGAATTTTCATCTAAACCAAATAGTGGCCATATATGATCACTGCTCAACTGAGAGTATCTATGGGGCCCACACATATTTATCTACTTTTTTAAGGTAAAAAAACAGCATAATGTCAAGTCAACATGCCATGATGAAAAATCCTGCAAAACTTTTATCTCCAAATTGGGGCCGTTGTGCAATCATATGAAAAATTAATGGGTCCATATTCAATTAAGTGCACATTTTCTCTGGTAGGTAACGTTACGTTGAGCAAAAAGGTGATTCGATTGTGCCACCAAAATTTGAACAAAAATTATTCGGACCTCACTTTGAACTTTATACAACGTTAACGGACCTTAGTCTTTACCTTTTCTTTCCTCCCACATATGCATGCCAGACTAACACAATTTATTTATTTATTTAAAATACTAACTAGTCGAATGAAAATATCTAAAAGAACAATTATAAGAATTCGTTTTCCATGAAAATAAAGAAAATGCAGCTTAAAGCTGTTGTGTCTTGAAATTCGATTTTCATTTTCACGTTGCAATCAAACGACCAAAGTGAAATTCATTTTTCTCGGATGTGATATTATCCACTGAAAATGCAACAATCAAACAGGGCCTTAGTTATGCTTTCTCGTCTATGTGACATAGCCCATGTCTGGACTCTATTTTTTTTTTTTTTTTTCCCTCAAAATTCATTTTCAATTACATTTTTTTCATAAAATAATTTCACATAATCTTTTAACCACATAATAATAATAATAATAATAATAATAATAATAATAATAATAATAATAATTATTATTATTATTATTATTATTATTATTATTATGCATTTAAACAGAAGTGGTGCAGTCATGATAGATTTGCATTTGATTTCTCCTATGGCTTTATCGCCGGAAGTTGTAGTTTGTCTAGTTTCAAATGGACAAGATCCCACATTATAAGTTGTCATAATGAAGTTGCAAGAACAAACAAATAGTCATACATCACTAATTAATTTGTCTATAATAGCTTATTACATTATAATACCTTTGGTACATTGATTTAGATTTAAAAAAAAAAAAAAAAAAAGATTAAGCATTTGTTTGGGATAACTTAAAAGTTGTTAAAATATTATGGTCAAACTCAACAATTAATTATAATCATACCTTTCATAGGATCCGCACCTTTTATCAAATTTTCAATTATATATTTCATCAACTTTTATTAAAGTCTATTAAATCTTTTATCAAAATCTTTGTCAAACAACCTGTAAAGAAAAAAAGAACACGTAACTACACACTTCAACTATCTTATTATTCTAATAAATGTACGTTGCTAGATTTATTAAGAGCCCGTTTGGTAGATATTAAAATCGGATTAAAATTGAAAAATTTGTCATTATTGTTGACTTTTATTAGACAAGTGGAACCCAATAACAGTTATATTTTCAATTTTAATTGAATTTTAATCGGTACCAAATGGGCTATAAAAGATTTATTGCCGCTTTTAACATGCACAATGAAAATCGTGTTACTCTAAATGACGACTTCTTTCAGTATGCTCATTAGTCAAAACATACGAAACATGATAGATATTAATTTTTGAAAATTATGAAATGCGGACATGTTGATTTGGAATCCATTTTGTTATTAATGGTGGCATGCACAAAGCATATGCCCCCACAAGCCTCAAAGTGAAATATAGTGCATAATAATTATGTTTAGAAATGAAAAAGTTAATGATTTAATTTAATGTTGATGATATGATGAAATATAAAGAGATGGTGTGTGTGGTGGTGTGGCCCCAAGAAGGGATGTTCAAAATTTGAATCATTAGTCGTTTGCAATTTATGGGAGTTTAAACTCGTTGTAGAAACGACACAAGTAGTTAAAGCAAGTGAACACTTTGAAATTAGTTATTTTATTTAATAACACTCGTATATATATTGAGCTAATTGTAAGACCTGAATTTCCATCTTAAAATGTCAATATTATTAAGAGAAGTAGATCGAGCTCTTATAAATTATTCAATATTTTTATTTTTATTCGATGAGATATTTTATCCCTTAACATGTCCAAACAAGATGGTGGCTCGTTTGAGCAGATCAATCTTGAAATTCGTATGCTCAATTTTTTTAAGTTTTAATCGAATTGAATTGCTTGTTGGAGTTTAATGGGTTTTGATACAATGTTAAGATCTGGAGTTTCATCTTAGAATAAGCATGATTCTTAACCATGGAAGGAACAAAAGATGTGTATATGAAGAGAGAGGGTGACAAAGTTTGGACTTACCAAAGAGTAAAAAGAAAAGGGGGGGATTAGGGAATCTAGAATATATTTGAATCAAGACAAATGAAAGAAATCTTCACTATGGACTACTTTAATATTAATACTTTATTGACCACGGCAAAGTTTATTTATTTTTTTAATTTTGGAGAAGTCCAATTTATCTGCCTGAACTATGCTTTAGCTACATCAAATAAGCCTGATTCAATTGAGCCGTTAACCCCCTCTTTTATTAATTTAGTTACACTTTTATAGGTGAAATTAGGCACTAACATGCACAAGTTAGAACAAACGAACAATGACCAACTAACATTTTGATTTTACTTTAAGCTAAATCAAGTAAGAAGTGTAGAACAATTAATTCATAAAGACCACGTGGAACAATATAAATGTATATTGTCTTAACATTTTCGACCTAAACTTGTCTTCTTCATACGTGTTGTGTTTTATGGTTGACTTAAAAAAGTGTAAAGATATGAATCAAATTAATCCACCATACCACTACAATTTTTTTTAGCCCTTGTTCCGTGGCTATTTTTTGGAGAATGTACTGTTAAAAAATATGAAATTTTTTTGAGTTTACAGATAAAATATTTTATTGTGTGAATGCGTGATTGAAAATAACTATGTGAAAGAAAAAAGTTTTGAAAGAATGAAAGACAAATATAAACTTAATTTATGAGTTAATCTACTCCGCCACAAGAAAATTGCCAGAAATAGCGCCAAAATTCTCAGTGGTGGAAGGTGATTTGATGGAAAAGATGAATGTGTTTTAAAAAATTTAATGATAGAATACCATGTGACATTATATTTACCATTATGTCAATAATTTTCATACTGTAACATGGTTCTTAATTTATATATAGTACTACACCGACTTGTAAATGACTTGAATCTGCTCGATGAAGGCAAGATACTGATTCCCGATAATTTTCTACAAGGAGTTGAATCTACTCGAACAAAGCGAGAATCTCCTATCTAAATCTAATTGCTTACGTGCTTGCTTCTAAAATTCAAGGTCAATGGATAGTTGATGTTGGTTTGAATTTATGATTCATGTCAAAGAGAGACGTCACCAAATAACGCAAATTCAGCACATTCCATCAGTGAATAGTACATGAAAAGACCGTAGTTTGATGCAAAAAAACAGCAAATTTCTATTCCTTGAGATGAGAGAGATGGGCATGAAAATTCCTCTGGTTTGTAATCCCACAATATCCGTTCACGAGTTCATTAATTTCCTAACTTCATCATTGTATTTCGGACCATTTCACGTTGATCTGCAACTATCCATTCTGCACTGATACTTTTCCTGCAGATTTTTCTTCTCTATCCCAATTATTTGAGTACCATTCAATGGCCTTTTGCACAAATGAGAATCAAATACAAAGAATTACTGTTTTAATATTTATGCAGCGTGTCGTTTTTACGTTTAACACACACCCAACAAGATGATGACAATACCAATCTTAGAATCCGATTGCTCATTTGAGACTCGAGTCTTGTGATTTTCTATCTTATTAAGCCGTATTTATCAAAGAGTAGCACAAGCACTTATTAGATATTAATTTAACGACCTAGTAGGATTTTTTTTACGATTTTTTATTTTATCTTTAATGTATCTCACTAGTAGTGATGTATAAAAAGTTATGGCACTTGACTGGTGACAAGAAAACCTAACCAATTTTTCCCGAATCACTCCAAATGTGAAACTGGCTGGATTAACTAGTGCTACTTTAGTAGTTCGTAGGCATGTTGGTGTGAGAGACGTGCTTCCCAGTGATTGATTACTGAATGGGTGCCAAACAAGGGCCACAATGCTTGTTACGTCTAGTTAAAATTAAAGAGAATGAATGACGAACATGGGTTGAATTGGAGAATATTTTGTCTATGAAAAGCTTTATTGATTTGTCTACATGCTTGTTACGTCTAGTTAAAATATTTAATGCGCTATTTTTGAGAGTGGAAGGCGTTACAAGGTAACAATAGGTACCACTAAGTTCTATATTAAAATTATACTTTTTCTTGATGAGCTAGATTCATCAATATCTAAATGATAAGAATAATATTATCTGATTCCAATGATGTTAAAACGCAAGTTTAAGTGACATTGAAGTTCACTACATTCAATTGGTTAGAAATTGTGACTTCTTTATTTTAACAAATTGAGTGCAGTGGACCTCATATGTCACATAGCAGATGCTTAACATTATTAAGTCAAATATCGTTACTCAAATCATAAATATTCATGAAGTCAAGATTTTGATATTCAAGGTTTACATCCACCAACTCGCCCATCTTTGAGGAGAAAAATTATAACCACCATTTGAATTTTGATCGATTCAACATGTCTAGTCTACATTTAATTAGTACCACCTTTATTTTTCATGAGTTAGTTATGATATTCAAAGTTATAGTCTATATTGGGTTCAATTAGCTAATATTACAAGACCCAATTGCATAATGAAAGAAATGATTTTTTTCTTTACCCTATATAATATTTTCCTGATCCATCGTATTAAACATCATGTAAATGAACCATAAAGACCTGAATACTATTATTCGGCATCATTGGTGCTTAACGTTAGTGCATGTGACATTGAAATTACCGTCACATTATCTAATAAAATTATAATGTATTTTTATGCATTGAATAATGTGACAATGAATTTACTATTGAAAACCCTCCCATATTCTCTCACCATCTAGTACGTACTCTAGTTGCATATAGCAATATTTTAAGCACATGTTTGGCTAATTTATAAATGGTTCAATTTAAATTCCAATAATAAGTTTCATAAGTATTATCTTACTATCCATCACCGTTTTTTTTAATATCTATTTACAAATTAAATTGTTTATAAATTCTTCCAAAACGAGGCTACATGCGTAATTAAAGAAGAGGATCAAAAGTGGAAAAAGCCATAATGAGAGGTGGGCGACGTTTTCCGTTAGGCATCGCTTTCTAGCCGTCGTAAGAACTGTTGACTTATGACCGTCACCATTAACGGCTTCCACCATTGCTATAAATAGTAAATACACGCACATTATCACACTCACACACACGCACAAACACACTCTCTCTCTACAAAATAGTGAAGAGGTTGCGTGAAGAAGAAGAGTGGTATCTTTGTGTTTTCTTGGGAGTTTGTGGTTGTCTGTCTTGTTGAGAATGGGAAAGTTAGATCAGAAAGAGAAAGCTCAAACAGTAGTTGATCTTCTCAGAAAACAAGCTCCCCTCACTGTCAAACAGGTTTGAATCAATCCATCACTTTCAACTAACACACTCTCATCGCTCTCTCTGTGTGTTACAGAAAAATGTACAGTTCCATATCCCACTTGTTTCTTGTTTTTGCTTCTGGCCGAAACCCATTTTTCAGTAGATAAAGATTCTAGTTCTGACTATGTCTACTTTACTTTTCAAATGACCGAGTACATTGTGTGTGTGTGTGTGTATAATTGTAATTGAAGCTCTTTAAATGGCTAACTATTGATATTTCTCGATTTTTGACAGGAGAAGTTCTGTAACAAAGCTTGCGTAGAGCGATTTCTGAAAGCCAAAAACGACACCGTGAAGAAAGCTGCGAAGCAGTTAAGAAATTGTCTTACTTGGAGAGACTCCGTAGGCACTGGTCTGTGTCTTCTTCTTCTTGTTTTTACAGTCTCAAGTCAGAATCTTGCTTTTTATATTTTCAAATTTAAGCCCTGCTCATTCAAGTACTCAAGAATCTGGTTACGATTAAAGTAGTATCCCAAAAGAACAAAACAAGATTGAATTTTTTTTCACTGTTTTTTATGCTTGATTCTTAGACCATTTGATTGCGGATGAATTCTCTGCTGAACTTGCTGAAGGCCTTGCTTATGTTGATTCTTAGACCATTTGATTGCGGATGAATTCTCTGCTGAACTTGCTGAAGGCCTTGCTTATGTTGCTGGTCATGACGATGAATCAAGACCTGTTGTGGTAATTAATTTTTTATTTTTTATTTTTTCCCACTTTTTCTCTCTAGTTTTTGCTTTTAATTGGTTTTCCCTTTAAGCATATAAGTTATGTAGAATTTGTGTTTCTTTTTTCGTCCTTCCTACTAACAGATTTTCCGCATAAAGCAAGATTACCAGAAATTTCATTCACAGAAACAGTAAGTACATCGTGTTATCCATTTGTGGTATTATTGCATCTTTCCTCTTAATCTTGTATGATAATTAGTTTTTTTTTTGGTGAAAATTTGGCAGGTTTACTCGGTTGCTGGTGTTTACACTAGAGGTGGCAACTCAAACAATGTCGAAAAATGTTCAACAATTTGTTCTTCTTTTTGATGCAAGTAAGTGTTTTTTTTTGTGGATAAAATGAGATTTTGTCATTTCAATACATACTCTGTCAAGCCAAATCAGAAAACAGCTTTCTCTGTTAGTAGCTGTGGCGATTAATGTACATTCTTGTTAAATATCCAAAGTCACGCCTAATCACTTAATTAATGAGTAATTAATTGTCTAATCAAACTAAGATAATGTTTCTTGTGCACGCCAGTATACTGTCGGAAAGTAGGCAAAGTGTGTGAATTTTTTTCAGACTTTGCTCGGAGTGCACTTGCTGTTGGGCTGTTGGTAGGGCTACAAGAGTTCATTAATTCAATTTTTTTTTTCTTTTTCTTTTTTTAACTAGGCTTTTATTGAAATAAGTCGCACAGACAAATAAAATATCGAAATACGATTAATCCAGCTATAAGTATGTAATGTAAAAGTGACCATAATTCTCGTTTTCGTTTTTCTTATGTCAGAAGGCCAATTAGAATAAATTACAGAAAGGGTTCAGAGATTTAAATTTTCTTGATTTGTTTGACAACTGTAATTATTTTGTTTTGAGAAATATTTTGTGGGTGTGTTGACTTATGCTAGAATTTTGGGGAAAATGCAGGCTTTTTCAGGTCAGCTTCAGCTTTTATGAACATGTTGCTGGCAACACTGAAGATCATAGGGGACTATTACCCGGGAAGGCTTCACAAGGCGTTTGTCATTGATCCTCCATCTCTTTTCTCCTATCTTTGGAAGGTATTCACTCTATAATTTTCAACTCATTTACCCAATTCTTTGCCACAAGATGCAAATTTTCGACACGGAGTTATGACAATGATAAGTTACTATAGATGGATTGGATAATAGTAAAGAATACTGCGTTATAATATTGTTCAATATTGTATAACGTGCATGCTTAGTATCAAGATGCTTATTGTAATTATTGGTCCTATAAGACTTGCTATGTTGTAAGGTGATAGAAATTCTTGATGCACTAGTGAACTCTTACATGGTTGTGATGTTTTGTGTGTAGGGAGTAAAGCCATTTGTGGAGCTTTCACCACTTACTATGGTGGTTTCATCACTAGATTTTGAAGAGTCTTTGGAGTTCGATGACTTTACATCATATCCAAGGGCAGCATCCCTTCGATTTGATCCATCAAATGTGCAAGGGTCGACCAAAATTGGCTCATGTTCTTCTTCAAGATTTTCCTTCACTGTTTCGCAACAGGGCGACTCACTCAAACCTTGGCATCTCTCATTCACGGACACATCAGGATCTAAAGTGGGCCCCAAAACCTCGTCAGCAACCCTATTGGGCCCTGCCATCTCACCTCTCAATGCAAGGTCTCACTCCTTTGCATCACCCTCTGCCAGATCATCACATGGAAACATGCGCACAATCAAGAAAGGCTTCTTCCCATCAACCCCGTTGCCACAAAAAACACAAAAATTAGATCCATCGATGATCAACCATCCAAGGACTCCAGGACCCTCGTTCCTGCAATCATCGGCCTTATTCTTCAAAAGGGATTGCCAAGTCAACAAAGCCACGAGATGTCGTGAATCATTTATCCCATTTTTGAAGTTCTATCGACGACCGTACGATGAGATGATTTACCGATCAAAGATGCGACCTCCTCTAGGTGGCCTTATCTCCATTATCTCTCCACAACTCAAGCGCAGACACATGTCCGTCTCTCAACGATTTTGACTCTCTAAAATCGTACATAGTATTGATATTGACTAAAGACTTGATCACTAATAATTTATTTATTGTTTCTAAGTTTCAATGTTAATGCCTAGTACATTTATATTGTCCCAATATCTATTATGTAAAGAAATAGACTACGTGCTAAGTGGGGTATGAAATATCGTGCTAAGTGGGGTGTGTGGAAGTAAGACAGCGTGGTCTAGACGGTGAACATCACTTTGGAACCAAAGAAATCCAAGAACACAACTTTATTGTTCAAATAAAGCAAATTATTTTTTTATGGTCGTGTGAACATTTGAGATTTTTTTAATCCGTGGTTGAACTTTGTAATGCTAATAGCAATAAAAAATAGGTTAAAGTTTGAAAAAAATTTCACTTCTTAAGGTTGTTTGTACTAATTTAGTCGGTGGATTTTTTTAATTACTTCTTGGTTTCAACAATTGGTAGGAATATGTGTCTGTGTGCTTTTGTATTCAAAAGTCAAATGCGTCTTCTGATAGTTAGACATATTATATGAGTACGGAGAAGGTGGGGTTGGGTTGGGTTGAGTTGGAGGTATACATGAAATTTTTTGGGCAAAAAGTTAGAGACTCGAGTCCTTGCTATACTATAAATGAGCTTTGACGAGATTTACGATTTCTTTGAATTACATTACGGTAAAATTTATATAATACACACATATATAAGAGAATATGAACAAATTGCCTTAAGAGTGGTCAATTAGAATGAAAATAGTCTTAATTACGAATATTGTTCATTGGAATGATGTTTACTCTCTCTAGTTGTGTCCTCATCTCCATGCTATTCACGAGCCTCCCAAGCAATTTCCCGATAGCCATTCATGCATTTTTCGAGTTACTAAATAACAGGGGTAAGAGAGATGCATGTGAAGGTAAGAAGAAAATAACTTGTCAAAGGTTAAAACTTTAAATTAAAAAGGGTAAATAGCAAAAAAGTCTCTACCCTTCAATGTCATTATGCAAAACGTTCACATCTTTCATTTTTTTTAGCATTTTCACCCCTACTATCCACCTTTCATTATGCAAAATGTCATTTTCAATCATTTTCCCAATGAAATGACGATTTTACCCTCTTATTCAAATGAAGAAAAAGAAAAGAATAAATAAACTAATTGCAATCATAGTCTTAAATTTTTCAAAATATTGTAGATAAATTCTAAATTCTCAACCACCACCACTTTCACAACCCTACCAAGCCGTGCCCGCATGACTCTACCACCACCAGCCTCGCTTCACTCTTCCCAACATCCTCTCCCACAGTATTGATCATAAAATCTATCGAAAATAGTCGCATCTGCATTCTAAAATACCAAACTGCCATATACAAACCTTCAGGCAACCTAACTTTCAACTCCACCTACAGCCTCGTACCACCATTGACGCTTACCCCTCACCTTGACAAACCTATACATGGCCTCGCATCAATCAAATCTGCCTCAAATCATTCTAGTGTAATCTAGACATTCGACAGTGACGACGTCCATTTTGCCAAACTCTTCGCTTTCAATTCATGCATCCCACAACACTAAATTCCAAAATTGGTATCAATCGAACCATCAACAAACCCAAACAACAATGAGTATGAATCTAATTGAACCAATTATCCCCTCAACTGTTTCAATTTCTGGTCCAAAACTCTCTACAGATGCGATGCACGGAGAGAGCTGTCTGATCAAAATTGGTGGGTC
This sequence comes from Fraxinus excelsior, assembly GCA_019097785.1. Classification (NCBI taxonomy): domain Eukaryota; kingdom Viridiplantae; phylum Streptophyta; class Magnoliopsida; order Lamiales; family Oleaceae; genus Fraxinus; species Fraxinus excelsior. The sequence continues at coordinate 9,345,053 of CM032643.1, forward strand.
CTAAGTGCTCCAATCTTCAAATTTGTGTAGGGGAAGACGATGGGGGAGTGAAGCAAGGTTGGTGGTGGTGGAGTCCATTGGGCGTGGTGGTTGAAAGGTGGTGCTATATGTGGCAGTTTGGTAGGTTATGAAAGTGGTGGTGGTGAAGAATTTATGATTTTTTTTTGAATTTTTTAAAAAACTTAAGGACTATAGTTGCAGTTTGTTATTCATTTTTTTTCTTTTTATTTTATTTGAATATGAGGGTAAAATTGTCATTTTATTGAAAAATTGTTGAAAATGACCTTTTGCGCAATGAAAGGTGGAACTTAGGGGTGAAATGCCAAAAAATGAAAGATGATTATGTTTTGTACAATGATATTGAAAGGTAGGGATGTTATGTGCTATTTACCCAATTAAAAATAACATTTTAAACCAAAAAGTTAGAAAGTTGACATTTTTCATGAGCTAGCTAGGTACTTCAAAAATTCATCTACTTTATAGTATGTAAATGCACAAATAATTTGTCGTGTACTCATTTGTCCTTAAGTAATCAATGTTCTATGTCCCAAAAAATGAGTTGAGGCAATTTTGTTTGGGATCTATTGTTTGATTCATTTGGTCTGAGAGTTCGGTTTGTATTTTAGTTGATGAATAAGTTTGATATGGACAAAAATGTTCTGTTTGCACTACCATTGGTTTGTGTTTGGAGTTTATACTTTGGTGGTCTTGGAATTTCTTGAGTTTAAAAACCTCTTTCACTAACTCCTAGAGGCCAACGTGACCTACAATTTTACACTTAAGACATTCATATTTTTACGAGAAAAGGCCATAGAAGACTGTTTGGCATTTGGAATTTTATTCTTTGTTGGTTTCGGGACAGTGTCTTTAAGTTATTATCAAGTTCTTGAAGGAGACTTTTGGGTGAATAGATCATGGGACAAGGGGTACATTGTGAACAAGTCCAAGTGTCGATCTCTACGTCCAAATGCTCATAATTAGAGTTCAGTGTTAAATGATCATTTTAACCCTCTAATTATTTTTATTTATTATTATATTTATGCATTATGTCTCGTTTTTCTTTGTTGGAATAATATATTTATGATCAAATTTTAAAAATAATAATACAATAATTCTTTATTGAATTACTCAAGTTTTAGATCCTCCGTTCATGTAGTGAAAATGCTCAAGGAAACATTCGACTCTTGCCAGAGGCATGATAATTCCATCTTGTGATTATATATTCTAAATATACACTATTCTGAAATTTCGTAACACAAGGTGTTGATGACTAAAAATGACGTAACAATTTTAGATCAACTTAAGAGAATTTTGATAGAGTAATTACTGGAATTTGGGAAAATTAAAGGATATTTTTTATTTATTGAATTTTGGAGTATAATGGAGAGAATACATTGAGTTTGGTCATTTGGAGGGAACTATTTGCCTCTATTTATAAGCCTCTAAATCAAGCAACTTTCTTGCCCAAAGTCATATTAGACACAATGATGACTGAGAAGTACGTGCCATCGTACAGATTTAAGGTTGTTGAGGTCGGTTGAACAATCGTGCTGGTGTCTATGTCTTAGCCGTGTTGCCTAGATCACAATTACATGTCACGTAAGGAATCATTACTTATTTCTAATTAGTTGAAAATGAATTGCTGACGTCATAAGAGCCATTTCTTGCTTTGGGAGTAGTTGATCATTTGGCGATGACATCACTCGAAGACGTGTTTAAGAGTGCAATGATTATGTTTCCAGATGACGATAGATATGGGTCGAAAAAACCTATCATGGTTCAATCTGACATGTTAAGAGTTGACCTGACCTATTATGGGTCGATTCTATGATGAGTAGAGTTAGCTTGTCATGAGTGGTTGACATGTCATGGGTCAAGCAACTTGCCATAGGTCGAGCTAACCTGTTATGAATCGAATGACTTGTCTTGGGATGAGCTGATTTGGTGATCTCTTTAGTCCTTACCCTTTGAAGTGACTATTAAATCTTTAAGAGCTCTCCATAAATTTCGGTAAGTCCGAGTTGATTTTGTGAGTTCGAACACTAACACAAGGTATATACATTTTTTTTTTCTCAAAACAACACCAAAACGAGCTCCAACTCTTTCATATAAAGCAACGTATTGCCCTCATCCTCACTTCTATATTTCATGTTTTGATTGCATCATTTTTAGCAATGGAAATGACAACTTCCTCCGTTGTCCATGCAATTTGACCTATAAGGGCACTTCCCGATTGTATAGCCAATAGGGATATTCAATCAGTCTTTGTCCCTTCTTTCATAGCGAGTTAGCTATTGTGTCTTCCCAACAACGACGTCATGCACCTCTTCCCGACTAGGTAGCCACCTCATGCATTAGGCCATTTGTCAAATTAGTTTGTTCTATATAGCAATCATGCAATACATGATTCCGCAAATGTACATGTCGTAATAAGTAATAATATTGAATTTTGAGTCCAAGTTGAAAAATGCAAGATTCGACCCAACTACACCTAGAGAAGGGGGGGGGGGGGGGTAATTAGGTGTAAATGTGGAATTATCAAATTAATTAACAAGAAATAAGTCAGAAGTTAATTATGTCTAGGTGATTATTCATACAAATCAATTTAGCCTATATTTGAATACCACAGTTAAATCAAAGCAACAAAAAGGTAGTAAACAACACTATAATTGTTTACGGAGAAACCCAACGTGGGAAAAACTCCGGGCGCTTTGCTAGTCAAAAATCTATTATAAACTATCAATTATTTTACAGACCATCAGCAAAGTTTACAACACAAGCTTTCTGATCTCCTATCTGAAGTGCGAAGCAGCCCTCCTGGAATGTGCACACGAACACCAATCCCGGTTCTTCTTTGTAAAACAATCCTCCTGGAATGAGCACACGAACTCCAATCCCGACTCTTTACACAGTTTATCTCCTGTAGATCTTCCCAATGTACTTCTTGTTCTTCCGTTCTTCCTTGATGCTTAATGCAACACAGTTGACGAAACAATCTTGCAGCAGATCCAAGCGAAGAAAGCAATTTAGTGTTTGATTGGGCTCTTTGATGTTTTCACAATGAATGACGCATGAACAATGAAGGGTTTGAACCTTGGATATTATGAAGCATGAATTCTCTCAAGAATATAATGTGTTCAATCTCTCTACAGCAGAAGATGTGGCGCCAGTATTTATATGTTGGACGAAATAGGTTGTATGGGCTAAATACAATTCTCGAAAAAGGAAAATTAGGTCTGATCGTAAAATCGTCGCTCGAAGCGAGAAGGATACTTTGCTCGAGCGATAGTGGGGCGAAGGTTGAACGAGGCAGTCTCTGATTCCTCCGCTTGAGCAGCACTCCGACGAGCAGCTAGAGAAAACCGACGAGAATCCTTCTTGTTCTAAACGTTGGAATTCTTGGTTAAATGGGAAATTGTAAGATTGGTGTGGAAAAATAGTCCCCCTTGACTCTTATGTTTATATTTTTAAATTTAAATAGTATTTAAAATAATAATAATAATAAATAAATAAGTAAATGAAGAAACGTGGTGGGAAATTGAGATATTTTAGTCGGTCCCAACTTGTGTCCCATGAAGTACACAGTTTGTACAAATTTTTTAAAATTCATTTTTTAAACACATTTTTAATCCCCACATGCTCCCAATAAAATATCTTTAGATGTGAGCTCATAATTTTTTAAAATTTTAATCATATATTTAAAAAAAAATATCACTTTTAAGAAAATAAATTCTCAAAAAATATTCTTAACACAAGCCTAAAATCCCCGATCATCATCTGTAGCTATTCCTATATTCTTTTCTTCCTTTTCCAATATTTTTATGTTTTTTTTGTCATGGAACATAATTAGATATGCAGGGCCAAGACCTTAGCTTTTTTTAAACCCATAGCCTAGGGTGCTCTACTACTAGAGAATCAAGGTATATTTTATCTACGATTATTTGATTCACACGAGAGTTTAAGTTCTTTGTCTTTTTATTTTCTGGAATTTCATAAAAAAATAATAATTTGTTTTTAAATTATCTCTGTATAAGTTTTTGATTTTTGTTGCACCTTTGGTATGAGACATGGATGTTATCAACCATAGGTTAGTAATTGCAAACCATTTATTGACATTACTCTGCTTTCCTTTGTTAATCTGAAATATTCTTTTTTTGAATACTGAATTGCCACATGGATAAGCCACGTAAGTAGCCTGATAAAGCATTCTAGAAGAAGGAGAATATAGCCACTTGCATGAGGAATACGCTGGTGATACTAACAGAAGAATAGTGTAGAACATATAGATTCATTCTCTTTCCAATTCTGTTATGTAGTTTGTACAATATCCATATTGTAATATAAGTTGTAAATATTTGCTAAATAATAGAAAAAGGAATTTTTTATTTCATCGTTCCTCTTTGTAGACATTTACATCAATTTGTGATATGGTATCAGAGTTAAGTAGTTATGGCTGATGATCAAAGCACATACACCCAATTTGCTACGCACGAAAATTTTGACCCAAATTCTTTATCTAATACTCATCAAAATCCCAACCTAAACCCTCAGCAAAACCAAAATGCCAACCAACACACAAATCCTAATGATTATACCCATCGATACAGTCCATATTATATTGGTGGGAATGACAGTTCAAGTACAATACTGGTTACCCACATATTAGACAATACCAACTACTATGCTTGAACGAGGTCCATAAAAAGGGCTCTTAGGAGAAAAAAAAACAAACTTGGGTGTATTGAAGGAACATTGGTGTAACCTGTAGACCCCAACAATTTTCTAATGGAGTATTGGCTTCGTTACAATAATATCGTGATCGTCTGGCTACAAAAAACCATGTCTATTGAAGTGAAATCTTGCACACTATGCGGATGTTGCCGGAAAACTTTGGCAACATTGATTAACTAAGCAAAATGCTCCACAAGGTTATGAAGTAAAGCATGTTATCAACACTTTGATGCAAAATTAGGATGCTATGAATGTTTTTCTTTCAAAATATACAACACTCCTTGATGAGTTAGTGAATTAATACCAATACCCAATTGTACATGTAGAGGGCTTCGCACTATTGTTAATAACCAACAAAGGGTTTGGGTTATGAAATTCCTTATGGGCCTTAAAGAATCCTATAAAGATATTAAGGCTCAAATCCTACTTATTAAACCATTTCCTAGACTAAGCAAAGTTTATTCCATCATACAACAAGAGGAAAAGAGAAGACAAATCTCAATGGATTCTTTTGACAATGAATCTGCGACAATAATGGTTAGAGGAGCTCGAAGTGGGAATCAAAATACTGCTCAACAAAATGCTAAGTATTTTTGTACTCACTGTCAAATTGCAGGCCATCCACCAACTCATTTGGCAAATCAAGTCCAAGATGACATTACCCCTTGCACTATTAAGGTTCAGATATCTACTATTTTTGGTACATCTCTATACCTCTTTGTTAATGCTTCGAAATCTAAAACTTTAGCAGACACCTTGGATTCTGGACTCAAGTGCCACATATCATATGATTTGTGAAACCTCTCTAATCGCTAGCATCACAAAGCAAGTATCCTACACTGTTACACTTCCTATTGGCAATAATGTTGTTGTTCACACTGAAGAATTTGACCGCTGGCACTAGAGATTAGGACATGCTTCACTCACTATTTCTTGGTCCCTAAATAGCCACCAGATTCCAACATACACACATAACACAAAGGCCCTACATGATCTGCCCCTTAGCTAAAATCCACAAGCCCAATTAGTCAACACAATTCAAAAAAATGTTTTGATTTAGTCTATTGTGATATTTGGGGACCATGTAATAAGGCATCCTATGATGGTTCAAGATATTTCTTGACAATAGTAGAAAATTTTCTTGACAATAGTAGAAAATTACAGTAAATGTACCTGAATTTACACATTGAAATAAAAATTTGGTGCTAGTGTTGCTTTGCAAGGATTTTGTAACATGATTGAAAATCAATTTGAGACCAAAATCAAAATAATCAGAAGTGACAAATGTGGGTGAATTCAACAAAAAGATTTTTAACCTTGAAAAAGGAATTGTGCATCAAACCTCGTGTTGAAACTCCATAGTAAAACTCTGTTGTGGAGAGGGAGCACCAACATATTCTCAACATAGCAAGGCCTTGAGATTTCAAAGTGAGATTTCTATGAAATACTAGAATGACTGTGTGTTTGACTACAATTTATCTCATAAATAGAACTCTCCCACCTCTCCTAAACTACAAAACATCTTTTAAACTTCTTCTCAACACAAAACCAAAGTATTCCCATCTTAAAGTTTTGGATGTTTAGCTTTTGCCACTATCTTGACTCAAAATAGGCAAAAATTTGATCCAAGAGCTAAAAGACGCATATTTCTGAGATATCCCTTTGGTATGAAAAGGGTATATGCTGCTTGACTTAGAGACTAAGAAAACACTTGTTTCAAGAAATATAACATTCCATGAGAGCATTTTTCCTTGCAATAGTAGTAACTTGTTAAACACCAGCTTTTATCTGATCCATCCAATTTTCCTTTTGTTCAAACACCAACCACACACCAGTTTCATTCCCTTGAACCTCAAGTCTCAAAATATGTCCAACCTTACAACAATAGTAGTATACCACCAAATGCTTAGAGTCCACCACTAATCATTGATAGTCTATCAATAGCAGAATCAAATTACATAAGCTCCCTGAATGAGTCAGAATCAAGTATAGAGAATTCTTTGAATGAACTAGATAACACAACCTCACCATCCATTACCACAAGCCCTCACTTACCTAGATGATCCACTAGAATCAGAAAAACTCCTCCATATTTGCAGAATCTTGTATGTCAATAGGCCAACTCATCTACCCAACTTCAAGAGTTCAAAGAGCAAAATGTCGTTCCAGCTTTAGGTAATCCCTTTTCCACTTGAAGCAACTATTTCGTATAATAGATCATCACAATCTCACAAAGCCTTTATCATGTATATCATGTCTTATATAAAACCACACACTTCCAAAGAGGCATTAGAATCATCAGATTGGTGCAAGGCAATAGAGAGTGAAATTGATGCACTTAAACAGAACCATACATAGATTATCATTAACTTACCAAAAGAGAAATCAACCATAAGTTGTAAGTGGGTTTTTCAAGATCAAGTACAATTCAGATAGGTCTATAAAAAGATATAAGGCACGTCTAGTTGCCAAGGAGTACACTTAACAAGAAGGCCTCGACTATCACCAGATTTTTTCCCTAGTTGCAAAAATGGTCACCGTTAGAACCTTATTAGCAATGGCAGCCATTAGGGGTTAGTTTCTATACTAATTTGATGTGATTAACACCTTCTTACATAACAATCTTACTGAAGAGGTGTATATGGGATTACCCCAAGGCTACTTGAATGCTTCTTAACCTAAGGTCTGCAAGTTGCTTAAAAGTTATATGATTTAAAACAAATTTCACATCAATGGTACTCAAAGCTGTCAAATTTCATCACAGGGCCTGGCTTTGTTCAATAGAATGCAGATTACAGCTTGTTTACTAAATCCCAAGGAGGTTCGTTCATTGCTGTCTTGGTATACATAGATGGCACTATTGTCGCCAGTAGTGACAACTAATCTATCACTTTCCTAAGATTGTTGTTGAATGAAAAATTCAGAATCAAAGATTTGGGAGTATTGAAGTACTTTCTTGGTATTGGGATAGCAAGATCAGAAGAATAGTGAGTATTGAAGTATTTTTTCACTTGCATGAGGAATATGCTGCTGATGCTAACACAAGAATAGTGTAGAACATACAGATTCCTTCTCTTTTCAATTCTGTTATGTAGCTTGTACAGTATCCATATTGTTATATAAGCTGTAAATACTGATACATTTGCCGAATAAGAGAACAAGGAATTCTGTATTTCATCATTTTTCTTTGTAGACATTTACTTTATTTTGTGATAAGTTCTTTCGTTGATGAGTATGACTAACCTCTGAGGTGAATCTAATCTTTAATTAATTGTAACCATGGATGTGAAAATTCACAATTTTTAAATACTTTTTTTTTGGGTGGAATTAGTTTTTTGTAATTCAAATGTTCGACTATTTGTCAAGTTAGATAGTCTCCTACCTTATTGTTTCACACTACACTAATCAGAACACGTATAGAGAGCTTTATATAAATCCTCTGAAATATGAGTTGTCAATCAAAGTAAAATTCCTTCTTTTGTAATAATAGCAAGCTTGAAACTTTGATATAACAGAATATCGAATATGGACCTCGCAGTTGAGGTTCTATGAGGAATAATTTTTCAATTAGCATTTAATGTAAGATTTAATAGGCTATCTTAAACAGATGCCAACATGAGTACCAATCCATAAAATGAATCGCAAAGTGCTTCTTCGAGTTCACAAGGTGCGCAAAAGCTACCATTTGAATCGATACCCCACAATTGAGGAAATTATTAGGTTATTTCCTCTTATGAAGAAGAAAGCCCATGTTTGGGGTTTATATTATAGCTCAAAGTCAATTAAGGTGTTAAACTTAATGATGAATATAAATACAAGAACATTGGAGAAAATATGAGTTCAACCCATTTTTGAAGAGAAAGGGAAAACAATTTTTTTTTCTCTGCACCCAAATTTCGTCAAAGATTTGATCCCAAGTCGTCCATGGTCTGATCGAGCTTACATTTGGAGGAGAAATTTACCTAACATAGAACTACAATTTAAATGGTGGAGATCAGATTTTGAGTTTGGAAACCTTGGTCAATGTGCGTGAACAATAATCGAATTTGTTGGTATATTTTTCCTATTTCATTTTGTTTTGCCAAGATCTTTGTTATCTTGAAGCAATATACTTCGTAACCTCTAGATGTGATTAGAGAATATGTTGAGTACCTATTATTTGATTGGAAGTGGGTGTTTTGACTCAACGGGGTCCTGTAGATTTTATTGTTCGCATTGGGGAAGTTTTTCACGTAAAATAATTGCTTGTGTTATTGTGATTTGGTGTGATTGATTTTTTTAGAATATTTTTTGTATATAGAATTGTCAAGAAATGCGTTTTACTTCTTTTCTTTTGAGAGAAGAATTATTCCACCGTATGTTTATTTGTTTATATCTCTCCTAACAAGTGGTATCAGAATTAGATTCTAAGATTTGGGCTTTAGAATATGGAAGCGAATTTGAGTAAAACTATTAACTTGAATGGTTTAAATTATCACATATTAAAAGAAAAAAAAATGGAAGATCGACTTCATGTGAAAGACTATTACCTACCATTGTTTGCAGCTGAAAAATCGAATAACAAGTCAGATAAAGAATGGAGTTTGTTGCATCGAAAAGTATGTGGTTATATCGACAGTGGGTAAATTATAATGTTTTGAACCATGTTAATGGAGAGAAAATCACAGGGATCTTCTTCACAATTAGAGGTCTTGATTACAAAAAAAAAGAAAAAAGAAATAAAAGAGAATGAGTAAGAGCAAAGGTCTCAAGAATAGAGATAGAAATAGAGGCAAGTCGAACGAGTTTGCGAATGCCAAGTATTATCATTATAAGAAAAAGGGACACATCAAGAAATATTGTAGGCAATGGAAGGAAGAAAATAAGAATGAGAAAGACAATAAAACGAAGAACGATAATAACAAAGATGGTGATGATATAGTTACTACCACTACTCCTATAGACTTCCTTATTATTTATGATGATGAGATGATCAATTTTGCAAGTTATGAGACTAGTTAAGTGATTGATAGTGGTGCCTCAATTCATGCTACATTGTAGAAGGATTTCTTTACATCTCATAAATCTAGTAATTTCGGAACTGTAAAGATAGATAATGATGGCTTGGTTAAAGTCAATGGTATTGGAGATGTGTATTTGGAGATGAATAATGGTTTGCGGTTGGTTCTTAAAGATGTGAGGCATATTCTAAACATCCATTAAAACTTAATTTTTGTAGGGAAAATTGTTGATGATGGGCATGGCGGTACCTTTAGTCATGGCTAGTAGAAGCTCACAAGGGACGCTATGGTTGTGGCTCGAGGCAAAAAGGTCTATGCGTTGTATGTTTTGCAAGCACGGTGACAATGTTAATGCAATGGAGGATGATGGTATAGTAAAGTTGTGGCATCATACTTGCTCAAATGAGCAAAAAAAGATTAGCTATATTGGGAAAGAAAAGTGAACTAAGTGTATTGAAAATTACACATCTGAAAATGTGTACTCACTGTTTGTCTAGGAAGCACAACAAAGTCTCGTTCAAATCTCCTTCGAAAAAGTCATTTGTACTGGATTTGGTATATTTAGATTTGTGTGGTCCTATGAAGACGAGAACACTAAGCAATTCCAATTACTTTATAACCTTTGCAGATGATCATTCAAGGAAATTATGAATTTATACCTTGAAGACAAAACACCAAGTGTTGACCGTATTTAAACAGTTCCAGGCCTTAGTTGAGAGACATACTAGGAAGAAGTTGAGATGTATACAAATATATAATGGGGGAGAGTATTCTTTTCCTTTAGATGATTATTATAGATAGAAGGAATTCAACATCAAAAGACAACTCCAAAAACTCCTCAACTGAATGTCATAGATGATAGGATGAACAGAACACTGGTTGAGAGAGTAAGGTATTTACTTTCTCAAGACCAGTTGCAAAGATTTTTTTGGGGTTAGGCATTGATCACGATCGTACATGTGTTGAATCTTACATCTTACGTTCCTTTACAGTATGATGTACCAGATAGAGTTTAGAATGGTAAGGATGTTTCTTATGATCACTTGTATGTGTTTGGGTATAAAGCATTTGTGTATTTCCTAAAGATGAGAGGTCCAAGCTTGATGTGAAAACACTATAATGTGTAATTCATTGGTTATGATCAAGATAAGTTTGGATATATGCTTTATGATCTAGTTGAGAAGAAAATTGTGAGAAGCAAAGATGTCGTGTTTGTTGAAGATCGAACGATTCACGATACTAAGTAGAGAAATTCATACCTCAGAAAGGTTATAGTTTGATTAATTTGGATCCTATGAAGAATTTGCCAACTTGGGTTGAAGATGGTGTTCAGGATAGCCATCAGGGTATATGTGATGTTGATTATCCCTTGTAGGCTTAGGCATATGATAAGACTGATGAGTAGTTGATATTGTCAGATATCGCACCAGAAGTCCCACTCGAGGTTCTACTTAAGAGGTCTACCAGAGATCGAAATCCTTCCACATGGTATTAGGCAGAGCAATATGTGCTATTTACTAATGGGGAAGAGCCTGAGAGTTATGCAGAAGTCATGGAAGATGAATATAAGACAGAGTGGGTTAAGGCAATGTAAGATGATATGCAATCATTGCATAATAACCACACCTTCGAGTTAGTGAAGCTACCTAAGTGTGAAAGAGCTTTGAAGAACATGTGGATCTACTGGGTGAAGCAAAATGAGTTCACTTCACAACCACGGTATAAAGCTAGATTGGTTGTAAAAAGGGATAAAAGAAACTGTGTTGATTTTGACACGACCTTCTCTCTAGTTGTTAAGATGTCATCTATTCATATTGTTCTTGGCCTAGCAGTTAGTCTTGATTTAGAAGTTGAACAAATGAATGTGAAAACTGTTTTCCTTCATGGTGATTCAGAAGAGGAGAATTATATGGAGAAACTAGAGAGTTTCTAAGTTAAAAGGAAAGAGGATTATGTGCGTAAGTTGAAGAAATGTTTTTATAGTCTAAAACAAGCATTGAGATAGTGGTACAAGAAGTTTGAGTTTGTTATAGAGGAGAAAGGCTACAAGAAAGCAACTTCTAATCATTGTGTATTTGTTCATAAATTCTCTGACGATGATTTTATTATTTTATTACTCTATGTTGATGATATATTAATTGTTGGTAGGAATGTTTCAAGAATTTACAAGTTGAAGAAACAATTGAGTAAGTCTTTTGCTATGAAGGACTTAGGACAAACAAAGAAGATCATTGGCATAAGAATCAATTGTGGCAGGAGTGCTAAAAATATATATTTGTCACAGAAGGAGTACATTAAGAAAATGCTTGAGAGGTTAGGTACGGACAAAGCTAAAGTGGTTATCTCTCATCTTGCTACCTACTTCAGATTGAGCATTAAGTAGTGTCCTATATATAAAGAAAATGAATACATGGAAAGAGTTTCTTATGCCTTAGTAGTAGGAAGTTTGATGTATGTGATAGTCTGCACAAGACTAAATATAGTCCATGTAGTTAATGTAGTTAGCCATTTCCTATAAAATCCAATAAAAGAGCATTGGAATGCAGTTAAATGGATCACGAGGTATCTTTGAGGCATTTCCAATTTGAGATTTGGTTTCAGAAATAGGTAACCGTTGTTAGTTGGCTACACATATAGAAATATGGTAGGAAATGTGGATATCTGCAAGTTTACATTGAATTATTTGATTACTTTTGTAAGTAGGGTTGTAGCTTGGTAATCAAAACTTTAAAAGCGTATAATACTTTTTACGACAAAGGAAAAACTCATTCCAACAATAGAGGTAACTAAAGACTCGCTATAGGGAAAGAAGTTCATGAGAGAACTTGATTTCAAGCAGCACATGTATGTGTTATTTTGTGATAGCCAAAGTACTACTATTCATCTTACTATGAGATGTTAAGGTAATTCAATCCTATGTATGAATGGAGTGGTATATTAAGAGGCATATTAGTATATTTATCATGGGAGCTTGTGAAAATTATATGCTTCTAATTTCATGAAGGGACGCAACTAGTTCCACCGCTCACCTATCGCCCATGTGGCGTTCTAGGGCGTAATGCAGTGAGCTATCGCTTACATGCTGAATTTCGATTTTTTTTTTTTTTTTTTTTCAAATTTTGAACCACAATCTCTCATTCATCCGGAATTAGTTTTTCAAATTCCAAATATATTAGACGATCTACTCGACGAGTAGAACAAATTAGTCTATTTACTTTCATAATTTGAATATCAGATCAAATTCGAATGTCTGATCGAAGTTGACATACAATCACTTTTAATGTTTATACTTAAATAAAAATCTTATTTTTAAAACCAAATTCCAACAATCCCCTACATGAATGAAAATTTCACATATACAAATGATAATGCAGACACTAGAGAGAAAATGGAAATACATTGCTTAAGAAAGGTACCTTCTGGTCTTGAATCTTCCTTAGTGAAATACTATAAAATTTGTTTGGCTAATTGGGGAACGTGATATCTTGAACCATTTAACCATTAGTGTAAACCAATACAACAATACTCACACAATGCCTTTCCTAAACCATTCATAGTTTTCATGATTGTGTTTATTTTGGCCATAAAACACACTTGGGTTTCATGAGTTTTTAGAGAAATAGAATTTTAACCTCAAACAATTCTCATCGAAGTGGCCCTACTTTACACTTGCATATGTGACCTCCTATTAAGAATATTTTGTCTTACTCCATTTGACTTATTCAAGATATAGGAATCATTAAAAGAATATATTAACCTTTAAAATTTTGCAAAAACACTTTAAATATCATAGGAATGAATAGAAATAGTTTCCTAAGTGTTTCATGGAATCTTCATAATTTAGTTGTACATTTGAACCAAGATTTTGGGATCCCCAGTCAATAAGGTAGGGTTATAATTACAAAGACTCTAATGTAAGTAGACTTTAGTCTAATTTCTTTTGATACGCAGTATACTTGATCTCTTGATAGCATATATAAAATGGATCTACGAGTTTACACCAATGAGATTAACTGCCCGTGATATTGTGTCTACGACATACATGTCTACTTACCATTACACGTGACTTAGTATCTCATCAAATATATCTAGCATTGATTGATTCATTTAATAGATACAAATTTCCACCAACAAAGAAATCATCTTATGAAGCTGTATGCATTTCACTAGCTTTTTCTAAAGCTTTATCATCTTTCAATTAAAAATATTGTTGAAGGATTTCTAACACATTTTTGCACTAGTCAAACACTTTTATTAGTGGATTTCAAATCATGATTATTCAATTTACATCATTGAGCCATTACAATGCACATCAAATGCAATAGTCAATTTCATCCCATTTTATCTACTTTTAACTTATAGTTCCTTATGTTTGTGAATTATTCTTATAATTAGTATAAGAGCTTTCTACAATTTCTCCTTCATAGAGTTTTTTTAATGATTTATAAGGTATAGGGAATATAACTTTTAAAATAAGCTACCCCCACAATTCTTCAATCAGGAATGTATTATATGAGTAGTATTGCAACCCCCGCACATCTTGATTTAGGCTCAAACGTAGAGTTCATCGACTCTTAAAAGTTTCATTCATCTATCAGATAGACAATATCCACTTTCCATATTACAACTTAAATCATATAAAATGATTATCATCGTCACGTGGAAGTCAATACACTTTTATTTTGTGTTGCCATATCACAAAATATACAAATGAAAAGTCACTTTCATTTGTCCATTGACTATCAGTGAAAAATAAGGCATCTTGACCAATTAAATCAACCAAAACCAAATGGCAAGCCATTGGTTTGGCACAAATTTGCCCAATGAACTTTCAATTCTATAAAATTGAATCACTTATCAACAAATTAATGCTTATGGTAATGAACAATTTTAGACCACCAAGGGAGTCCATTTTATAGAGGTTGACCCTTCACGTCGCTCGTGGGCGAAAAACAAAGACCCGATGCGTGCTTGGCGCCTTTTCCTATTTTTGGACAACAATATCCCATATAAAATTTATTTGAGTCAAATGAACAAAACACGCAACCATTCGTTGAACCATCTTTATTTTGGCACTACACTTGCCAATAAAGATATTCTTGCATGTTCATTTTCTTGCCATGGTTCAATAATCTGGACAAATTAGTAATTCCACATTTGAGAATTAGTCTTTATTAAGACCAACTGTACTCTTACACGTGCTCCTAGATCACAATGTAATCAATATTATATTTGGGAAAAATTCATAAGTAAAGATTTAACTATAACTCATTTCAAAACTAAGATAAAATTTTTAAAATTTCAAAAATCAGTTATTTGTTAAATCTTATTTCTGAAATAATTAACTAAAATTATATTTTATAAATTAAATAAAAGGTCACAATCCTATACAATTTGGTCACAAATTATCGAATTAATTGGTTACAAATAATTTTTCAATTACAATTAAAATTTTTATAGATCACAAATTATTTTACAATCACAAATTTATCAAATTAATAGGTCACATATCATTACTTGATCACAAATTACAAATTTTATAAGTCATCTCTTATTTCATTGTCACAAACTATTTTACGGTCACAAATAAAATTTTTTATAAGTCACAATTTATTCATTGATCACAAATATTAAAATTTATATGCAATTTATTTATCGATCACAAATCACAAATTTCATAAGTCATGACTTACAAGTTATATGTCACATATTATTTATTGGTCACAAAATATTCGATTCATTGGTCACAATCTAAAATAATTGATCACAAATTAACTAATTTATTGACACAGTCAATCAAATAATTGGTCACAAACACCCCTACGTAATCCTACCCACAACCATCGCACCGCCGCCGCCGTCGTTGTCTTCACCATTACCATCGTCGTCACCACCACTACCACCACCTCACCACCGTAGTCAATATCACAATCAGCACTGTTGAAACACCACTAAAAAAATCAAATTCAAAATAATCAGTCACCGCCACAACCGCCAATGACTACCACCGACATTACCTCTACCACAACTACGAACACCTCGACCATCTGCAAACCACCACCAACTATCCCAAAAGCTCTTACACCCAAAAGTCCAGATTTTCCCACCACTAGCAATGGCGCTCTCGCCTAAGAGCATCACCGCCCAAAATTGGCAACACTATCCCTCCCTAAAAACTGCACAACTAGGATCGCGATCATCACAACCTGCACCACCCAACCCCACCACCAACTGCATACAACCAACAAAACTTACCCAAATTTTTTGACCCCACACCATGACCAAATTTCCCCAGATCGGGACCATCAAAATTCACAAAACTAAAAAAATCTCCTGCAGCAGTAGCCCTGGCCCATCATTTGCTGCTACTAGCAGCTTGAGCCCCGTTGTTGCAGCGGCGATGCGTCATTGTAGCAACGGCATATGTGGTGGTCTCCTGTAAAAGTTTCTGGTGATTAGGATAAATGGATGGAAGAGAGAAAGAACAAGCTACAAAGAGAGAGAGAGACAGAGAAATGAGATAAGGTAGATGGTAGAAAGAGATAAGAGAATACGAAAAATAGTAGGGTTTTGGATGGGTAGGTGTGTGTGTGTTTATATATTAATTTGATTTTGTACTATAATTATTAATACTAAAATTTTAAATTAATATCTGATTTTTGTATAAACAAACTTTAAATTTGATTTTTAAAATTGGATCTTAAAAAAAATTGGTTGGGTGCAATTTCCATATTATAATTTTGGGTTTTGGCCAAAGTAGGGTCACCTTTCTTCAAGATAAACCTGACCGTAGGTTCAATAACTATACTGGACAAATTTCACATAGTGGCCTGCACAAATCCATGCCCGTCCATTGAAAGCTATTTATTCAAATGGAATTCGTCTTATTCTATGATGTGCACCTTTCATTTCCAAAAGGCGGACCGTTGGCTTAAAACAAAAATGCACGCCCATCCATTGAAAGCTATTCGTTCAAATGGAATTCGTCTTATTCTATGATGTGCACCTTTCATTTTCAAAAGGCGGGTCATTGGCTTACAACAAAATGAAGGGAACATATGTTTTCATGTATTCAAACTTCTAATGAAACCGAATATTGCTATGAAGGGACACATCCATTAGTGGAATAAAATAAAATTGAGTAAATACAGTTGAAGGTAATCAAAGCCATGCATTTTCCATCTTAATGATTGGCATGAAGGAAACATAATCCTATTATATTAATTCCCTTCTAAAAGAATTTTTACGAAACCCACTTCTGCTATAAATGCAACTGTGCAAACATTGTTTCATTCGTTCAAGAGACTCATTTTTTTTTTCATGCACATGCATTAGGTACTACAGAATGTGAAATTCATAATGATACTACAAAAATCTTGAATATTCATCAAGTATACACCTATATAGATAGTTTTAGTTATGATAAATAATATGGCACAGTCAATGAATGTTGTACATGTAATATCATGATCCTTATTGTAAATATAATTTAATTTGCACAAAAAATTCATCTTAAGACTGTTAGGGATTTTATGCCGATTACACACACACACTCAACATATCTTTTGTATAAGCATGAAATTGAATATAAAATCGACTTACGAAAATGAGTATATACATGTAGATGAATTCATGGCTTTCCACACTTCGATGAAAGCCATTTCATTCTTCAATTTAAAACCTTAAGATGAATTTCCGTTACATCAGTGTTAATGAATTTTCAGCAATCACCTTTCAATATACGACCATGTTTAGCCATAGAAACACTCCAAATGGCTTAGACCAATAAACTTGAACGGAATTTCCTCTCTATCATAACCATGACTTTGATGTAAAAATAAATCACTTCTATAAAGTGTTTTTAAGCAAAACCAAAGTGTAAATATGAAATGGAATGAATAATAAACATCCTAGAAGTCCTTTATATAGAAGGTGAAAGAGTGTGGTTGGAGAGACACGCCTCAAAGCTCAGCATTTTTCATGAAGGGATGCAACCCGTTCCACCGGTTACTTACTGCCCATGTGGTGCTCGAGCATTTCAATGCAGTGAGCTATCATTCACCCGGCGCTGGCTGCCGCATTCACATGCTAAATTTCGACATTTCCTTCAAACTTTGACCACATTTTTATTCATTTAAAATTGATTTTTTTAGATTTCAAATATTACTTTCGTAATTTGATTATCGGATTAAATTCGAATATTTGACTAAAGTTAACACAAAATCACTTTTCAAGGGTCGTTAATACGACATTGTTTGAGTATGTCAAGAATCATATGAAAATTGTGAATGATCAATGGTTCGTCATTCTTAGATAGTCAGAGATTATGATCTACATTTCATTCAATTAAGTTGATAATGAAATAATTAGCCAAGGCGTACGCATAAGTCGAAAAAGAGTTTTCAACTTACATTAACTTAATAACGGGATGAAAGATACGTTAGATAATTGAGATTGACACATAAACATATCTCGTAATTGATCGGATTATATTTTCAGGATAAAAGAACAAATTTGGTTTTGTCATACTATATGACATTTTCCTTCACATGTATTGTCCTAACATATTGCTAGATGTCAATTTAGGGCAACATATGTGAATTGATGATAAATTAAAAAGGGATATTTTAATTTATCGATTTTCATTAAATTAAAATAATAATTTACGTCGTTGGATATCGTGATAGAGAATCTAATGGAACACACAAAAGGAGAATCAGAAGAATGAGATTAACCAATTAATTAATTAACAAGTATTGGAGAATTAATTAATTGGATTGCTTATTAATAGACTCGAACTAATTAACTGGATTAATTAATTTATGGACCAAATTTAATTAATTTAATTAATTAAATATTGGAACGTGTTAAAGTTTAAGAAATGAGTTGAGCTCAATTGAACTTTTATTAATATGATGCTAGAGTTTGGAAATATACAAAACATTACTATTGTTCTTGCTAGTACAAGAAAAGAGAAGAAAACCATAGTTCTTTTTTTTGTTCCGTGTGTAGATTTTCATTGGAGGTTGGACAATTGAACAATTATAGATTGTAGTTCGTGTTGGAAAATCAGCAAAAACATTTGCAGATTTCATCGATAATATTATTCTAAACACAGTTTCTATCTAAATATAAAGTATATCCATGGTGAAAATTGAAAAAAAATAATTTATTTTTCGATGTGCATATTAAATAAATTCCCAATTGAGAAACATATTTGAGTCATGCACACTCTACTTTATTGTAATGAGAAGAAAAAAGAAGGGCAAGAACAAGATCTTAACTAATTACCTTGTGAAGAAATTTGAACTTTGCATGAAAATCTTACCTTCAAGAAATGGCTACAAAATTTCGTTCGTAGTCATCTTTTCAAGCCGTAAGACTTTTGATTTATGGTCCGTTTGATATGACTTTTGAAAAGATAAAATGAGATTTTGTGACTTAAAAACTTCTTTTGAACTCGTTTGTTTAATTTTATGAGAGTGCTCTAATAGTTAGAAAATCTTTTAGAAGAACCTGTTCGACGTAGCTTTCTTTAAAAGTACTATCATAGTAGAAAGTGCTTTCAAAAATTAATTTTCAAATAAAAGTTAACGTATCTTCCTTCAAAAGTCTTCCTATAAAAAACAAAAGTAAAAATAAGAGTTATGCACGTCATATTGTGATACTGTTGGGAATTCCCCTGCCAGTAATTCCTCCTTTTTTACTGTAGTCCGAGGTGTCGGGACATAACAAGGTGTAAGGAATTTTCACTGGCCCGTCTCGATTCCTCAAGCTCTGGTCTTTATTCCTCTCTGTTATTTCGTTTTCTATTTTGACCAGTTTGGAGCTAAATCTGGCAAATGCCTCTTTTTCTTCATCGGAAGGCCACTCGCTAGTGTCTCTTTGTCCAAGGTAAATCTCTTCTGTTGAATGCTTGGAGAGTATCTCTATTGTCGACACACCAAGGAGGGTTTGGAACTGGGCAGTAATTGTTTTCAAGAAGAACAAATTAGGGTTTTCTTCAAGCTTAGCATGCTCATGAGTGTCAGGCATGAATCGGCGGCTTACAGTGGGACGATTTGGAAGGAAACCGGCATAAGGATATTGTCCGAAATTTACGGCTGCATGAAGAGCAGAAGCTACCCATATGATTATTGTGCATGACTGAATAAGGTCATCCTTTGTCTGCATTTTAGGCCACCACGGCTTGTCTTTTAAGTCTCCATGGCCTTCTTCACGAAGCTCCTTCCACCATGATTGAAGTTCTGAATCACATTGGATCATGTAATCTGTCTTATAATAGATAGAGCAATAGTCGGTGACCCAGTCTTGAATTGCTGACCAAATCTCAAGCCCATCAACAGCAAAAGGATAATCCTCTATGAGAAGTCTAAGACCATGGCGATGGTTCGGGTCTTTAACTGCCACTCCTCTGAATAAGCAAAGTAATTGAAGGTTAGCGAGATTGAAAGTAATTAACTTTCCTTTTTTCATCAGTTTCCCTTTTTAGGTCCAGATTCTAGAAATATTACTTTTTAAAACCCTTCCTTTTCTTTGCATTGGATAGATTATGGTATGTGGAAAAATTTCTTTAAATGGGTATGTGTCCTACAAATATATTTTCTCTTTTTAATACGAAGACAAATAGTTAACAAATTCTGTATCCCTCAGCATATTTCTGTGTTAATTACTCATATATTATAAATTCTAACAGATACAAATCAAAATCAGTTAGAATGGTTGCTATAAAATTTTCTGACTGACCTTTTGAGCAGATCCTCAGGGAGGGCCTGCTCAGTAAAGTTCCAGTTCTTGTAGATAAAAGCTGACATTTCCAAGGCATATCTTGCTGGAAAGACTGTTCTCTCAAATATTCCGCCTGCATTGATGAGTGTATGCCGAGCTAAGGCATTTATGTTCATTGTATCACGGAAATGTGGTTGCAGTAGCTTGTATATTGGGTGAAGCACACTCAACTGTCTGTTTGTTGCAATCACAAATGGCTCTATTACTGCATGTGTGTTCAACCTGCATATCGAGATTGCAAGTTACAGCTTGGTTAAGCTTCTAAAATACAATTAGTTCATCTTCTTTCACACGTAAACTTACCAGTGGCTAATGAGCTGATGATAACCCGAATCGTTCACTGCAACGTAAGCTTTAGCCAACTGCCATTTTAAGTTTTCAATTCCGTGCTTGGACAGAGTAAATACTTGGCTAATGGGATCATGTATGTTTATGTCTGTTTGTTCTCTGCTCAATTCAATTGCCAGTGGCTTCAACGTCCCATTGTCTTGGAGCAAAAGGACAGTTCTACTTGCATATGTCTGTGTGGTCGTCGTGTTAATCTTTCTAAGGTATGGTATCAACACGTCATGATAATCCAATATGAACAGCTTGTTATCTGCAATTGCCTGTGTTCACACAAAGTAACAGAAGACATTAATTAAAGTAGAATACTTCATGAATTATGATTTCAAGAACTCTGCTTTTTCCTTTTTCTATTTCTATGTATGAATTAGAAAATGATTAAATAGGGAAGGAATGATATACTTCTTCTACAGTTAGCCCATTCATGTTTTTCTCAATCTGCTCCCTTGTCATTGAACTATTTTGATTGCCATATACTTTGGGATCTAGCTTGCTAGCAGGTGGAAATTCCTGTTGGGTAGAAAAAGTAGTAAAAATATGCTAAATGAGAATATATATATATTTATATATATAGTTGTTTCAAGGGTAAGAATAGAGTAAGAAAATTTCTTTTACCTCCAGGCATCGAATAATAACGGGGTTCACTCCGGCTATCATTTCTCGGGCAAATTCTTCATCTGTTCTCCATGCTGTTATATCTTCTGCAATTATTCCATAGAAAGCTCATATTTGTAATGGGGTAAAAATACATCAAGTTTTATTTAACTCTCAAAGTATCAAATGAAGTTTTTAGATAGAAATCATATTATACTTGAGATAATATCAGGTTCCGGGAATTTAAGTTCCTTGAAAGACTCCCATGGAAGGCATTCTCTTGCATTTCTTATTAGATGATTGTCTGGAAGCTCATCTGTTTTCTTTTTTTTGTACAAGTTATGTATGTCTTGGAACTCGTCGAACTCATTGGAATTCTTTTTAAATACAGCTCTGATCTCTGGGACCAATACCTGACCCAGGGATTTAAGAGAAGAACAGATGAATTCTGAGAACTTCAGAGGACTGAACCGCTCATCTCGTGGAACATAAATATTCAAATTCAGTAGTGGCAATCGACTTTCGATGTTTGGATCTGTAAACGCAACTCTGAAAAGTTATGATTTCTCAGTATCTATCAACTAAAATTATATTGAGGGTTTATACTTACCTTTTTTATTTGGTCGACGACCTGTTCTTCCTCTACGAGGGTATGGGAATTCCTTCTGACCACCAAGCACGGGACGTTCATAATCTGATCCTTTTTCAGGATTTCCCAAGTCATTATAGAATGCATAGTCATATACTCTGTCCCATTCCTTCAGCATGCCAGAACCATCTCCACGAAGATTAATGAGCTCGTCTTCCCTATATGACCGCAGTGGTCCTGGTGTATTACATGGAAGGTATGTCTGATGACACATACAATTATTAAGTTGTCTTGTTCAATCTTAGAATGCACAAATTTCTTGGATGATAGAACAGAAAAAAAAAATTACTTATGATGATATTTTTATTTTCTCATTTAGTCATTTTTCAGTGGAAGGTAGAAATACCTTGTATGCAAAGAAGACACGATCATATTTATAACGATATGCAGGATAAACCCAAGAATTGCAGACAAATTGGAGCTGACGGTGCCCCGGAACATCTTCCAAAGTAACCTTCTTGAGGTAAAACTGGCTATGGTGATGGTTTTTGATAAGGAAAGCACCAGGGACTCCCATAGACTCGTCCCAGTCAAATGTAATGTTGAATGTGGCATCATCATTGGCAGACAATGAAGTGAACTTTGATACCCAACTCTCCAAGTATGCTTCTTTTCCAAGTTTCCCTCTTGATTCATTTTCTATCAGATTAACCATCAGTTTGATACCATAAAAGAGTACACCAATAGTTTACTATTAACCCCTTAAATGTTGATGAACAAAGTAATAATTTTTTAATTGATTGTTCTATATGCATTCCCTGCTACTGAGCTACAGAGAAATCAGAATAAGGCCAAGTTATGTAGAATATATTCAAGCTAAGCAAAAGGTTGTAATATTTTAGTTCTCTGGTTTTCTTACTACATTCTTGGAACCGGGAGAATACTTCTTTCTTGGAACTTTTGTTGCATAGTAATTGTTAGGTTTTTAATGTTGGCGATTCTGTGGACAAAGTGACTGATTTGTAACATGTTGTAAAAGTCAAGGACCTATAAGGTGCAATTTTTATAAGTTGGGTTATGAGGTCTAGGGTTCGATCATAAAAAGAGGAGAAACATGGAGCCGTATTTTCGCTAGCTTATCGCCTGAACACTGCTCAAACGAAAAAAATAGAATTGTCATCACCCGGATCTCGCTCGAGCGAGAAGCCGTCTCTAGCTCTTCGCTGAGTGACAGGTTGATCCAGAAAACCCTAATTTGCATTTTAAACAGATTTTTTCGGTCCATTCATCCCAATTGCACTCTTATATAAATATCCAAGCCATTGGACGAAAATTGGGGGTTGTCTTATTGTGCCTTATATTCATATCATCTTTTAAAATATTCAAGAACAAATTCATTGATGAAATTATTGATTTTTGAGATCCGGCAACCAAGTTTTGGGAAAATATCAAATTCAAAAATTCAAAACACGTGACTTACTTAACACTTCGAGGAAGGTACTTTCTCAGTTGGACTTCAGAAGTTTCTGGAGGTTGAGAGATGTTAGACTACAAGCGCAGAAAGAAGAACATGAATAAGTGATTTCGGGTATCCACTTGTAAGAAACAATTGAATAAGATCGAGAGTGTGAAATTTACAGCGGATCTTGAAAGCTACATGAGGTAGATCGGGAGATCTAGCAGGTTGGCTAGATAGTATCTACGGTAGGCAGATCATGAGTCTGGAGGAACATCAGATCTTGCAGATTATAAGAATTACAACAGCAGGAACTATTGGAATTTGCTAGGTTGGGAACTGGCTGTAATCCATATTGTCTATAGTGGAGGTAACGGCTTGATCCCGAAGTTTTTATTCAAGTGGGTTTCTCTGTCATCAAACTTTGTGTTATTTACTGTTTTCTTATTACAAACTACAGTAATTCAACTTAGGATAATTGAATTGTTTGTTTAACCATCTAGACACTAATTAAAAGTGACTTGTTACTTTAATTAGTATAATTTCGTACGTAAGGTCGAACTTAGTTAGTAAATCACGAACTTTCATTGGTATCATAGCCCAAATTCGTTCCTTGACCCATATTTGTCTAGATGGTTAGTTCATTATGTGTTCCGCCCTATTTTGATGGCAATAATTATGCTTATTGGAAGGTTAGAATGAGAGCTTTTCTAAAATCTATGGATGAGCAAATTTGGTTAAGTGTGGTTAATGGTTGGACTGCATCTAGTTCTACTATTAATAATGAAGTTATTCCCACTTCCATTGCTAATTGGACTAGAAAAAACTTAGATAAGTGTAACTAGAATAACAAAGTCTTACATGCTTTATTTATGGCTATATTCCCGGAAGAGTTTAGGAGAGTATCTGTGTGAGGTAGCCAAAGAGGTTTGAGATATTTTATAGATCACATATGAGGTAACTCAGGCTGTTAAGAACTTGAAATTGCAAATGCTGACCACTAGGTTTGAAGAGATTAGAATGAGAGAAGATAAGACATGTGATGCCTTCTATGCGAGCTTAAACGACATAATGAACTCTAGCTTCAATCTAGGAGATAAAATCCCCTAGCCTAAGATAATGCATAAAATTCTTAGATCCTTACTCGAGCGTTTCAGGCCTAAAATCACGACAATTGAATAAAGTAAGGACATAAATTTCATTAAGGTAGATGAGTTAGCTGGATCACTCTAGACGTATGAGCTGACCATAGATAAACCCGTTAAAGATAAATTTCTGACCATAAAATCCATGAGAAACATCCGGACCGAATCGTCTAATTCTGATTTACCGGATGATGAAGAGTTAGCGTACTTGGCTAAAAAATTTCGAAAAATGTTTAGGAAGAAAAATAACCCTCAAGAGAGACACAAATGTGGTCCGATTTAGACCACGTTAGGAATGAGTGCCCTAACTGTAGGAAGAATTGGGAAATGAATGCCACTCTCACTGATGATGAGTCTAATTCGGACAATCAGAGTGAGAAATCCACTCAGGAAGAATGTGAAAAATGTATTGCCTACTACAAGAATTGAGAATTGATCTGACCAGGGAAGTGAAAGAAAAGAGGACTTAGATAATGATTGGAATTCTAATGAAGAGTCTGTGAGTGAGGAAGATATCCAAGAGGCTTATGATAAGATATATTAAGAGAGTCTTAAGATTCGTACTCAAAATAAAGCATTGAGTGCGAAGAATAAGAACTTGAATTAGAAAATGAGAAGTTAGTAGCGCACATTAAGGAATCTACTTCGATCATAAGCGAACTGAAATCCATGAATGAAACTTTAGAAGTTAAGAACCTCACCAGTGAGCTTGAGAAGCCGTCTAGGAGAGTTGATGAGTTGATCACTGAGAAATAGACCTTAAAATTCAGGTTAAGAACGTTATGAGCAATCTAGAATAGTCTAAGTCTCAATTGATTGCCTTCTCTAGTGGTTCTGAAAAGTTAGATAACATTTTAGGAATGGACAAGCCGGGTGGAAATAAAGGAGTTCTAGATTTTAAGGAAAACATTGCTAGTACTTCTAAGACCACATTTGTCTATGGTACTGACCAGTCCAAACATGTGCCTAACTCCGACTTTAAGAATAAGGGATATGTAGGATAAAGGCCTACTGGACAGTGAAGGACCTGCCAACCTAGGAATAAATATAAATGACCACATACTATTAGTTTTAGGTTTATCCCCACATGTTTTCATTGTGGTGAGTTATAACACATAAAGCATAGGTGTCATCATTTCCTGAATAGAAATAGAAATTGGAATTTAAATAGAAATAAGAATTATGAGTTTGTTGGTTAGATTGAGTTTCTTACTAATCAAGTGAGTCAATTAACGAAATTAATGGTATACATGAATATGAATAATTATGTCACTAGCCAAGTTTGGGTGAAGAAAAATGATCTAAATTTTTTTGAAATAAATTACGGTGCTCTTAAATGTAAGAACATTTTCATACCTAGCTGATTAGGTATTTTTTATGCATGCTCATACTTTATCTTCATGTGATATTGATTTATGCATGCATGCATGCATCATATTTATTTATTTGTTTTCTAGGTAGAAATCACATGCATTTATTATTATTATTATTGTGTGTTTGATTTTTTATGTTTTTGATACATTCACGCTTTAAAAGAAAAAAATAAAAATTGAAAAATTGAAAAATAAAAAATGTAGGAAATCGCTTTTACAGCTGAATATGTAATATACTTGAATTTGTTTGTTGTGATCAAATATGAGTTTTATCGATACGTTGTAACATAGTTTCTATTACTAACTTAGGTTATTTATGGAATATTTAGTATATGTGTCTTCATGTACCATCTGCACTGCACATACTATGATAGTGTTAGTGAGACTCTACTGCTTTGTAAGATTTGAGATGACAGTCACATGTTAATAATGTGACTTTGAACATGAATTAACCTTTTTTTATTAGACCTAAGCTCGAATTTATCCGTGCTATAAAAAACTCAATATCTTATATTATTTTTCGAATCCTATTTGACTTGAGCAATTAAGTTTGCGGGGTTTCTCATAACCTAGTACCTATGGTCAACTAACTCGGGTTAACCTGCCTAAGCTCGTTACACATGTCATTTTAAGTGCTTAATGAAGAAGAGCCTGCACTTAAGATTTGAAAATAATTATGAGCTTAAAATATTGAAAAATGTGAAAAGAAAATATACTCAAGGTTAGGGGGAGAAAATACATCAATACAAAATGAGCTTCTATTTAAAGATCCTAATGTGTTTTAAATGATTTGACTTTCATAAGTAGAAGAATATACTTACTGGCAACGATGTTTAGTACGTCATTTCTCATAAAATTAAGGTTTGAAATCCTGCTTAAAAAGGATTAGTGACACTTTATGCATATGGGTCTCTTATACAATTTACTCTATGTTAATTTGAATTGAGTATGTGGGCAGGTTTACTGTACATTGATTATACTTATGCATGTTAACGACTACATTTTTGATGATTATATGTTAAAGTTTTTTTGTATGTCCCCTCGTCATTTGTGATAAAAAGAGGAAGAAAAAATATAAGGAATATAGCGAATATACATAGGGGGAGCAAACTTATTTTGCATTTTATGTCTGAGGGGTCGTTGAGGAGAGACACAGATACATTTGTCTACTGCATAAAAAATATTGAGAGTTTGCATTAAGGGGGGAGCATGTGCATTGCATATCTTATGCATAACTGTTTGAGTTTTGATGTTTTGTGATGTTAATGTTTTGGTTGGTGTTTTGATTGAAATTAATGTCATGACTCACACTAGCATACTTATTTGTGTTAATGTTTTTGATTTCCTGTATCACGTACTCTTACACTGGGTATTGAGTTCTGGATTTCAGGAAACAAGTTTAACAAGATATGTAAAAGACATCAATTTGATGAAGTTTGGATAATTCAGATTTTGTTTTTAGTTTTTCCTTGACTTATTGTATAGTTTTGTCAAGGAATGCCAAATGGGGAGTTTTTTTTTAGGTTTTTAGTGTTGGCGATTTTGTGGACAAAATGACTAATTTGTAACATGTTGTAAAAGTCAAGGACTTAGGGTGCAATTTGTATAAATTGGGTTATGAAGTTTAGGGTTTGAACATAAAAAGATGAGAAACACAACACCGCTTTTTCACTAGCTTATCATCAAGACACTGCTCAAACGATAAAAACAGAATCGTTGTCACACGACTGTCGCCCAGATCTCGCTCGAGCGAGAGATCGTCGCTCGATTGTCGTTAGCTCTTCGCTCAAGAGGCAGGTCGATCCGGAAAACCCTAATTTGCGTTTTTAAATAGATTTTTTCGGCACATTTAACTCAATTACCCTCTCATATAAATATCCAAGCCATTGGACGAAAGTTGGGGGTTATTTTATTGTGCCTTATATTCATATAATTTTTTAAGAGATGCAAGAACACAATTCATTAGTGAAATTATTTATTCTTGAAACCCGACAACCAAGTTTTGGGAGAACATCAAATTGAAAAATTCAAAACACGCGACTTCCTTACACTTTGAGAAATGTACTTTCTCAGTTGGACTTCAAAATTTTTTGGAGGTTGAGAAACGTTGGACTATAATCGTAGGAAGAAGAACGTAAATAAATGATTCTTGGGTATCCAATTGGAACAGACAATTGAAAAAAATCGAGAGTCTGGAATTTACAGCGGATCTTGGAAGCTACGGGAGGTAAATCCATAGATCTAGCATGTTGACTAGATAGTATCTACGGTCAGATCGTGAGTCTGGAGGAATAACGGATCTTGGAGATTACACGAATTACAACAGCAGGAACTAGTGAAATTTGCTAGGTTGAGAACAGATTGTAATCCATATTGTCTATAGTGGAAATAACTGGCTTGATACCGCAGTATTTACCCAGTTGGGTTTCTCCGTCATCAAACTTTGTGTTATTTATTTCTTTCTTATTACAAATTGTTGTAATTCAATTTAGGATAATTGAATTGTTTGTTTAACCATTTAGAAACTAATTAATAGTGACTTGTTATTTTGATTAGCATAATTCCGCACGTAAGGTCGAACTTAGTTAGTAAACCTCGAACTTTCAGTAATTACGTAGTGAAAGATTATAAAATAAACCTATCTTTCATCAGAGCTTCTCAGAATTTTGTACATATAAGATGACGTACTCTTATCAACTAGGAGCTAAATTCAGTTCTAATAATTACACAGCATCTCTGGTAAGTATGACTGAACCTCTTATACGCTCTTTAGGAATTCCAATTTCCATTCAAAAACACTCTCTCAAGTAAATTCCCTGTTTTATTATATATAGAATTGTACTGCAGTTATCGTTACAAAAGAAAGAAGGAAGAAAAAACGGATAAAAGAAGTGAGTGAGCATTTTTTTTAACTATAAAACAATGCTGTTCTAGAGGAGGGAGTCGTAAATAACCTGGATCTGCATGAGTAGCACTGATGAGCTGCAATGAGACACCTTTTCTGAAAATTTCATAAACTCGATCAAGAAACGAAGCACCAACATCAGTCATCTCCATAAAGTTCTTTTTCCTTAGTACCACAGTGCCTTTAATCTTCCTCTCCTCAATCTTGGGTGAATCTCGAATCTTTCCACACACCGTTCCAAGTAATTTCTCGAACACTTCTGAAGAAGAACATGGTGGAAAAATCCCCATTGGAATATACCTCTATTAGAATGTATTCAATACCTATCAGAAAACAAAATGGCATAAGATAGCAGGCTCTTATAGCAGTACTTCTAATTCCAGTGGGATTTGTATAGCTGTTATACTCTCGACTTTGATTAACAATTTAAATTTAGTATAATGCTCTTTACAGGTTCATATGAATCACTTATATAATATGAGTGTGGGGCACGAGGAAATCTCGATCAATGTGTCTTTTTGGTGAAGAGAAAGCTCGAGGAATTTATTCCACCTTGGATGATCTCTCATTAAGAAATTACATTTGACCATTAGGTAAGTATCATTAAATCTGCTTATTGACACTTCAACCCTGTTTACTCGTCCTGGCTCGAATTAAATATTTGCTCTTATCATGTCTCCATGGGATATTTTATATTTATTATTCCCATTTTCCCTTTTCTTTTGAATTCTATTGCATTTTATGCTGGTTGTCACCTCTTTAACTGAGACTTAGTTATTAGCATCTGCCAACCTAATGACTCCAGCTCATAGTGTTGGAAATTTGGCGTTTATAAGTTGGCATGTGAACTTTGAGTCAATATTTAATTGGGATCTGCAAACCAAATTTTTTTAGTGATTTCTGTTGGATAAAATAATGGTAAAGTGCAGAAAAACTTATCAATAGATCGAGTTTCGTGACAGAACGATGTCCTAAAGCGAGATTGTCCGTCGATAACTGCTGCGACCTCCGTGGACAATCACCTCCAGGATACAACGATCAAATAAACCAATTGAGCAGCAATCACAAAAGGTTTTCAGAACTCTCAAGTGTACTCCAGAAATATGAAAAACTAATTTGAGTATAATATTTTACTGTATATATATGAATAGACAATTTCGTTTTTGTTGTAGTGGTTTTCTCAAGTCCAGAAGTGAGTTTATATAGCCAGAAAATAGAGGTAACTGCATACCCCATGATCCAGTATTTAATTACAGTTTTAATGGCCAATGGTAATGGGTTGTAAATACTGGACAATTAAAATAATTATGTTTTACTGGCTAGTTGACCCACTAAACAATTCCGAAAATAATTAAAAATAATAATTATTTTATTAGAATCAATAAGGCCCCAAGGCCAATCAAAGACTTTTTGATATAATGCGTGAGGCGTGGCTCGAACCCCTGACCTCCCACACAAATTCCATATTTTTACCAGTTGGGCACTTTATCTTAATTAATTATTTCTTTCACATATTATATTTATTGTATAAATATACAACAATTTCAAGGTCAAACGGGCTCTCTTGATGTTCGTGGTATATGTTAGAATTTGGATGTAACCCAAATTCCTTACTGAAGTAATTGAATTTTTTTAATTGAAGTGCACATCAAGAAGAATTTAGTTTAGACTATTATTGGAGTCCTATGTCAAGTTAAAATTCTATTTTGGAAGCTTATTGAGAGTTGGACATTGATTTTGGACTTGAAGAAGAGTTCAAGATGGAGAAAACAATTTATAACATAATGTTTTTTTTTGTTTTTTTGGGCAGAACGTCCGACACTGGGGTACCCGGAGGTGGCGCGTACCAGTTCCGGTTTTCACGTTTTTCTCTCCATTTTCGTTTTCGACTTGATTTTTTGGCATTCTACTTCATCAACAATTCTACTAGGAGGATTTTGACGCCTCCTACATATTCTCTATAAATGTTAGGCTCTTTTATACAATTTTGTGGTGTGAGAAAACTGATTGCTAGCTTTTAGGATCAATTGTATATTTTTCTATTATTATTGGTAAATCTCATAATTTCTCTTCCATATTTTCTCCTTTTTTTTTCTTTTACCTGTGATCAAATACTTCATTATTGTGCCAGATAATTTCAACATCTCAATTTGGTGGTTGGTTTCATATCAAGTGGTATCGAGCGATATGTGGTTCTTGAGTTTCCAACAATTAGTGTCGAATATTTTGGGCATAATTAATACAATAAGTGATATCAGAGTCTATGTTCAGTAGTTTTGTAAGAATTTTTTATTTGTTCGATATTTTTTTTCGTAATAGCTTCCATGAACTATGAAATTCCGCTTGTGGATCGGAGCACTAGATTTTCGTTATGGCAGATTAAGATGCGTGCAGTACTTGCACAACAGGATTTAGATGGTGCGTTGTTGGGAATTAACATGATGCCCGCAACTTTGACCGTGGAGGAGAAATTATGGAGGAATAAAAATACAATTTTTCACATTCATTTTCATATATCGAATGCCATTTTTCAGGACGTTTTGAAGGATGATTCAACTGCTACTTTATGATTGAAGTTGGAATAATTGTGTGTGACTAAAAGTCTTATAAGCAAGTTGCATCTCAAACAGCGTTTATGCTCTCATTGAATGATAGAAGGAGGATCGTTGGAAGATCAAATGGTTGTATTTAAAGAGATTGTCGCTGATTTTGAAAATTTGAAAGTAAAGTATGATAAAGAAGATTTAACATTGATCCTATTGTGTTCGTTGCCCGCTTCATTTTCTTCACTTAGAGACACGATCTTGTATAGTCGTGATACTCTCACCATAGAGGAGGTGTATAATACTTTGTTTTTGAAAGAGAAGATTAAGCATCTGGTTTTAGCGGTTATAGATGAATAATGTCTTGTTTCTCATGGTGGTTTAGGAAGGGGCATATCGAAGTCTAAGTAAAGCAATCTGATTTGTAACTTCTGCAAGAAGAAGGGACACTTGAAGAAGGATTGCTACAAATTGCGGAATAAAGAAATGTTGGTTGCAAGTTGATATGTGAATCAATCAGAAACTTCAAGTGAAGCAGGTCTTGCAGAGAACATTGTAAGTGAGGGAGATCTCTTGGCTATTTCTGACATCAAGTCTAAACCAGTGGAGAATTAGATTTTAGATTCAGTGTGTCTGTTTCATATGTGTCCTAATAAAAACTTGTTTACTACATATGAAATCTTTTTCAAAGGTGTCGTGGTTATAGGAAACGTGTTGCCTTGTCGGGTTGTTGGAATTGGTACGGTCAGACTGAAGCTATTAGATAAGACAATTAGAATACTTGGTCAGGTTCGACATGTTCTGAATTTGAAGAAGAATATCATCTCGTTGTCTATCCTTAATTCAAATGGTTATGAGTTATTTGGTGGAGGTGGAGTTTGAAGGTTTGTAAGGGTGCTCAAGTTGTATTGAAGTGACAAAAACTGTCTCGATTATACATCTTGTAAGGTCGTACAAAATCTAAAAGAGTCAATCAACACAGGTTAGTACCGTGGTGAACATTCAGTTTGGTAAAATATCTTTAGGAGCTCGTAAATGGTCGGATTTGAAGAATACTGCTTAGTGGAGTTCAAGAGATATATATAATCTCGCTTTGCCACCATCACCCGCGGTGCCATTGTATTCAATTGCTAGGGACGAATCTAGTGGTAAAAGGTATGTGGATGCTGATTTTGTTGAGCACCGTAGTAGAATGTGTACAATCTAGCAATTGACCTTCTTTAAAATCATTTGGGTTTGATTCTACTTTGGGGTGTGTTACAGTCCAGTTTGGTGAATTTGAAATCAATATGATTTTTTCTTTTTGGAATCTAAGGTAATTTTGCAGAGTAGTGTTTAGATTCATTGGAAGAGGTGGAATATTTTGTATTTGTTTGGAGAAATCATTTTTGGTTATTGTTTAAGAGTCGGTTCATTCATTGTAGACGGATTTTCTTCTCCATGTGGAGAATATTTTAGAGCTTTGTTCGTTGCAATGGAATTCGTGTCAAGATGGAGATTGTTAGAATTTGGGTGTGACCCGAATTTCTTATTGAAGTAATTGAAATTTTCTAATTGAAGTGCATATCCAGAAAAATTTAGTTTGGAATGCTATTAGAGTCATATGTCAAATTGAAGTTCTATTTTGGAAGTCCACTGAGAATTAAAAATTAGTATTGGACTTGAAGAAGAGTTTGAGATGGAAAAAAACAATTTGAAAATTTTTTTTTGACGCTGTAGTGCTGGGCATGGGTGCCACGACGCTACCTATACCGTTTTGGTTTTTCACATTTTTCTCGACTAGGATGGTTTGAACGTCCCCCCTTATATGTTCCTTATAAATATTAAGCTCTTCTATACAATTTTGTGGTGTGAGAAGTGATTACAAGCTTTTAAGATGAATTATATATTTCTCCATTATTATTGGTGCAATAAAATCTTCTAATTTCTCTGTCATATTTTCTTGTCTTCTTTTATTCTTTTGCTTGTGATCAAATACTTCACTATTGTGTCATATAACTTCAATATTTCTATTCGGTGATTGATTTCGTCTCAAATTGTGAGCGATACGTGATCCTTGAATTCCCAACAATTGGTATAAGATATTGTAGGCATAATTAACACAACAGTATATGTGGTAACACAATTTTTCATTCTTATGTTAGAAGATTAAAATCTTTTTCGACTTAATAAATCACACACGGCCATCAAGGCTGGCTTGGGCTGCCTTCCTAAAGTTTGGCGATGCCCCCTCCTCTTCTAGTTGGAAATTTTAAATATACTTGATTAGTTAACATCTACTAGCTAGACAATCGGGGAGTCCATGCCATTTCCAAAAAAATCGGGGGGTTTAACATAATATTGGATCCCATACTAAAGTTGAGACAAAAGCTGTACTAATCAAGCTTTTGTATTATGGAGAGGGAGAAATGTAGACAAAGGTGTACACGATTTATTGAAGAAAAAAAAAACAATAGAGGGACATTTTCATTATCCTTTTAAGAGTTAGTAGTGCACATTTTACGTTTGTACCATATTGGTGCTCATGGGGTGAGGTGTAGCATGCCTGAATCTAACCAGGAATTGTGATAAAGGATCTGGATTAGAAAAAAGACGGACTCTAGCTATAAAATATCTAATGAAATCGTCGTTGAAATTGAGATCTTATTTAAAGAGAAAGATATTAAATATCCGCGTGATGGGTGGGTGGGAAAGATTTATTTAACTAAACCTGGATTAATATTTTGAGATTTTTCTGGTGAATAAGTGTGAGAAATGAAACATGAGATATAACATTCTGAAATATCTATTGCATGATGACTGTTGCGCCTATCTTCTAAATATTTGATACGTTGAATTGGGCAAAATCAACAAATAGAAACAATGACAAAAAAATTTAGTTGGCAAAGCTAAAAATCAGATTTTTAACAAATTTTGATGAAAATTGAAATGTGTGTAAAAAAAAGTTGATAAAATTTGTGAGTTTCATAAAATAATTTAAAAAAATAAAAAATGAATTTCATATATTGGGGCTCAATAGAGGCACAGTGTTCTTCACTATGTTTCAACAAGGTCAGGTTTTATAGGGTTTCAACTTTTGCTTCTGTTTTATATGGAAGAGCATTGAGGAATCACCTTGAGCATGCTCGCTCTAAAAGCATTTTTAAATTCTTCCTTTATAAATTTTTTTAATCAGAGGAAACACTTTCAAAAAATTATTCAGACAAATCAAAAATGAGTTTCTTTCTCATAAATATATTTTGACTTTTTCAAAAATCTTACGAAATCGACCATGAGTCATGTCCTAAAATATAATGCGAAGCAACACAACCTATCTTTTGGAATGATTAAATTGTGAAAATTCCTGTACTTTCATAAGTGTGAAATGGAGAAAGTTGTACAATATATCATATTCACGAATTGCTCGATAATTACCTAAATTCAAAGACATTCAGTGTAAATTAAGGAAAAAAAAATATGCAGTAAAATTTATGAGTAATCGATTATCAAACATGCTAAATACACCATTAGTTGACCAAATCTAAGAGACGGGAGGAGGAACATTCAATGACTCGTTTGGTAGTTAGACATCATTGTACATATCCCAACTTGACAGGGACAGGGAAGATGATTGAAGGAAAAAGGGTGGACCAAACTATTTATTTATTTCCTGTTTATGATAATGAATTATGTGCAATTATTTATACCTTCAGTTGGATGGGTCCATGACGAGAAATACTATAGGACTCATTTATAACATACCTACCTTATGAAACGTTCATTCAAGCTAAGAACCTTGGATGCTGAGTAGGTTTACGTACCAACTCTGTAATACAGATACTTCAATTATGATAGCTTGTTTGTATCTGATACGTATTTGATACGTGTTGATATTGACACTCTTCGGACGCTTTATCATAAACATTGTTTTTATGAAAAATATTATATATTTTAACTCGAATTTATTAGTTAATAAAAAATAGTTACTCATATTTAAAATATTTTAATAAGAAAAATTAATAATCAGTATAAAATTAAATTTATACTATAGAAATGAATAGTTTTAAATAATTAAATCAATTTGTTGATGACATGTCATGTCAGTACTTTTTTGAAAAATCACGTGTCGAATCGTGTTGGACACACGTGTTCGTGTCGGTGCTTCATAGCTTACCAACTTTTGTTTCTTTTTCTTACATGTTCAACATTTGAAGCGCCGTGATTTATATTGTAGACTATTACACTAAGGTTCTTTTTGATATGTAGAATTTTCCATGCAAATTCATTTTCAATTATACATTTTATGGGATTTACAAATTTTCATTTACGCATATATTTCGTCAACTTTTTTTCAAAATCTACTTCAAATTTGATTTTTAGCTAAATCAAATATGGGCTTATTATGCACCAAGTGACTAAAAGCTATAAATCCTAGTTGCTAGTAATTAGGCAAAATTGTGACTTCGAATAAGATAATGTTATTTTAATTAGATGATCAGAATCATTACATTAATCGTTTGTGTGAATGGTGTCTTCAAATGAACTTCTAGTTCCAAAATGATTGAATTGAGGAAATCTACTTCATTGTACTCCGAACTTTGTTGTATTAACTATTTAAAAATCATCAATTTTTGCGTAAATTATATATGGAATAATCGAAAATATCCAATAAAAAGAGGGGTTGGCATAGTGTACTTTAGGAAACAGTAATGTGAACATATACCTTGGAACCAATAAACAAGTGGACCAAATTGAGAATTGAATAGACACATTTTTTTGGTCAACGTCTTTGTTTATATCACTTTACAAGGTTTTGTTTTCAACTCTTATTGGTAGATTTCACATTCCCTAATAAATGTTTCGAGAGCAATGCTATTCATCTCCACTGAAATTATAAACACAGTTTATGTGGCGTTAATGTGGCATTACATGATAGGTGAAATCAAATAAGTGATTTAATTTTACCTTTCATTTAAATTATTATTTAGAGCCACCTAAACTGTATTTGTAATCACACTGAGGATGAATAACATTATTCATGTTTTAAAATGTTATATAATTTTCTCTTTAAAAAATAGTCACATGGCCATTTACTGACCTGTCTGGCCATTTATTGACCTGTCTCTTGGGCTTGAAAAGTAAATGCAAGAAAGGAAGACTTGAGCTGGACTTCTCAAATCCGCGTTAAAAAATGTACTAATGATCTTGCTCAGGATTTCTTATTAATATGGAAAAGTTCAAAGTACAGAAAATTTTTAACAGAATTTTTTTATCAAAGTGTTGTTTATAAACATTTTATGTCAAAATTGTCTTTACTTATGGCATGATTGATTTAATATTTGTTATACTTGAAACATTATTAATCAAGTTGCTCGTTTCGAAATTCAATTCACGAGTGTTGTTCAAATTGTTAGGTTGATCTTGATGGGAAGTAAAGAATATTGCAAATTAAGTGGCCGACAACCATCGTCACATAAAATCCTTGTGATTTCCAAAAAAAAATGTCACACTATGTAGTTTCTTGAAACACCTCTAATGAGGATAATGTACATGAAAAAGGATAACATTGATAAGAGACACGAGATACATCATAAAAAAAAAAAAAAAAGTACATATGAGGAGTCCCCAAAACCAAGACAAGGGCTTAGGTTTCCTTGGGCAAGGGCGCCTGGATAATTTTTACTTGTTTACAGTTTTTGCGTTACCAGTGAAATAATTTGGGTACTAAAGTGTGAAAATGCACACGAATTTCATCTCATTTGGGACCATCCTTTAAATAGTCTTTGTACACCTAGTGCTAAATATAATCGAAAAATTACAAAGCATCAAGAAGAGGCTAAAATCATAAAAAATTGCTACTTGTACATCACAAGATGTACATCGGGGTGTACACCCCCTTCACATGGGGATGAGACCCACTTGTGTAAAATATTTTTTTATTAAAGTGGATCACACCCCCATGTGAGGGGGTGTACACCCCGATGTACATTGTGATGTATCAGTAGCAAAATCGAAAATCATATACCACCTGGAAGATCACAACTAGCAATCGTACACAAAAGTACTCATGGCCTTAGTCGGGAGACACAAAACACACGAAGCTTACGCCATGATATTCGAATGTATTAAAGAAAACTAAATTTTTCTCATTTATGTTTTGGTTTATATATCATGCCATATAATATCATAAAAACGTAAATGGAAACATAGTTTTTAAATCAGACTTAAAATATATGAGCATCATTTATTACTAGCATGTAACGCGAAGGTTGTATTCATACCTTGGATAGGGCTATTTGGAAAACAAAAGGGTTTTACATGTCGAAATATGTTTGATTGATATTTCCTAATTGGCTGATTCGTGAAAGATACAAACACTCTACAAGTAGAACGAGTTTACTTTTTTTGACTAGAGATAGGTAAACTCTCCTTTTGCAGACTTGTTTCATATTTTGAATTAGGGTTCAAATTTTTTGAATGCAAAGTGAGTGTTGGAATTTAAGTGTGACCCGAATTTCTTTGTTGAAATGTTTGAAATAATTGAAGAATTCTAATTGAAGTGCATGTTAAGAATGATTCAGTTTGAGATACTATTAGAGTCATATATTAAGTTGAAGTTCTATTTTGGAAACTCATTTAGAGTTGAAAATTGGTATTGGACTTGAAGATGTTGAAATTATGGACCAAGGAGAAAAGTCGTCGCATTTTCATTAGCCTACCGCTAGCTCACAACTCGAGCAACACCTGCAGGTTTTCTCCCGAGACTTGTCGCTCACCTATCGCCCGTCTGGCGGTCGAGTGACGTGTTAAGAAATATAGTAATATTATTTTGTTTTATTGTTTATTAAGGGTAGAATAATCTTTTTAATTTCCTTTATTTTAGACTATATATAGTCTCTTTATATTTAGGTTTTGTATTCACTTTTCATTATGCAGAATTAATGAAACCATAGCCTCCCTTTTTTCCTTTCATTTCTTTAAATTGTTTAACATGGTATCAGAGCAAATTTTCATGGGACGAGGTTTAATATCAAACACAGCTTTCGCGACAAGTTCGATAAAGTTTTCTTTCAGTTTTGCAATCTGGTATTTCGTTTTCATTTCTTTTGAGATCTGTTTTCCTTATTATTTGATTATAGCTATATATAACTTAAAATACTGAATCACACGTAAAAAAAAATCGACTTAATTTAAGCTAAAAATTGAAAAAAAAATGAAATTGAGAGAAATTGGTGTGAGGGTGGGGGTTGGGGTGGGTAGAAAAGAAAATTAACGATTATGATTTTACATTTAATAATTTAAGATAATTTTTATATTTAAACTTAATCGATAATATATTTATTGTTATCACATTGTCATTTTTTTTTATAAAATTTTAAATTGATCCAATAGATATTCGTATCGCGAAATATCAAATCAAATGTTGTAGGAAAAATAAAGTTCGAAAAAAGGATATTGGAATGATATTGGGATTGAAAAGAAACATTGTAAGTTTAAACTTAATAATTTAAGATAATTTTTATATTTAAACTTAATCGATAATATATTTATTATTATCACATTGTAAGTTTTTTTATACAAATTTAAATCGATCCAAATGGATATTCATATCGCAAAATATCGAATCAAACATTGTATGAAAAATAAAGTTTGAAAAAAAAAAACATTGGAATGAAGTTGAGATTGAAAAGAAATATAAACAATTACGACTTTACGTTTCACAATTAATGTAAAATTATTTTTGATATTTAAAATTTAGTGACCATATATTTATAGTGGCCGCACTTCAATATTTCTAACAAATTTTAAATCGCTTAGTAATCTAAAATACTGAATCAAACGTATTAAAAAAAAAAAAAAAAAAAGCGGCTCAGGCGGCTTAACCGAGCCGAGCCAAAAAGACATTCGGCTTGTGAACAGTAAAAAACAACTCCCTCTTTTATATTAGTTATTATAGAGATATAGAAGTCACACACGGCCATCAACGCTGGCTCGGGCGGCCTTCCTAAAGTTTGGCGACGCCACCTCCTCTTGTAGTTGGAAATTTTAAATATACTTGATTAGTTAACATCTACTAGCTAGACAATTGGGGAGTCCATGCCATTTCCAAAAAAATGGGGGGGAGGGGCTTAGCATAATATTGGATCCCATACTAAAGTTGAGACAAAATCTGTACTAATCCAGCTTTTGTATTATGGAGAGGGAGAAATGTAGACAAGGGTGTACACGATTTATTGAAAAAAAAAAACAATAGAGGGACATTTTCATTATGCTTTAAAGAGTTAGTAGTGCACATTTTACGGTTGTACCATATTGGTGCTCGTGCGTGACGTGTAGCATGCTTGAATCTAATTGGCGTTTGTAATAAAGGAACTAGATTAGAAAAAAGACGGATTCTAGCTATAAAATATCTAATGAAATCGTCGTTGAAATTGAGATATTATTTAAAGAGAAAGATATCAAATATCCGTGTGATGGGTGGAGCAAAAGCCTAAAGTTTGGCAAGAGTTTGAAACAATTGACGGTGAATATGAGTTATATAACATATATGCAAGAGAAGCTGAATTTAGTGCTAGATTGTTTAACACTAAGAAGAGGCAGGCACGAATGAAGTCTTTTGGAAACAATTTGTTTGCTATAATGAAGAGGAGAGAAATAATACATATTAGAAGTTTAAACACATGGTTGAATGAACACGCGAAATACATAGGGTAATCATTCGAGTGGGTTGCAAGGCTAAGTTAACTCTGACCAGATCGAAATCATCTATAAATTGCATTATTAGTGGCTTAGTGGAGTCTCATAATCATGTACTCAACTTCTACACGAGTTCACTTATTAAGATCTCACCGGCATGCTTCAAATGCAAAAAAGGCACAACAATTCTCAAGAGCAAATGTATTGACGAGTCAACATATAAGTTTGATGGAGATTGGATTCGGGGTTCCTCGAAACATTTGATGTACGGAGAGAGAGACATCAGAAATTATGAAAGAGCTACAATGGAAGAAATGGATGGAATTGATGCTGAGTCGTTGATTAAACTATTTACATTAGAAAAGGGAAAAAAAATTTAGGCTTTTATTTTGATTGTGATAGAGACAATAAAGGAAGATTGATTAGATGTTTTGGGTTTCATTCTTTCTTTGAGACAAGCAACATTTTTTGGTGATGTTATTTTCAATACAACGTGTAACAAAAATATATATGGGATGATTTTTGCTCCGTTGATTGGAGTCAATCATCATGGTCAGACTATAATATTTGGATGTGGGTTTTTAAATGGGGAGACAATAGAGTCATTTGTGTGGTTATTCAATCGTTGGTTGACTGCAATGCCTAAGAGTGCACCTTAAATGATCATCACACATCACGATCCTGATTCACAAGTAATGTAGTTGGTTGACTTGAGCATATCTTTGTTTCTGGTGGACATTTGGTTGACTTGAGCATATCTTTGTTTCTGGTGGACATTTGTACTCTAAATGTTCATCCAGTTGTCCTGATTCACCCTATTTTAAACTTCTATTGGCAATATAATAATATGTGTTACGGTGATAAAATAAATGGAATGATAATAGGTGATTTTTAACTAACATTTTCCATCGCTAATAGAACTCTGTATAATGATTTCATCTTATGGAACTTCCAATCGCGTTTCCATCTAACATATGTTATATATTATTGAAATAGAATTTACATTTCCTTTTGAAAAAAAAAATAACTATATACATGAATCTATGGCATGAAAGCATAGGGACGGCAAGGCCTAATAACAATCTTCAGCATTCAAGTGCTGGCAAAAGTTTACATTAAAAAAATGATTCAGTACGTTTAACCACGCAGTGTACCACTTCATGAATGCCTGACAGAGTCTTCATGTTTCCTGGAATCATATAGTCGTCTTGAATTCAATAGAAAACCCGAACTTATTTTGTGCTTAGATTCGATGAATATTTCTTGTGGGATTCAAACCATGCTCAAATGGTGTTCCCATAATTTGAAGCAAAGTCGCATTTCTGGGTGTTGCAACTTTGTTAAAATCACACTTTTAACTAGATGGCGCCACGTGTTATGATCTGCATCGTTGGATTACC
This sequence comes from Fraxinus excelsior, assembly GCA_019097785.1. Classification (NCBI taxonomy): domain Eukaryota; kingdom Viridiplantae; phylum Streptophyta; class Magnoliopsida; order Lamiales; family Oleaceae; genus Fraxinus; species Fraxinus excelsior. The sequence goes on from CM032643.1 coordinate 9,386,598, forward strand.
TTCTGGATGATTCTATCCTATATGGCTGTTCATTTGGTTTTCGTTGGGGCTAGGGTTTTCATTCTCTTTTCTCTCTAGTTACGCCGCTTCAAGGAAAACTCTTTGGTTTTGTTCTCTCAGTTGTTTTCTTCTCAAATTACTTATTTGAGAAGGGTGATATGTAATAGTTAGCCTCTGTAAATCAATTCTGAGTGAATATTCGTGTGAAAGTGCTTGTTCTTTCATGTTGCTGTTTTTGAAGTTTTGAGGGGATTCTTGTGTGAATTTTGTGGATCAATAGTTGTATTTGAGAGATAAGTATTCATTTTCTGTACTTAGTGTTTAGGCCGAACATTCTTGTAACATTTGTTGCCATTTTGGGATATATAGTGGAATCGAGTATATATCCAAACTATTGGATGCTCAGTAGGGGATGTAGGCGATAGATAGAAACAATCGCCGAACCTCTAGGGCCTAGGCCGGAATAAATCGATTGTGTTATCTTTATTTTTTGTATTTTACTTTTCTGAGAGGATTTTCGTATCTTTGTTTCTCAATTTAATATTGTGTGTTCTTGGCCTTACATTTCTTTTATTCTGCACGAACATATGGGGAAGTCGATAACAAAGAAGAATGCCTCATCTTTTCATCTCAAATTAGTTGGAAAGGAGGTTTTAGAGATGCTACACATTACAAACTTAAATGTAGACTTAGTTACACCAACCGGCACTTAATAAGCACCACCTCCATCTTCCTTAAATTCATTGTTCTATGTAGGCACTTTAGATGACGTTGAAATTATTTCTCTTGATTCCAACATTTAGACAAACGCCTGGAGTGAGATCAGCACGAGTCTATCCAAGATATTCCAAAAACCTCAGTATTTCTAATCTATGTCCCAAGTTCGAAATATGTGAGATTAAAAACAACCAACTCTTGGAATAAAACAATTGAATTGATTTCTAAACCAATTGTCACATAACAAACAAGAAATCAAAATCTATAAAGTGGGAGTTAAAAATGCAATTTTCGTCAACCAAAACTCTAGTGTAATCGACGGGATCTAGCACCCGAATCAATTCAGTAATTCCGGCAAGATACAGAGCAGATGAGAAGACAACGTAAGAGATGAGAAGAAGGTATGAAGATGGTGAGCGGTGAATGTAAAGAGATTTGAATTTTTCCATATTTATATCGTTTTGGATTTTATTTTGATTTATTGATTTGTTTTTATTTCATTAGAATAATATGTTAAATATTTCCGTATCACTTAATTGACAACTAAGCATCATGGGCTAATTTCACAAACGGTCACTGAACGTACATAAAAATTACAAAACGGTCATTGAAGTTTAAAACTTGGAGAAACGACCACTGAAGTTTTATGCGCTTTCACAAACAGTCATTGAACTTACTATTAGGACTGTTATGATGTTAATTCAAACTTAAAGAACCAAAACATGTTGACATATAAGCTTGAGAATCTCAAATGCAAATTTCTTGCTATTAAGGCCCAACCCAAACAAAATATTCACAATTACCATAACAAAACGATATTACAACTTCATAACATACAACGACTCACAATCTTCCACATTTCACCGAAAATTAGAGTTCGTTGACAAAAAAATACATATAATAGACTTAAAGGACCAAACGTTTTAGACAAAAAAAAACCCAATTATTGTCCAACTCATGTGAACTGAAAGTCAAATTAATGGAGACTTTATGCTATTTCAACACGGAAGACCCAATTAACGTGGCCCCAAAATCCGTCCAAAGTTACTTTATGCGACTAATACAAACAAAAAAAAAAAAGGTTAAAAAAGAAGTGTTAACATTCATCTTGTTCCTCCACATCCGACATGTCGAATAAATTTTAGAAGATTGTGATCCCCACTCTTCGATTTTCGTAGAAAAACTGTAGAAATATGTATTGTCTCGTGTGGTTTGAAGGGGGGGCATTTGAGGATTTTGGTTCTTGATTGAAAGCTTACTTACGAATTGGGAGCAATTTATTGAATGATTGGGGCATGATTTTCTCCCAAAGTTCGGCCATTATTTTTCAGGGGTTCTTTAGATCCTGAATTGTGAAGATTTTGTTAGGGTTTGGGCTTTAATAGCAATAAAGTTTCACTTGAGGTCATCAAATTTCTATGTCCACGTGGTTTTGTCATTTAAGTTTGAATTAACATCATAAAAGTCCTAATAGTAACTTCAGCGACCGTTTGTAAAAGCGCATGAAACTTTAATGACCGTTTCTGCAAGTTTTAAACTTTAGTGACTATTTTGTAATTTTTAGGTCAGTTCAATGATCGTTTGTGAAATTAACCCATTGGAAAAAAGAGGTGAATGACTGATTTTGACATAAATTTTGAGTGGACCCATTTGCTTATTTTGAAAGATCAACATTGATTTGTGTTCTCTTCCATAAGAACATCGAAATCATATATTTACTTGCCAAAAATAAAGTTAGGGTGAATGAGAAATTGAAGTTCAAAGTGAACCATTGGAATATGGTTTATGTTGGAGGGAAAACTAATTTTGAGTTTATTCCACATATGAAGTTTATGAAAGCAAGAATCACTTTTTATATGGATATACTTTGGAAGTGTGTAATCATACGTAGCGTAGATGCTATCTCCACGTGCGCGCAGTGGGGTGCAAATCATGGACCGAAATAGGCTTCAGATCTTTAATTTGTGTGCGGGCACGAACTGCGTACATTAATGTCGAACCGAATTAACCAAAAATGGGCTCTTATAAGGGCCTGTGTTTTGCCAATTTTTTTTCCTTTCAACAACTGACTTTTGGTTTTTGAAACTGCTAAAGCTCCAATGATTATTACCATTATCGTTTGAAACTGTTGAAACTCCAATTTTTATTGCCATTGAGTTAATGGACAAATTTAACTCGTCATTACTGGGGTTAAGTCTATATGAAGCCTCGTTTTTCCATTGTTCTAGACATGAAAATTACATTGTCTGCATTACAATTTTAAACGCATGAAAAATCTGTGTTTGCATACATTATTTACTGTCTTTGTCAAGGTCTTGGTGGTGATATTGTTCAGATACTAAGTTAGTTCGTCGAAATAGAATCTGCAGAGCTCAAACTCTACTGGTTTATTGTTTTATGTTGGAAACCAGACACTCAAATTAAATCTCAAACACCTACGGTGAGAAATTGAATCTGTGTTCATACAGGCCTCAGTTTTTAAAGTTCAATTGAATTTTTTATTCTCTACTATTTAGATTATTTGTTCTATTTGATCATGATTTATTTCACTTATTTTGTTTGTTGTAATTAGAAAATTATTTAATCTTTTATATCTTAACTATTATTCAGTAAGTTATTGTTTACGTGGTAAACTGCATATCCGGTATGTTTATTGTATATCCGGTATTTGTTAAATTGGTATTCATTCACGAATATTTTCTCTAACATCGTGTACTTAGTCGATCAAATCCGTAACTTTAATAACATCTAAATATTTCACATTTCACCTTTTATATAATTTACTCTTAAGTAATACGTTTTTAAGCTTAGCCAAACATTCATACAACATGTAAATATACTATGTTTACTCGAAAATAAGCTATATATGGTACTTATACAAATTAATTACTATAGTGGTCATTTATGGGTTAATTTCACAAATGGTCATTGAAGTTACCTGAAAATTTCAAAACGGTCACTGGAGTTTTAAAGTTTCAGAAACGGTTACTGAAATTTGAAATTTCTTTCATAAATGGTCACTGAATTTTCAGATTTTTTGGGCAAGTTTGAGGCAATTTTTCGGCAACTTTCGACCACCAAAATTGCCGATTTCAGATACCGTTGGAAAGCCCACGATGTCCTCTTCAATTACCATCAAAACTCTCCTCAAAACTCCAAGTGATTCGGCCGGAATAAACCCACGAAGTCGACAATCGAAAATTGTGAAAATCTGTCCAGATTTTCAGATTTTTTGGGCAAGTTTGAGACGATTTCGGCAACTTCCGACCATCAAAATCGTCAATTTCGGATACCGTTGGAAAGCCCACAATGTCATCTTCAATTACCACCAAAAATATCCCCAAAACTCCAAGTGATTCGGCCCTGTCTTTCCTACTTGATGCTAGCACATATTTATTGACATCACACACATTATCTTTTGGTTCAGTTTAGACCTATGAATGGTCCTAACACGCAAGCGATCACTCAACCTAGCATGTAATCTAGACTACCATCCAGCCTGCACCAGTCAATGTGCCAACAGATATAGGTATTTCTATGATTATGAGTTAGTTCTTATTTATGTTTTGTTATTAACATCATATTGTTGTAACATTGCTGAAGGAAGAAAAAAATGTTTGAAGTATGTGAGTGATAAAGATTAAAATATAACAATCATTAATAGGTTATGTTCTTTCTCTATATGTTAGGAATTAAGAAATTTAGCAAGTGATAGAGTAAACTTGTAAGTGCTAAACATTATTAAGGTATCAGGCAATTACTTTCCTGATTTCAGTATATGAAATTTTTTAATAAGATGAATCTCTAAAGTGCTCCAAGCATATTTTCCAATTTCTTCACAATGTCATGATATTGCCTAGCAATGTTGTCAAAGTCAGGATCAACCCCTTGATACTCACAAAGCCGTGTAACCGCTTTATTATATGCAAGTGAAACTTCATCTGTAGATTCGACCAAATATTTTCTTATTTTGTGGAGAGCCGGAATTGTGTCTGGAGTGTATGTTTGAAGCAGGAGAATATGTTCTAGAACCCCCAATTTAGCACTCATAGTCTCACATCTTTTGCACAGCCAAGTCTTTTGCAGTTCATCATATTTATGTTGGTGTTGCAGTTTTACATCCTTGACAAGTTTGATAAGCACCCCAAGAATCTGCTCTAGAACATTATAATACTCTGCAAATTTTCTATCAGAAGAATATAGATCCTCCCTCCATTCTGTTTCTTCTCTCTCAATTTCCTCAATAATCAATTTTACCCTTTCTGGAAGTCGAGAAGCCAAACTCTGATGACCAGTTGATGAATTAGTGTCTTCTATAACAGCATCTGCTAACTTATCACATTTAGCATCTAACCGACTGGCAACTTCACGGGCAAGCAACACCTGGTATCAAAAAAGGAAGGCACTCTAAATGATTAGAAGTTAGTATTTTAATATAAAATATTGAATTAAACATATTGCTTTAGCCATGATCTTGAACTTCCAAGACCAGAGGGAATGGTATTAAATACAGGAATACAAGAGGCCTCATGAGTTTGTTTGGAACTTTCTTATCTGTCTTCCACTTCTTGTCCTGCCTTTTATCTACCTTAGTGAATGTTTTTCTCTTCCCAACTTCCATGAAAATGAAAAGATATTCACAATACATTACTGTAACATCTCAAAGGAAGTGAAGCAATTGGTGAGAAGGTTAAGTTTGTACAACTGTTTTTTCTTCTTAGTTATTAGAAAGAACAATATAGATGTTGCCAATGTTCATTTGATGTCATCCAACTGCAAATTTCTCAGTGTATAATTTCTTGAAACATGACTACATTACATGGGTTATGATTTATCAAAATTAATTGTCACTCGCTTTATTTTGTATCGACAACAGAATAGAAAGTCACTCTTTCATTTATTGAATGTGTGTGAATGTTTCATTGACATGTACGCAAATCCTTAGTGATCTAAATTGCTAGCATTCTGATTTTGGTTGCTTGCAACACGAACTTCATATTCCAATACATTTTTGTGGATTCAGCTATGCAAGAACATACATTACTGGGATACAAAAGGCTGGATCCATCATGTGACTAAGGAGAAATATGTAATGAAATTAGTCTTATCAAATTCTTGGAACTTGACTAGACTTTCTATTTTGAATTCTATTATAGTTTTGACTATATGTGTTTTCCATAGTTGGCATTGGAATTGACTTGTAAAGATGTGATATATTATTTTGTCTTGTAAATATTTTGCTAGAGGCTTTTGGTTGTGACTATTGTTTTTTGGTTTTGGATAATTTTTTGATTTTGAAATTTTTATAAGTACATTGTGTTCGAGTTGGCCTTTTGATTGTGATTATTGATATTTTTTGAATTCGAACTTTTATTGGTACATTGTGTTCAAGTTGGCATTTCAACCTTTTTTATAACTTTGATTGTCTGATGTAAAAAAATAAAATAAATCACAATTATCAGCAAATTAATTTTTTTTCCTGACCAATTTCACTTGATTTTTTGGTTGGCAAATGTATTCCTGTCCAAGTGATATGGTCCATCTATATTTAACCATTACTATGACTTGTTTATTACTGACTAGTTTAGACATTTACCGACCAAAATTGTGGTCAAGAAAAAGGTTTATAATTACCGACCAACATTTTTGTAATCGGTAAAAATCACTTTTTTTCCCGACCAAAACATTTTGGTCAGTAATTTTATGTATTGACCAAAATTTTTGTAGTCAGTAAAAATCTCTCTCTTTCTCGACTAACTTATATTTTGGTCGGTAAAAACTCTTGCTGGCTGCCTTTTGGCGACCAACTGCCGACCAAAATTTTTTGGTCAGTAATTGTATTTATCGACTAATATTGGGCTTTTAGCGACCAATCTCTTGGTCGGCAAAACCCATTTTTCTTGTAGTGTATGTGATTTATGTTTTGTAGGTTAACATTGATAAATAACGTGAAATTGGATAAAACCTGCAAAAAAAAGGACCAAAACGGAGGAAAAATAAAGTCTACGAATCAAAGTATAAATATTCAAAAGATGATTTGGAAGAATAAACTAAGATATAGAAGAATTGAAGATCAATTGAGTAAAGGAATAGAGTCTTGGAAGAAGAAAAGTTGAAGAAAGAGGTCAAGAAATGAGAAATTGGAGTTCAGGGACCAAAGTGCAAAAATTGGAAGTAATAAGCTCTTTTACAGTCGCATAGAAGGTTCATTTAAGCAGTTGCTTGTGGCATTACAAGGATTTCAAAGGCCAACCACTGAAGACCTATGCGACTGCTTCCAAGTACACTATGTGATCGCTTTGGTTTAAATCGCAGTAGAAATTTTGATCTTCTTATTTTATTACAACTCTTATGGCAACAATATTGGAACATCTTTATTATCCCTAGAACGTTCAGAATACATACACCACGCATTCTAATATATTTTGGAGCATAAAAAGATGCAAGAAACACGAAGACCGATTCCAAAAATTGAGGATTCAATTCATGATTTATTTGGTGGTGTCTATTCTTCAATATTTCTTTTGTTTTCTTCCTCATAATATGTTAGGCTAAATTTCTTTGTACTAGGAGAACAATGAACCTTGTATTATGAGTTTTTAATTTCTATGTTTATATTTCTGACATTAAAAGACCTTTTTAATTATAGAACAGTTTTCATTGATTTGATCTTCTTTACAATTATAGTGCATGATAATTGTATGCATGTGATGACTCGTTTTACCTTCGAAAGAAGCAAAACAAATTCAACGTAGTGATTATTGTCATAAGGTTCGAAAGAGGATAGAAATATACCATTATGTCCTATGTAATCTTTACGTATTCTTAAAAATTAATGCATTCTTATATGTTTGCATCCATCATAGAAATATAATCAGATCATATATGAGAATATGTTTAACTCTACTCGAAAGAGAGTTTTTAATAAAATAAGAACAATGATTCTTCATAATTAATTGGTGTTGTCAAATTGTAAAACTAAGCTTAAAAATGATTAATAAATAGGGATTTGAGATCCTAGTACGTTTTCATTATTCATAAGAACTCATAAATTTGCATTTTAGTATAATCTCGCATTCATTCTAGATAAGTTCATCATAGCATTCATAATTTAGATACTATAGATCATAATTTAGAAATAGACAAAATTTCAACATTCCATTATTTCGGTTAAAGCTACGATAATTAAGATTTGAACTTGAACAATCCTTGTGGGAACGAACCGTACACTTACAGTATTTAAACAAACAAATAAATATTTTTGTAGCACTCATTAAAACCTTTTTAAAAAACCGAGTAGGACAAAATCGGGATGAAGGAAAAAGAGTATAATTACACCTCTGATATTAATACTGAATGTCTTTAAACTGACGCATTCCAATCTCGTGTACAAATTTCTTAAATATAGATATTGACGGGGCTTTTGTGAATAAATCAACTTCATTGTCATTCGAACGAATTTGTTGAACATTGATGTAATCATTATTTTGAAACCCACATGTGTAGAAGAATTTGAAAAAAAAAAATGTTTTGTCAAGTTCCCTCTAATATACAACTTCCTTGGAGTTGTGCAAGACTAGTTACATTATCTTCATAAAATATTGTTGGACTATATTTCATTGAAGTTAATACGCATAATGCTTATATATAGTGGATCAGGATCCCCAATCATATACATTCTTGACTTGCTTAATGCGTGAAATAATTTTAAATTGATCCGAAAGTGTTGATTGCAAAGTTTGCTTCACATATCTCCATGATATAATTGTTCTTCTACGTGTAAACACATCATATTTATAATTTAACTTTATGTTGATAAAAGAGATAACATACATTTGCATATCTCACTAAGGATTTCAAATTCTGTGAATATAATAATCATATATCCATCATACGTCTTAGAAAAAAAAAATGTTTTTAACTTCATTTCAATTTCTTTGAGCTGGTATAAAACTATATCTTGCAACGAGACTTACAGAAAAATATATATATGGTCGAGTATAATTTGTATGATAGGTTAATACTCCAATTGTACTAAGATATGATAGTTTAGGACAAAGAACATTTTCTCCATTTTCAATTGGACGAATTAATTAATTTATTTTTTCACATCATGTGATCAAATAACTAGCTGGTGATTCTAATAGACGCGTTTTATTCATATAAAACTGTTAGATCTTTTTTTTTTTTTAATATAAACAAATAATCATTCTTGGAACAGTTTAATTGCCGCCCAAGACAAAATTTGATTTGTCCCAATATATATATATATATTATCTCAAACTCATTTTTTAAATATTGTACAATTTTATTGAGCTCTTTAGGAGTTCTAATAAGATTTAAATCATCGATATAATTTGTTACAATTTCAAATTCAATATTTTTTTTCTTCATGAAAGTATATGGACAAACATCAATTTTATAACACTCTTTTAACAAATATTCGTTAAGAAAAATATACCTCTTGCATTTGTATTGTTTCAATCTTTATAAAGATCTTTTTGATTTAATTGAGAAGACAAGTTTGGACATGCATAATTTATTTATGAAATTTTAAGTCCTTTCGAGAATTTTCATGCATATACCTTTATCATGTAAATCATATAAATAAGCAATCACTACATCCATAAGGTGCATGTTGAGCCTCTATAATATCAATAAACTAATTATAAATCTAAAAGTGAATGCATCAATTACAAGAGAATGTGTTTTCTAATAATCGATCTCAGGTTATTATTAGAAACATTGAGCTATGAGTCAGGTTTTGTATATTTTAATTTCAATATTTTCATTTATCTTCGTCATAAAAATTCACTTGTATCTATTGAATCAATAAAATAAGCTTGTGAGCTCACGCTCCTCTTAGGCCAAGTCTAGAGATACGCAAAGACATTAAAAGCTAAAACATTAAAGAGTCACAAAAGAAAGGAGCGAACATCCCCTTGATTCCAAGCTGGAAGAAATCGTTATTAAAGTTCATGTGTAAATATATAAAGCATCATTTTAAACCAATGAACACATGACACGTAAGATGATGAATAACACGTGAATACATAACATAATCAGTTATAAATTCACCGTTAAATGATCACCACCTATTATTTTTTGGAATGACCTAATTGCCTTCAAAACCTTGAAGAAAATCTATAAATACTCCCTCAGGGAGGGGAAGGCATGCGAATTAAAACATTTCCCTCCCAAATAATCATTTTCCCCCTTGTTCCTGTTTGAACATCAAAATCAAAGAGTGAGAGGAGAAAATCCTCATTGGATTAGATGAATATGTTGATTGTAATTTTTATAGTCAACAGTAGTTTTGAGGTCTCAATTTTAAACTTTGTAATATTCTTTTTCACACAGCAATCCAAATTATTCAGCTTTTGTGGATGATGTTATGTCCTTGAATATATATCTTTGATTTCTGCACATAATTTGACTAAATTTGAAATGAAGATGGAAAACTTCATCTTCTCTCACAATCCCTTCTCCCATAATCTTGTTTGGCCGATGTTGAAAACCCTTTAAAATGTTAATATATTGTCTTGCTGTGTACATGTGACTTGTATACTGTTAGAAATTGGTTTATATCATGTTGATTTTCACCAATTCTCACCGAATATTTAAGCAGGATTTGTTAGTTAAAAATACTGGAGCTCAAAAGTTTGAATGTGTTCTACTTGAGCACTAGGGCTGTAAGCAAAAACCGCCAAACCGGAAAATCGAACCGAAACCGCATTTTAGAAACCGTCGGTTTGGTGTCACGTGGACCCGTCAACGAAATGGTTTTGAACCAAACCAAACCGGTCAAAATCGGTTTGGTTTAGGTTTGAGAATTTTATTTGCAGTTTAAAACCAAACCGGACCGGTGAAAAAATATATAAAAATAAAAAAATAAAAATAATGATTTTTTTTTTGAAAATTCATCCAAATATGCAAAATTTAATAGTTTTGTCATTTCTATGTATTTTTGTCAATTTATAATTTTCTATTACATATATATAATAATTACCAAATAATCCTAATTTATATCTAATAATCTCGAGACTAACATAATCTATCAAAAACTCTTTTCCTCTTTAGAATTCAAATTTCTACAATTGCTTCTGAGTCTGCATTCTCAAATGGAGGTCAGATACTTGATTCTTTTAGGAGTTTATTAGGTGTAAGGATAGTTGATGCTTGTATATGCGAAAAGAATTGGTTGCAAACTAAGAATGAACTTATAGTGTTGTGCCAATATTTAGATGAAGTAGAAGCATTTGATGATTCAATGAAAGTTGTGGCAGGTGATTTATATTTTGTATTACCATATTTTTAAAGATTCTCTTATCTATCTAGTATCCAATACTATGATGATATAACGAATGCATTTGTTTGACAATGGAGACTATGAATCATGTGTGACAACAATTGGTGTTTGAGTATATGTGAGAAACTGAATTCGTAACAAAATACAACGGTAAGCTTGTGTAATTGTTATGTTTAAATATTATAAACAATTGATTTATTATTATGGTTGGTTATTCTTTCTGTCTAATCAGTAGTTTTGTTTTTCAGATATGATGATCACGAGATATTGTTGAACATCATTATATTTTTTGCGCTTTATATTTAGTTTAGTAGACTTATATCGTAACGTCTTAGCCTAAAATGGCAAACAAAAAATTATATTTTAGTTTGTTGTGATTTCACTTTGATTTAGTTGGTATTTATATTTGTAGTAGATATATTTAATTTGTTTTAGATTTATTGCTAGTAAGATATAAATATATATTGAATTCAATGAATTAATGTCATAAAAGTAGACGGACAAAAAAATATATCGTGAAACTGGCGGTTTAAAATCGGACCAAATCGTTAGGTTTAGGTTTGAATTTTTTTCAAACCGTTCAAAATGGTTTGGTTTATGTTTGAGTTTTTCTCAAATCGGTTTAAACGGGTTGGTTTGAAAATTTGTCAAAAACCGCAAAAACCGGACCGCTTACACCCCTATTGAGCACACTTGATTGCTTGAAATTAATTGTGGTTGTATGAGAAATTAAGATTGCAAGTCGCTCGAACTTGTAATATGTTGAAAAATTGGGTAAAAGTGCATCCCTTATTGAAATATGAAAATTCACTTACTCTCAAATTGGAGATTTGGCAATGGGCCCCAAGGATTATCAATCGGGCCGGACTTGGTTGTCGGTAAGGCCCATATATCTTTTTATAAAAATAAAATTAGTATTTTTGTAATTTCCTTCTATTCGAAGCACGACAATGGTGTAAATTATCCTAACCGGATTTTTCACACGGGGCAACGATTTTTTAATCAAGACGTGACACAGAACATAGTTAAGGCTAAGTTATGGGGTCCGCTTAGGCAAAGAAACATTATTATGGCAGAATCTAGCACTAAAAATAGTGGTTTCATTATCGGAAGCAATGGGGTATATAATCCATCAAGTTAAAATATGATTCAAGATTTTTTGACTCATGCGGCATGTTTTTATTTAGAGTGTGTTTGATTGCATTTATTTTTCATGGAAAATGTCAATTTTCCATCCAAATTCCTACTTTTGAATGTTTGATTGCTATTTTTTTCATTGAAAATATTTTTAAACTTTAAAAATATGCCTAATTTTTTTTTTTATTTTTAAGGAAAGCATTTTCTTTTAGGGGAGAATGTTTTTGTTTTCTTCAAAAGTAGGAAAACATTTTCTTTTGTATGATATATTTTTCATGTCAATCAAACATACACTTACAGTTATATTTTCCTGAATATGTTAGACTAGCGTGTCTATCTAAACAAAACTGTATTCTAAATCTAATAATTGGAATCATTTTTTAACTATTGTGTTTTCAAGACACAACTTTTCAATATATATCGCCGCATTCTCATGCATGTCTTTAGAACTTGTCATTTTTAGACAAAGATTGCATCTTCAAACAAAGACGTGTTTCAATAATTGTGTCATGTTCCAACAATTGTGTCTCTTCTAGAAACAACTTTCCAATATCTTTGTACATGTCTTCGTTGCAATATAAAACTTCTGTACTTTAGTCTAAAATAGTTCCTGCAGACGTTTCGAGTTATTTTTCATAATACAGAGAGTTCTAACATCGTTTATTCGGTGTCTCCAAAATTTAGAGTTCTATTATTACAAGAAGTGATTATTACTTTTTGGGAGATGTGTGTTGATAAATTGTTAGTATCGGTTTGAAATAATCTTGTTTTAAAGAAAGAGAGTTCAACTCTTTGTTTCATCAATTTTCTTTGTTTCTTTCTATGAATCAAAACTGTGTACAAAATTATGCTCGTGAAATTTATTAAAATAGAATATATATATATATATATATAGTCTACTTTTTATCATGGTGAGAGGACATTTCGCACTTATAAGTTACATATAAATTTTATATATTTTTTAATTATGTTTAGTATTGTCTAGTTGAATTAACCAAGTTTAATTTTGCTTTGTTTAGTCATGTTAAATATTGTCTAGGCTTATTAATCATGTTAAATAAGCACGTGAACAAAGTTTATTGAAAAATCTTTGTCACGTGACATTTAACTTTTCATCCAGTATTTTAATCTTCGCTATATAATTTGTTATTAAATTGTTCACCTAGTATAAAATATTTATGAACCGATACCATAGAGATGACAAATATATTTTAGAAAGTTCATTCAAACCAACAAAGCAGACTAAAAACCCGTTGACCTAGGTGTCATATTTTCTGGTGGCTCTATTAGATCAGATTGCATTCAAGTTAATCGAGAGAGATCAAGTTCGGATTTATTGCTGTTGGCGATATTACACCGATAATGTGTACATTATATTCATATCAATACGTACTATTTTATGCTCATGAAATTGAAAATTAATTTGACTTACCAAAATAATTGAAAAGACGACTTAATGATTTACCGAATCCAAATACATGAATATGGACTTGTCACTTTCCATTTTTGAATGAAAGCATATCATTGGACCTTGCAATATAAACATATAAATAAGGTTAACAATATTCTGAAATCAAATATAAATGAAATCAGAAATGAGAAAGATAAGGATAGAAGAGATGCAAGTGATGGGATTGGCTGAGGCAAGTGTTGAACACTTTGTTCTTAATATGCATCTGCCCCGCATCGGTGCTAACGATTTTTCGGTAACCATCTCCCAAGACACAACGACCACGTCAAGCTATAGGAGCACTCCAAATAGTTTAGACCAACGAACTCGAATGAAATTTTCTCTTTACAAAGAATAAAATGATTTTGAACGAATTTGGAAGTGATTTGCAAGAGTTTTTATGTAATGCTCAATGCAAATAAGATATGTGATGATAAATACACGTCCATGGGGTCCTATATATAGAGGATGAGGGGTTGTGAATGAAATGTCGCGCCCCAAATTTAGCAACTCTTGCCAAAAGTCACATCATTCACCATCGCTGGCTTGTTGCCGTCGCCTGACTCGAGCGATAAAAACAGAGACTTTTTTGCTAGCATGTCGCTCGAGCGACAGCTCATCATAAGCTAACAACAGCCTTAGTCAAAATTTTAGATAGTTTTCTCAATTTTCTTCCCAACTTTGGACCACAATTTCTCATTTATCCGGAATTGGTTTTGAGATTTCAAATATACCACAACGATCTACTTGACGAGTAAAACAAGTTGGTCTATTTACATTTGAAATTTGACCATCAGATCAAGTCCAAATATTTAACCAAAGTGATACGAAAGTCACTTTTCCAAGTTTTTGGTTTTGACACTAAACCAAATTTTCAATCTTAACAATTCTCATTGAAGCGACCTCACTTTACACTTACATAGGTGACCTCCTATTAAGAGTATTCTGCCTTACTCTACTTGACTTAATCAAGATATATGAATCATTAAAAGAGTATCTTAGCCTTTAATCATTCTACAGTAAGCACTTTAATTATCGTAGGAATGAGTAGGAATAAATTTCTAAGTGTTTCATAAATTTTCATAACTTAGTTGTCTATTTGAACCAAGATCTTGAGATCTCTAGTCAATAAGGTAGGGTTACAATTATAATGATTCTTACGTAATAGGCTTAATCTCATTCCCTTTAATATGCAGTATACTTGATCTCTTGATAAATCTTTTAAAGGCACCACCAGTTTACACCATTGAGATCAACTGTTTGTAGTATTTGTCTACGACATTTATGTCTAGACTTGCCATTACATGTGACTTAGTATCTTATATAGCTAAAAAATGATTGATTCATTTAATAGATACAATTGTCACCAACTAAAAAATCCTCTTATGAATCTACATGCTTCTTACTAACTTTATCTAAAGTTTTATCAATATCCAAATTCGGTTGGAGGGTTTTTATCAAATCATTACACTAGTCAATCACATTTACTAGTGGATTTAGACTTCAATATTCAATATTGAACTATTATAAGGCGTTTATGAATATTTTTCAAATATTCCAATTGTTCTTGCATATCCAAACAAATGCCATAATTGGCTTTCAACCCATTTCATCAACTTTAGACTGAGTGTACATCATCCTTATAATTAGTATAAGGATTTTCTACCTTTTCACTTCATAGAAATTCTTCTATGATTTATAAGGTATGATAAATTTAACTTGTAGAATTAGTTACCCCCCACAATTCCTTAATTAGGAATAAAGTTGCATCCACAAGTTTTAAACTTTACATATAAGTTCGCAAACATGAATGTTAACCCCTACATTATTATGTTATACTTGAACTTAGAGTTCATCAACTCTTTCATATTGCAATAATGTCCATATCGAATGTTTCGTGAAAGTCTAAGTACTTTCAAAATCGTGGTCGTCAATTCACAATTGATTGAAATTACATACAATGTACTTCAATTCAACTATAATTTGATCAATGTCATTACATAGACTAATAATGCTTTTTCAAGCACAAACCAACTTAATTGGTTCTACGCGTGTAGTATAGTACTACAATGAAGAGAGCTAAGCATCTTAATTCACAAGATTGCAACATATGCAATTTATCAAATATTCAAATTTGAGACATTTCACAAGACAGTATGATGTAGTACCAATTCACCCTATATTCCATAGGTTGAAAAGTTGTGTTCTCAAAAGACACAATTCTACAAAATGACACACCTCTTGGAATAAAGTCAATGTTATTTCATATGAAAAGATACACATTTTCATCTAAATTGATTCTAGAATATTTCATAATATTATGTATTATTTTCCAACAATTCCAAATAATTAAGTGGCTTACATTACTAAATAATGATTCTCACTTAGCACAAAATCACATTTTGTCATACTCCTATGCAAATATAATTTTGCATAAATCTTCTTACTAAATTTCATCAAATTAATTGAGGCTAGCAACATTAACCAAAGTTACTAAAAGTTCATATACTTTCAACAATTAGTTGGCATTATTCCAACATCTATACACGTATAATGGTACCAATCACATTCAAAGCGGGGAAAGGAATAGCAACGAATATGCTTGTTCCAAACCTTTATACATCCATTGTATAAATTTATTCCATCTTAGTCAACACATGTTGTGACTAGAAATATAAAAGTCTCATGGAAGTGTGTGCTCTTCCACATAATAAGGGATATTATGATCTTATTATCACAACATGAATTATCAAAACATGCACTATGCACTTCCAAATATAATAGCAATCTCCATCACAAATGAAATATGTTCACCCACCATTATGTGACAAAAAATATTCTAACATTTACATACTAAATATATATTGCTCAAAATATAAAACGGATTATGGTGCAATTGTCGTTGCATATTTCAAAAGGTGCAAATGAACAAATCACATATTTAAAGTCACAAAACTTTAAACCATAACAACAAATCAAAAATTGATTTATAAATTATCCCCATTTCCATCATGTAAACACCTATTCACATGCAAGCAATTTTAGAGAATAAGACTTATAGTAAAAGACCAATCATTTCCATTAACTTCAATATGTACATAGTATATCATGAAGACACAGTTGTTAAATGCATGAATTCAAGGTCACAGTTGCATGATATCAACTATTCAAAGGATTGATTTACAGTAACTTCAAAATATAAAACACATATGAAATTCATCTTAAGATTGTTGGGGATATTACACTGATAATGTACAAATTATATTCATATCAATACGTACCGTTTTATGCTCATGAAATTGAAACATAATTCCACTTACCAAAATAATTGAAAAGACGACGTAATGATTTACCGAATCCGAATACATGAATATGGACTCGCCACTTTCCATTTTTGAATGAAAGCATATCATTGGACCTAGAAATACAAACATAAAAACAAGGTTATCAATATTCTGAAATCAATCATAAATGCAATCAGAAATGAGAAAGATAAGGAAATAAGAGATGCTAGTGACGCAATTGGCCAATGCAAGTGTTGAACACTTTGTCCTTAAGATGGATCTGCCTCGCATTAGTGCTAACGATTTCTCGACAACTATCTCCCAAGATACAACGATCACGTCAAACCATAGGAGCACTCCAAATGGCTTAGACCAACAAACTCGAACAAAATTCTCTCATTATAAAGAAGAAAATGGTTTTGAACGAATTTGGAAGTGATTTTCAAGAGTTTTTATGCAATACTCAATGCAAATATGATATGGGATGATAATTACACGTCCAATGGATCCTATATATAGAGATGAGGGGTTGTGAATGAAATGTCGCGCCCCAAGCTTACCAACTCTTGCCAAAGGTCACACTATTCACCGTCGCTAGCTTGTTGCCATCGCCTTGCGCGAGCGATAAAAACATAGACTTTTTTCTTAGCTTGTCATTGGCTTGTCGCTCGAGCGACAGCCCAGCCATAAGCTAGCAACAGCCTTAGTCAATTTTTCAAATAGCTTCATCTATTTTCTTCCCAACTTTGGACCACAGTTTCTCATTCATCTGGAATTGGTTTTGAGATTCCAAATATACCATGACGATCTATTCGATGAGTAGAACAAATTGGTCTATTTACATTTGTAATTTGACCATTAGATCAAATCCGAATATTTGACCGAAGTGACACGAAGTCACTTTTCCAAGTTTTTGGTTCTGACACTCAACCAAATTTTCAATCTACTAAACCAATTTCCACAGATTATGTGAAATCAAAATAGAATATTACGGAACCACTTACGAAAGGTTTGCCTAGAGATCAAATACGTTGTCTATCGAAAGGAATGGGATTAAAGTCTATTACGTAAATTTTTGTAATGGTAACCCTACCTTGTTGACTGGAGATCCCAAAATTTTGGTTCACAGGGACAACTAAGTTATGAAAATTCAATGAAGCACTCAAGAAATTATTTCCCAAGTCATTCATATAATATTAAAGTGCTTTTGGCATAATTATTAGAGGTTAAGATACTCTTTTAATGCTTCATATATCTTGATTAAGTCAAGTGGAGTTAGGCAGAATATTATTAATAAGAGGTCACATATGTAAGTGTGAAGTGAGGCCGCTTGTTCGAGTCCATAATTCTCTAAACACTTATGAGACCCAATGGTGGTTCATGGCCAAAATGAACCAAGTCATGAGAATTATGAACGGATTAAGGAAGACATCTGTGTGAGTATTGTTGTCTTGGTTTACACTAATGGTTGAATGGTTCAAAATACCACGTTCACCAATTAACTGAGTACGTCCGAAGTATTTCACTAAGGGAGGTTTAAAGTCGGAAGCTACCTTACTCGATGTAATATTTTTTCGCTCTCTCTACAATGCATCATAATTTCGCATTGCATATGCATGTTCAAGTTTTCATTCATATGGGGGATTGCTGGAAATTGGTTTAGAAGATTGAAGATTTGGTTAAGTGTCAAAACCAAAACCTTAGAAAAAATGACTTCCGTGTAAATTTCATCCAAATATTCGGACATGATTCGGTTGTCATCAAATTACAAATGTAAATAGACAAACTTGTTTCTACTCGTTGAGTAGATCGTCGTGATATATTTAGAATCTCAAAATCAATTTCAGATGAATGAGAAATTGCGTTCCAAAGTTGGGAAGAAAATAGATGAAGCTGCTTGGAAAATTGACAAAGGCTGTTGCTAGCTTATCGTTTGGCTGTCACTCGAGCAACATGCAAGTGATAAGCTAGCGACAAAGTCATAATTTTTATCGCTTGATTGAGGGGATGACGAAAGGCTAGCGACAATGACCGACGCAACCTTTGGCAAGAGTTGCTGAAGTTTGGGGCGTAACACTTCATTTACAACCCCTCATCCTCTATATATAGGACAACTTGGACATCCATTAGGCATCACATACCATATTTGTATTGAGCATTGTATAAAAACTCTTGCAAATCACTTCCAAATTTATTCAAAAATCGTTTTCTTCTTTGTAGAGAGAAACTCCGTCGAAAGTTCGCCGTAACTTGTGGTTTGAAGTGCTTCTACCACAAGTTGAATCTGTTGTATTTTGGGAAACAAGTGCCAGGAACTGTGACCAGCGTTACGGGCCAATTTTGTCTTAAAGAAAGAGTGAAAATCACTTGTCTCGAATTGTTCTTCTTCTTCTTTATTTCTGGCTGCCCTTTATTTTCATTTGTAGTTTTCATACTACATTTCCAATCACCTTATTATATAGTTTAGTCACGCTCATGCGGATTAAACTTTGCTTTTTGTTTGTTCGGTATACAACAACCATTTCACCCGCACTTATATTTAGCCCGCATCGCCAACACATAGAACATATTTATGAAATAGTATAACTATGTATAAGCTCCTTTTGGTCATCGGTAATGGAAATTTCACAAATAAATTCAAATGGTGAGTCGGAGATCGAGAAATTATAATTTCTTTTATAATTTGTTAGTATTGTCTAGTTTAATTAATCGTGTCTATTTTTTCTTTCTTTAGTCATATCAAATTACTAGATTGGTCCCGCACTTAGTTACAGAAGTATATTCTAACCAAATTAGCACTTATGTTGCATCAATTATTGCTCTTATATTTAATAATGTCGCGAGTTCTTTTTATGAAAGAGAATAAGAACAATGAGTTCACTGCACTATATTTGACAGTATAAATGAAAAATGTAACATATTTAAATATCGGATGTGATTGTTAAATTGGAATTATTTTCAATCGCTTAAGAAAATACACGTCTTCGAAGATGTGAACTATCTGCACATAGACAAGAAAATTTTATGATGATTTGGCGTTCCCTCGAATTTAAGTTTCCACCTTCTTAGGCAGCCTACGTAGAAGGTGATGAAGACCTTCCATGTTATCTAGACCAAATCTTGGGGTTAATTGGACTGCTATAAAGACATAAAAAATTTAGCTTTACCAATCATGTACTAAGTTTTTACTTATTTCTATATCTAATTCCCACAAATATTATATATTTTTGTAGAGCAAAACATGCAAGGGAATCTAGCACTAAAAGTAGTGGTTCCATGATCGGTAGCAAATGGGTATATATTAAGTTGCTGTTTCATAGAGATTAAAATCAAAATTTTCAAGATTTTTATAAAAATTGATGAAATGTGTGGTTGAAAAGTTATAGATTTCATAAAATGCGTAATTATTGAATTCAATTAAGATTAAAATCTGAATATTAATTTGTACCAAATATGGCTTAAGTCAAGTTGAAATTTAATGGTAGTCCAGATAAGTATAAATAATCTTTCAAGATTTGTTGACTCAATTAACATGTTTGATTTAGTAAAGATGTATCTTTCGGAACATCTCCTTGCTAGACTAGAGCCCAAATATATTCTTAGGGGTGGGCAAAACCCGATTAAACCAGCCAAAACCGTCCAAATCGAACCAATCCGACCGATTTGGGTCGATTTTTTTGTTGTTTTTACACGGGTTGGTTGTGTAAGCGGGTTGGTTCGGGTTATGGGTTAATTCCTGAAAATCGAATAAACTCATCCAACCCAATCGGACTATATTTATGAACTTTACAAGTATTATGATGTTGTTTGGACGAAATTGAGTCACTCTATTTCTTCATACAACCTACAAGAGCTACAATATTCAAAAAAAGCCTATATTAAAATGTCAGTTTTTGTTTGAGGAAATTTTGTACAATAGTTCAAAAGTTTAATGAAACCATACACAAATTATATACTACTAATTAAATAGGTTCTATATACGCAAACACGATATACGAGAAGTCTTGAACATGGCAAAAGATATGAAAACTCTTAGAATAATTTTATAAGACTTGGATAGAATGCATTTTAAGAAAAATAGTATATTGAAATACACATTCAACACAAAAACATTTTAATTGTCAAAATTATTTCTTTGTTTCACATAATTTAATATCAATATGTCCATATAACATTTTCGACCATGAAATGCCAAAATAATTCAGATTTTTTTGTCATTTCAACTATAGAGACCTAATATTATATAAACCATAATTCAATTATAAATCCGCGCAAACCCGGCCCGCCAACTTTAATTTTTGTTAACAAATTGTCCCAAACCGACCAATCCAACCCGACCCGACCGATACTTGATTGGGTTGTGTTGAGTTGGGTTCCAACCTTTACACGTGTTGGATTAGGTTAAATTATGATCAAACCGATATTGTTAGGTTAAGCTGGGTTGAGGCAAAATCGACATAATCCAACCCATGCCCACCCCTACATATTCCAATAAGTTGGTTTCATTTTCAACAATTGTTCTTTCTCTATACAGCGTTTCAACATCTGTCACTACATTCACATGCATTTATATTCGTACTAGTCATTTTTAGACAAAGCGTGTCTTCAAACCAAGACACGTTTCAAAAATTGTGTCATATTCCAGCAATTGTGAGTCTCTTCTGGACACTACTTTTAAATTTCTATGTATAGGCTCCTATTTAGTACAAATTAAAATTTTTATTTTTATTATTCTATTCATTTTTAAAAACATATTTCTCAATAAAATAATATTTTCCATCACATCAATAACTTTTTCTTCTTTTTCAACCATACATTTTCCATCAATCTACTATTTCAGAATACATTCTTCTAAAATAATGTGGCTCAAACACACGTCTCACATTCTGTAGAATTTCCAATCAAATCATCCTTGCAATATAAATCCTTTGCACTTTAGTACAAAATAGTTCCTGCATAAACTCTGATTTTTTTAATTTTTTTTCATAAGAAAGAGAGTTCTAACATCACTGTATTCACTGTTTTCGGAATTTAGATGCTGTTTTTATGAAAAACGATTTTTTATCTTGGGAGACGTTTGTTCACAAAATGTAAATACTAGTATGTGATGAGTGTGTTTCACTCATACTTTTAATATCATTTAAACATGATGTATTCCTTGATTATTAGAGTTTTAGAAAGTTTTAGGCATTGTTTGTTTCGAATTAAAATCAGATTTTAGTCTAAATCAAAGTCAAACAAATAATATTAACCACATCTTTCATATATCTTATAACTTTTCAACGACACATTTTAAAAATTTCTATCACAATTTACTAAAAATATAATTTTAATCCCCACCAAACACCCACTTAATGTGTGTTTTAGTGTTGTTTTATGTAAGTAAAATAATGGAGAATCAAAGTAAATCAAAACAAACCGAAGGCCCGTGTTTACACGGTTTCCTTAAATCGAATTCGCCGCATCACCGGAGTGCAAGAGATTTTGATCGGTGTTTGATTCCCAGGATACAATTGGTCGTCGATCCACGCTGCACTACGTTACCGACCTACGAACTAGCTGTGTCTATCTCTCAAACAATTCAGCAAAGGAAGGAAAAAGGATTAACCCCACAGGCTGCCGAAAATGGGAAAAAAAAGAAGCTGAGTTTTTTTTTCCTTGTTGTGTTTGCTGTTTGAAGTCGTATCTCCTTTTTTTTTGTGTTTGTTCCAACCAAGAGATCTTCTATTTATACCCATAGATGAGGAGTGTGGTCATTAAGACATTGAAGAGGAGTTATGGAATTGAAGAGGTGAAATGAATGAAGTTGATTTCCATTAAAACTGATTATGGAATTGAAGAGGTGAAATGAATGAAATTGATTTCCATTAAAACTGATTTTCATGAGTTTCATGAAACATATTTTCATTCAATTCCAACAATCCCCCACATGAATGAAATTTTGGAAACCAAAGAGATAGAGTAGAACGAATCAATCCTGCATAGGATAGGTAGCATTTAGCTTTGAACCTTCCCTTGTGAAAATCTATCGAGTATTACTAGCAAACCAGTGGATCTGATGTCTTGAACTGTTTCACCATTTGTATAAACCAAGACAATAGACCTCACACAGGACCATTCTAGACACAGCTTAGTTCTCAATGTTGTATTCGTTTTGGCCATGAACACGTCGTCTGGTTCTGCAAGTGTTTGTTCAAGGATGTAGCCTTCCCAATCCTTATAGAAGCGGCCCCACTTCACACTCACATGGTAACCTCTTAACTCAGCGTTTCACAAAAACGCTTAAAGGTCATTAAAAGCATAGCTTAACCTGTATCTTCCAATCACTGTGAGCATCATAGGAATGAGTAGAAGGAGAATCTTCTCAGTGATTTACACAGATATACCGGTTTACTTGTCCCTTTGAACCTAGATCCTGGGATCTCTATTCAGCTAAGTTGGGTTTCCACATGATACATTTCAACATCATAGGCTGCAAGCCCATTCCCCTCGATGCTTTTTCAACTAACTCTCAAGTTAACCCTTTTGTTAATGGATCCGCAATATTATCATTTGACTTCAAGTAGTCCAGAGTGATAATACCTTGTGAGAGTAGTTGTCGAATGGTATTATGTCGTCTTCGAATATGTCGAGACTTACCATTATACATATTGCTCTGTGCCCTGCCAATTGCTGATTGATTGTCGCAATAAACACAAATTGCAGGCACAGGCTTTGACCATCTTGGAATATCTTCAACAACTGGCGAAGCCACTCTGCTTCTTCAGTTGCTTTGTCTAAAGCAATGAATTCTGATTCCATTATAGATCTTGCGATGCAAGTTTGTTTGGACGATTTCCAAGAGACAGCTGCACCACTAAGAGTGAAGACATATCCACTAGTGGATTTTGAATCTGACATATTAGATATCAAGTTCGCATCAGCATACCCTTCGATTACTGTAAGGTATCTAGAATAATACAGTCCAAAATCACGAGTGTACATCAAGTAATGTAACACCCTGAGAATGGCTCTCCAGTGGATAGCACCTGGGTTACTCGTGTAGCGACTCAATCTGCTAACTGAGTATGCTATATCCAGTCTCGTACAAGTCATTAAATACATTAAACTCCCAATTATCCGAGAATATTCTAACGGTGACACACCATCACCAGTGTTCTTGGATAAGTGGAGACTCAAATCCACTGGAGTCCTAGCCACAGTGGTATCTGACTTGTTGAACTTGTCAAGTATCTTATCAATGTAATGAGATTGAGATAACGCAAGTCCGGTGTTCGAGTGATTTTTACTCCCAAAATGACATCCGCGAGACCTATGTCTTTTATGTCAAACTTTGAGCTTAACATATTCTTAGTGGCTTTGATAATCTTATCAGAGCTGCCGACAATGAGCATGTCATCGACATACAAACACAATATGACATATCCATCATTAGTGTCCTTGACATATACACACTTGTCGCACTCGTTGATTCGAAAACCACTAGAAAGCATAACATTATCAAATTTCCCATGCCATTGTTTCGGTGCTTGCTTTAAACCATAAAGTGATTCACTTTAACCAGTTTACAGACTTTCCTTTCTTGACCTGGAGCCAAAAACCCCTCTGGTTGCTCCATATAGATTTCTTCATTCAAATCTCCATTTAGGAAAGTTGTTTTTACATCCATCTGATGTATTTCCAGATTTCGTAAGGCTGCAATAGCAATTATCATTCGGATAGAAGTTATTCTCGACACAGGAGAATAAGTATCAAAGTAATCTAAGCCTTCTTTTTGCTTGTAACCTTTGATTAGTAGCCGAGCTTTATATTTATCAATAGAGCCATCCGCTTTCATCTTCTTCTTGAAGATCCACTTGTAGCCCAAAGGCTTACAGCCCGATGGAAGATTTACTAATTCCCAGGTGTGATTCTGTAGGATAGAATCGTTTTTACTCTTGATGGCTTCTTTCCACAGATGACCATCTGGAGAAGATATAGCTTCTTTATAGCTTTGAGGATCATTCTCCATCAAATATGTGAGAAAATCAGGGCCAAACGTTTTAGAAGTTTTGGTCCTTTTGCTCCGTCTAGGCTCATCCTCACCTTCTTCAACTGGATCTTTACTGCTGCCAGTAGCAGAAGACTCCATAGTCCGTTTAATAGGAGTTAACTGTTTATGAGTTTTACAAGGAAATATATTCTCAAAGAATTGTGCATTCCTAGACTCCATAATCGTGTTCGGATGAATATCGGGTACATTCGAATAATGCACAAGGAACCTATATGCACTACTATTTTGTGCATAACCAATGAACACACAATCAACTGTCTTAGGTCTAATCTTGACCTTCTTAGGAGGAGGCACCACAACTTTAGCAAGACACCCCCATATTCGTAAGTATTTATATGAAGGTGTTCGACTTGTCTAAAGTTCATACGGAGTCTTATCCATATTCTTTCTTAACACTTTATTCAAAATGTAATTCGCAGAAAGAATAGCTTATCCCCACATGTTCTGTGGTAATCCAGAACTAATCAACATAGTATTCATCATTTCTTTTAACGTTCGATTCTTACGCTCAGCAATTCTGTTCTGCTGAGGTGAATAAGGTGCAATAGTTTGGTGAATTATTCCATGTTTAGCACAAAATTCACCAAATGGTGATTCATATTCACCACCACGATCAGTTCGTAGCACCTTTATTTTCTTACTAAGTTGATTTTCAACTTCATTCTTGTAAAGAATGAATTTATCGATAGCTTCGTCTTTGCTTTTAAGCAAGTACACATAACAATATCTCGTGCTATCGTCGACAAACGTAATAAAGTACTTATTGCCGCCTCGTGTTTGGACAAATTTTAAGTCACACACATCACTGTGGACTAGTCCCAATTGCTCGGTACTTCTTTCAATACTATGAAACGAAGACCTAATTAGCTTAGCCTCAACACAGGTTTCACATTTATGATTTGAATCAATTTGAAACCTAGGCAAGTAGTTTAGTTTGCTAAGTCTACGTAATGCATTGTAATTTACGTGACCTAATCTACCATGCCACAGATTAGGAGACTCAAGCAAGTAAACATAAGGAGTTTTCTCATTATTCATAACAGTTGGGGTTAAAACAATTACATTCAATTTAAACAGGCCATCAGTCATATAGCATTTCCCAACATAAACTCCTATTTTGGTAATCACCAGCTTATCTGCCTCAAAGACCATGCGAAAACCATTCTTGCTCAGAAGAGACCCAAAGACCAGATTCTTGCGAATCTCCGGCACGTACAACACATTAGTCAAAGTAAGCTCTCTGCCAGAGGTCATCTTCAGGATCACCTTGTCTTTACCAAGCACTTCAGAAGTTGCAGAGTTTCCCATAAACAATTTTTCACCATTTGTAACTGGTGTAAAAGTAGTGAACATGCTCCTGTTGGAGCAAACATGACAAGTGGCCCCAGTGTCTAGCCACCACTCCTTAGGGTTAGACCCCACCAGGTTAACCTCACTAATCACCGCCATAAGGTTTAGGTCAGACATGTCATCGGAGAGATGATCTCTCTCATTTCCAACCATATTAGCCTGAGGGCACTGCTTGTTATCCCTCCGAGGCTGACGGCAGTCTGCTTATCGATGCCCAACTTTGTCACAATTGAAGCACTTTCCATTGAACTGGAACTTAGGCTTCTTTCCTACCCCACCGGTAGTCTTTAACTAAGACCCTTTCGTGGTCTGCTTTTTGTTTTTCCAATTTCCACTACCCTGTTTGGCTTTAAAGGATTGACCTTTCTTAGTACCAGAACTTTGGCCGTGTTCCAATACATTAGCCTTCTCAGAGTAAGAATTCTCTAACTTGCGTTCAGCTTTTTTGTTATCCTCCTCAATGCGTAGCTTGATAATTAAATCTTCGAAAGATATCTATTTCCTCTTAGTAGCTTGTGAATAGTAGTAGCCACCTGTTGAGATTCTGACATAGTCAGACCCTCAGCATGCATTTCTTGCAAAAGCACTTGATACTCCTGCACTTGGCTCACCACTGAACGTGAATCAACCATTTCGAAGTCCATGCACCGACTGGCCAAGAATTTCTTAGACCTAGCATCCTCGGACTTGTACTTCTTTTCTAAAGACTCCCAAAACTCCTTAGCAGACTTCTTTACCACGTACACGTGATATAGAGAATTCTGTAGTCCATCCAAGACATAGTTGCGACACAAAAAATCAGCACTTTTCCATGCATCCCAAGCCGCACGCCTATGCATATCAGTGTCGTTTTCAGCCACGACAGGGGCATCCTCGGTGAGGAAACGTGCAAGGCCCAAAGTAGTAAGATAAAAAGTCATCTTATTCTGCCATGTCTTAAAATCAGTGCTAGCAAACTTATCCAGTCGAATTGCATGAAGTCACCGGAAATTAAGGTGGAAACGTTGGCAAAGGTATCGAGGCCGCAGCCCTAGGTACTAGCAAGGGTATTGTGCCAAATTGAATTTCCGAAGCCGCAGCCGTAAGTAAAGTGGGGTTCACTCCAACATGAGGAATCCCGCCACCAATAGTCCCATCAACGGGAGAAATGCCAGTCGAGGTCCCCACAGGGTTGACAGCGGTCATTGCGGGATTTGGTACACCGGTACCAATAGTGTTGTTGTTCATATCATCATTTCTATGTGATGCCATTTAACCTTAAAACAAGCAACAAATAATTTAGAATACTTAAATTCGAGATCTAAATTATATGTTAAAAAAAGATTCCAAAGTTGAAGAACGGATTATTATTTTTTTCAAATTATTAACAACTTATCAATTTTGTGAACATAAATTAGACAATCATTAGCCAATGATTAAAATAATCATTAAAAGAAAAACAATCAATCATATTATAATGATGAGACCATCATTATCAAACAATTATAATTAAATAATGAGCAATCATAACTAATAATTAGTCAAAGTTAAATAATTATTATCTAATGATATAATCATATTATAAAATAATCACATAATCATCATATAATCATTACCAATCATATAAACATGCAAAAAACCACTATTATCCATGCAATACCACCTTATGCAGAGACGAACCTTTTTTTTTCTTTCCTTCCAAAATCTATATCAACTCAAAATCTACCTTAATACATGTTATGTAAATAGTAACCAGAATTAAGATACACATGAACTGAAGGAAAATTTAACACGGACAGGAGGAAAAAAAAATGACACGGACAGAAATTTTTTTTAACAGAACTGTAAAAGAATTTGATACACTAGATAGAATTCGATTTAAGCTTGTAGGTAAAATAATGGAGAATCAAAGTAAATCAAAACAAACCGAAGACCCGTGTTTACACGATTTCATTAAATTGAATTCGCCGCCTCACCGGAGTGCAAGATGTTTTGATCAGTGTTCGATTCCCAAGATACAATCGGTCGTCGGTCCACGCTGCACTACGTTATCGAACTACGAACTAGCTATGTCTATCTCTCAAACAATTCAGCAAAGGAAGGAAAAAGGATTAACCCCACAGGCTGCCGAAAATGGGAAAAAAAAAAGCTGGTTTTTCTTTCCTTGTTGTGTTTGCTGTTTGAAGTTGTATCTCCCTTTTTTTTTGTGTTTGTTCCAATCAAGAGATCCTCTATTTATACTCATAGATGATGATTGTGGTCATTAAGACATTGAAGAGGAGTTATGGAATTGAAGAGGTGAAATGAATGAAATTGATTTCCATTAAAACTGATTTTCATGAGTTTCATGAAACAAATTTTCATTCAATTCCAACATTTTATAGGTTAGGTAAACCGGTATAAATGGTACAATAGTTGGATCAAAGAGTGATACTGGAATTGACCAAGAAGAAGATGACTTGAAAAAATGCAACGAACACAAGGAATAAGTCGAACTAGCTTGAAAACGGAGTAACATTACAATAAACGGGTCGCCTAGGCGCCACACATAGGAAGCCAAGGAGTATAATTCAGCAAACTGGTGCCAAGGCGACACTAGCTGGGTGCCACAATCAGCTGGAGCTAAACTGGAACATTACAATAAACCCATATCATTAACCGTGGACGTCGATCACCGTTTCAGATAGGGTTTTATGTTTTAAATCAAATTTTAAAAGTCCAATTCAACCCCAACTCATCTAGGACTTTGAGAAGGCATAAATACAACCTTTGAGGGAACTTTCTCAACAAAACTTTGACGGGGCAAAAGCAAGAGAGAAAGGGGAACAATGAGAAGAAGATTGATTCAAGCTCCAAAATAGTTTGTATTTCTTTTCTTCTCTATATTCTTGATCATGGGTTTGAATTTTCTTTATTATTCCATCATGAGCTAATCTTTCATCTAGAGTTTGATGTAATCGATACTTGAAATTATATTTTGATCTTCAGTAATTATTTCTTTGAAGTTTATTTGTGCTATTTATTAATGCTTTCAATTATCTTGCCATTAACTGATTGATTTGATTGTTTAAGTTTTGGCACTCGAGAGAGAACTTTTGACGTAATTTTAGAATAATACAACCTAGGATATTATAGGTTTTGAGAGAAAGTATAAGTTTGTTGAAGTGTTTCCATGAATAACCATAGAACTTGATCATTCTTAGATTTTTTTTATTCGAAATTGATATATTGGAATTGAATTCTAGGAATAATTTTCACTCGGCACTCGAAATAACAAGTACAATTATATTAGATTTCTTGCTTATAAATTTGGAAAAATTAATTAGAGATAATTAGAGAATTGAGAAGGGTAATTAGCACGAAACGTCCATACCTTTCAAAGTTATTGTGCAAATGTCCCTATCTTTCATTTTTTTTTTACATTTTTACCTTTATTTCTATCATTCATTATGAAAATCATCATTTTCATCCATTTTTTTCAATCAAAAGCTGTGAAATGATGAATATATCCCATTATTTAAATAAAACAAAAAGGAAGAAAAAGAAAAATAAAGAACTAATTGCAATTATAATCCCAAATTTTCAAAAAATTACAAATGAGTCACAATATATATAATTAAAAATAAAAAGGGATAAAAGATAAAAGAAAAGAAATTGTATCGTCTTCCCCCATACAAACCCCTTATCAAAAACCAAAAGAGCACCCGTCATTGCAATCGGCCACATGCCACTGACCACCCTTCGTCGCACCGCAATAGCCACCCGACCACTTCCACCCCACTCACTCGTATCACACCAGAATATAATGCAGCTCCATAGTGCGTGGGCAAATAGGACCACATTGAAGTGCAAAATTTGTGGATCAGGAGCATCAATTGGTGGAATTGAACCATAACCCATTGTCATACCAGTTAGTTGTGGGTACATTTGAGTCCAATTTAGTGATCAATATAACCAATTGTAATAGAAAAGGAACTATGTAGCATATATATTCGGAAGTTTACAATTAGCACAATTGGACCATGAATTGACGCAATTGGTATTGTACCCATAGTTGTAGGAGGCTGTTGAGTTCGTCTGTTGACTTTGAACCACCCTAACCCCGTTAATTGGAAGTGGCGGAATGTTCATGCCTTATGAAATTGCTTCCCAATTTGGGTATGGTTACTAGTATATTAGGTTGAGATTGATATAGACCCCGTTGTTGTAATAGGTGGAGCATGATGAGGAGATGCCGGAATGGGTGGTCCGTGACCATGGGACCCATCACCGATGTTGGAATTGATGGAGGAAGTAAACTGGTTTCTCAAACCAATTAGAGTTTCTTCTAAGTTTTGGCTGGTTGAAAGATCTGTTTGTGTAATTGATTGATGGGAAACTGTTTGTGGGTTAAACTCACCAATAAAGGGAGCATTTTAGGGCGATTTAGGCAGCGGTGGGTGGTGGTTTGAGTATGGACCGTCGATGGCTCCATTCACGAAGGGATATTTAACAATGAATTAATCTACTTGTACCATGATGGTTCACAATGTTTGTTGATAATGTTTGATGTGGTAAAATTTGGACAGTTGATTTAAAAAATTCCTCGTCTCCAACGTCGTCTTCAGACTCAATATCAGGCATCAAAACACATTTGAAATCTAGATTAGCCATAACACTACTTTCTATTACAATCTAGACATGACTCGTGTATCATGCAATTGAAGGAAGATAGGAAAACTTAGCTACCATGATTGGAAATGTAGATACGTTTGTGGATATGTGTTGCCTTTTATAGAATTAGCACGAGATATAGTTTAAAGCACACAAAATGATTGATGCAATGCAGTGTTGTACAGGACAATGAAGCTACCAAGTGAAGTGTAGTACTTGACTAAAAATAGTACAAAAACTCAAGTTTTTCACATGTTGTAGATATGCATGTGAAAAATTTAATTGAAATCTATATCCTCTGAGTTGATAGTGACATAAATTACAAAAGCACAAATTTTCAAACCACTTGCCGCAGAATTTTTTTTTTCAAAGAAGAAACCACACTCATTGTGGTTCAGAGTTTCTATACTCCCGTAAGTTCCATTCGACCGAGTCAATTTTTTCATCAACGTCGTCCTGCATCAAGAACATCTTCCGATTATGCCTGAAGGAGAGGAACGTGCATGTCTAGTAATAAAGACCAGTTTTCTTTTTCAATCTACCCATTGCCAACAACTCATTCAAGCAGGATTTTGCGTCTAGGACTGGAGGACCAACTAAACTGGCAATCTTGGATGCGACATTCTCACTTGCAGCGGTCGTGTGATCAACGAAATACGAAACTTCTCGTGCATATATTTTTTTTCTTTTCTTTTTTGTTCTCGTTCGCCGCTCTACGTTTATCGCCACTTTGTGGACCCGAATGTTTCATGCTTGCAGTAGCCATCCTCGTTGTGAAGCCCTCGTCACTGGAGCCACTGCTCTTGTCATCAAGCAGTATCTCGTTACGGTGGTCTTCGTATCCGCTATCTTCGAACATTGCAAAACTAGTTGCACAAAGCTTAGTAGGTGTGATTGAGTACTTCTCGCTATCAAACGCATCCCCGAACAACGATTTGTAACTGTACACCTCTCTACAGTCGTTGTCTTTGAATTCTTTGTAATCTTTGTTCTCTTGTAATACATGTGGTGAAAATGTAAGCATGATGTTATTCATGTGGTAATGTTCTTTCAAATATATGACATGACAACATCGAACCGAATGCATTTTTGAGAAGAAACTTTCAGAATTCATTACAGGGCAAAGGTACATAGTGGTTGCGTGCAAAAGATGCCGGTGGAAGGACTGTATTCTATACTAGTGCAATGAAGCAATTCCTCTAATCTCTTGTATTTGAGACGAAGAGTATCCCAATAATTTTTAAGCTGCTACTTGTTTCAATTGTTGTCGGACTTCGAGTTGAACAACTAAATTACTGTTTCCCACTCGTGCTTCGTGAAGCATTTCCCATTTCGGTGACCTTATGAGATGACTGTCTCGCACGCGGCAATGAAAATATTATTCTCGAAAGAGTTCCATTGCGCATTTTTTGGGAAGGTAATTCAGTCTTTGCAGCGCCGACGATAGAGTTGGTCACCTCAATTGGGAAGCAGTCTAGAAACACAACGGGAGCAAAAAAGAAAAAAAGCCACATGTGAGAACGTAGATAAAATTGTGTGTAGTGTTGGAGGGTTGACACATCGACTCAGGGCTAGCCCTGGCCCAAGGCTACTGAAAAAAAAGCCCCAGCCCAAAATCCCAATAAAAACCCTCAAATATCCTTACCAATTACCACCATCTTCATTCTTCAACTCTCGCCTCAAAGCCCCTTCTGACTCTTGAGACACTTTAGTCCATTCAATTGTTCTTCTCAGCTTCTTCAAGATTATTCTGAAATCCGACATTCACTCATCGATTATTGTCAACGATAGCCCAGATTCGCCTTGTGTATATTCATTGTATAAATCTATTATTTGACCCCATGACAAAAGTAAAATTTAAAGCAGAAAATTATGCTGGAAGATAGCATTCTTATTGTTGATAAGGCTTCAAAATGTATTTCCGTGGACACCATAACATTGCAGTAGCTTTGGTGAGATTCTTGAAGCTAAGCTATTTTTGACATTATTGAAAGTTGGCTTAACAGGTCTTGGAAGCCGATCTATCGAAGAAAAAGGACTTAGCAGATGTTGCTTCTAGTTACAATTTGATTTAATATTTTTAGAGGGGGATAAAGCAAGTTCTGTTCAACTTGACGAAATTAATTCTTGCTACAACAATGAGAAATTATAGTTAGTATATGGCATCATAGCATCTCTTGAGTCATCTTTGTGAGCAGTTTTGGACCATGTTTACTAAGTATTCCTAATACAGTTGTTGGGTAGTCATATTTTCATTTGTATTGCCACTTAGAAGTTTCCCTAAGTGAGTGAACTCAAATACATAATTTCCTTACCATCATTTCTCCATGCCCATAGTTATGCAAAAGACTCGAGTTTCCATCTCTATGCCCATAGTTATTAGTAGAAATTCAGTTCTATTTTTTTATTTTTGACTGATATGGACTTTGTTTGCACATCTTTATCAAAAAGTAACAGGTTCGTCATACAATTTAATCGACAAAAATTTAACATTATTTATTTATCTCTAACATCATCCAACGCCATACTAGTTTTTAACTTTTCTATTTGTTTCCATTCCAATTGCAAGGTTTTGGCATTGAGGGCAATACTCAAGGAACAATTGACAAAAAAACAAACCTCTACCGGTTACACAGAAGTTTAAGGCGAAGAGACAATCGAAAGCATTTCAATTCCAAGCTCCGGCAAGCCTCGAGGGACGAGTATTCGCCATCAGATTGCAGAAAACAAGAGAGGAAAGTATTGTAGAAATATTTCTCTTTGTTCTGTCTGTATTGTATCATTTACATGATTTATAAAGACATAGAGATGCACAATTTATGCCATGGAATGTGCTCGTCAGTTACATATAAAACAATGAAATGGTAGGTTCCAGGAATCATGGCTTTTCCTAATTGTTTGCAACATTTATTCCATGTGCTGATTTTGTTCCAGATTCCTTGCAACATTTAATCCTTATGCTGATTTTGTGAATCTTTAGAATGATCCTCGACATGCCCTCTCAATCTCAAGGGAATTTCACAGACATTGAGATTGAACCGAATACAAATAAACTGATTTGTGGCTAGCGGTTTGGTAAGCAAGTCTGCAATATGATCTTTAGTTGAGAGAAACTTGACTTGTAGTTTTCCATTTATGACAAGATCACGCACAAAGTGGAAGTCAATTTCAATGTGCTTAGTTCGAGCATGGAAAATGGGATTTGCAGAAAGATATGTTGCGCCTATATGATCACACCAAATTGTTGGTTGCTGGGGACTTTGCAGACCAAGTTCGGATGCCAATTTTTGTAGCCATAGCAATTCGGCTGCTGCATTAGATAAGTCTTTGTACTCTGCTTCTGTGCTACTATGAGCAACAATGGCTTGCTGTTTACAACTCCATGATATTAAACTTGATCCGAGATAAATGCAATAGGAACTGACTGAGCGACGATCATCAGTGTCTCCTGCCCAATCACTATCTGTAAATGCTTGAAATTTTAAAGTTGATGACTTCGCGAAAAATAAACCGAAGAAAATTGTGCTTTTTAAGTAGCGCAGTATGCGTTTGACAGCTTGCCAATGAGTGTCTTTTGGATCATTCATAAATTTGCTAACACGATGGATTGCAAATGCTATATCTGGACGAGTAAATGAGAGATAGTGAAGACTTCCGACAATGCTTCTGAACAAGTGAGGATCGGTACACTCAGGACTATCATGCTTGGAGAGCTTTATTGACGTCGCCGTAGGAGTTGTGCATGGTTTTGCCTTGTCCATACCAGATCGCATTAGAATGTCTGTAACATAGTACCTTTGTAAGAGATAAAGACCATTATTTCAATGCAAAGCTTCAACTCCCAGGAAAAAATTAACTGGCCTTTGATACCGAAATCCTTATGGAAGTTTTGAATAATATCTTTGATTACAGTATCAGATGATCCCGTGATGATTATATCATCAACGTAAATCAAGAGAAAAATAGTAACAAATTCCTTTCGATAGATGAATAAAGAGACATCAGACTTACTAGGAAAAAAACCATAGTTATTTAACTTATCTATTAAACGGGAAAACCAGGCTCCGGTGCTTGCCGAAGACCATATAAGGATCGACGGAGATGGCAAACATGGTTTGGAAATTGAGGATGTTAGTATCTGGGTGGTTGAAGTATATAAACGTCCTCCTGTAAATTTCCATGAAGAAATGCATTTTGCACATCAATTTGGTGCATTGGCCAGCCATAGTATAAAGCAATAGTGAGAACCATTCGAACTGTTGTAGGTTTAATCACTGGACTATAAGTTTCCATGAAGTCAAGGCCTTGTTGTTGGTGGAATCCTTTAGCTACCAGCCGTGCTTTATAGCGCTCAATTGTGCCATCAGCTCGTCGTTTGATGCGATACACCCACTTACAACCAATTACATTGGTGTTTGATTTTGGTGGAACTAAATTCCAGGTGCCATTTCGCAAAAGAGCATCAAATTCAACATCCATAGTAGTCCACCATTCACTATGTTTAGATGCCTCTGTGTAACAAGTTGGTTCATTTTGAATGGATGTAGCTGCAGCAATGAGAGCACGCGAAAGTGGATAACGAATTGATCCATCAAGAAATGTCCTAGGACACTGAATGTTATTTTTTGATCGTGTGACCATGTTGTGAATATTAGTTGAAGTTGGTGGTTCACATTGATGAGTTGATGAGCTTTCTGATGGTTCATGTTGGTCAATTGATGGACTTTCAGGTGTCACCAAATCTGGAGTAGAAGTTTCTGTTCCTGTAAAATGATGAGTTTGAGACATAGAACTTGGTGAGTTGGTATTAGTAGCAGTATGCGATACTTCAACTGGTTCCTCATTAGGATAGAATTTCAGAACTTGCAACGAAGAAGGAGGTGATATAGTAGGAGGTGGAGAAACTGTTTCAGAAAGTTGAAAATGAAATTTGTTTTCATCAAAAATGACATGACGAGACACGTAAACTTTCCCTGTTGAAACATCTAAACACTTGTATCCATGATGATTTAAGCTATAGCCGACAAAAATGCACGTTTTTTATCTGAAATCTAACTTGTGCTTGTTAAAAGGTCGTAAGTGAAGCCAACAAGCGCATCCAAAAGTTTTTAAGAAGTGATAATCTGGTTTTCTTTTGTAGACTGCCTCATATGGAGATTTGTTTTGTAAGACCGGAGTAGGAAGTCGATTGATTATAAAGGTGGCTATTGTAAAGGTATCTTCCCAAAATATATGAGGTAGATTGGAGTATGAGAGAAGAGAAAGACCGATTTCAATTATTTGTCTATGTCGGCGTTCAATAGCACCTATTTGTTGGTGTGTATGAGGGCAAGCAATACGATGTTGAATACCAATTTGTTTAAAATAATTTGAAAGTCTTCGATATTCACCGCCCCAATCCGATTGAATAGACTTAATTTTAGTATCAAAGTGTCGGTCAACATAAGCTTGGAATTGTAAGAAGATGATTTCAACATCAGATTTTAGTTTCAAAGGAAAAACCCACAAAAATTTAGTGCAATCATCAAGAAAGCTAACATAATAGCGAGCACCATTAATAGAAAGCATAGGAGCAATACCCCAAACATCTGAATATATCAAATCCAAAGGAAAGTTAGATTTTAAATGGGTGTTCTTAAATTTCAAATTACAACTGTTTGCTAAGCGACAATCAGAACACACTGAGTGTTTTTTATTTGCTTCAACAGGAATGGAAAACTTGGAAACAGCTTGAAGAACAACTAGAATGGATGCATGGCCAAGCCTTTTGTGCCATCGGTTGATGTGGTGATGGGTTGGCGCAGGCAGAGAAGGAATATAGACCATCTTTAAGCAGTCCTTTGTGCAGGATGTTCCCTAAGTAATCCTTTACAAGAAAAAAAACACTCGTGAAACTCAAAATACACGTTATTATCTTTGCAAAATTGATAGACAGATAGTAAATTTTTTTGAATTTCAGGAACAAGAAGAATTTGGTTGAGTAAGAAGGATTTAGATGGAGTTGAGAGAGTAGAAGAACCAGTATTAGTAATTTTCAAACCTGCACATTCCCAACTTGAATTTGTTCGGTGCCATCATAAACATCATTTCGCAGGTTCATATTGGTCATCTCATTTGTGAAGTCATGAGTTGCTCCAGTGTCTAGGTGCCAAGTATTATCTGCTTGTTGGTTGTTGGTAGCAACCATAGCCTGCATTTGTTTGTTAGAATGGGGATCATTGTAAGAAATATCAAACCTGTAATAGCACTTCTTAGTAGTATGTCCCGCTTTCCACAAACTTGACAATATATAGGTTCCCGATTATATTGTCCACGGCCAAAATTTGGATTTGTAGAATTATTGGAAATGTATCCACCACGATTGTGAGAACGCCCCTTTCCTCGGTTACCTCCACGACCTCGAGATGTATAGGGAGATTGTTGACGAGTAGCCACATTAGCAGATCCATTGGCAATAAGTGAGGCTGAATTATTTGCAAAAATTCGAGACTCGATTGTCAAGAGCAAAGAATAAAGTTCTTCCAAACTAATATGATCCTTCCGGGCTGTAATTGTTGTGACTTATGAATCATAGTCATGGCCGAGACCAGCAAGAACATAAGTGATGACATCATCATAGGACAAGACTTGCCCTGCAATAGCCAATTCATCAATAATTTTCTTAATACAGAAAAAATAATCAGTGGTTGCTTGATTTCCTTTGCGGATGTTGGAAAGCTGAGAGCGAAGATGAACAGCCCGAGCCCTGGATTGAGACGCAAATGTCTGGTCAAGAGCATGCTAGACATCAGTTGAAGTGTGGAGAAAAGAGATTTGGGCTACAATAGGTTCGGTGAGTGTGGACATGATTGCGCTCAGTATTAGAGCATCCTGACGAATCCACTGAGCATGTGCAGGACTGATGGAGGAAGAAGTTGAATCACTGGTAGAAGAAAGAGTGGCTGGGAGGTTTAGGAATGGTTCCATCAACGTAACCAAATAGGTCTAGACCAACAAAATAAGGAACAATTTGAGCTTTCCATGTTGTGTAGTTGTCTTTGGTTAATTTGTAGATGTTGACAGCAGGTGGAGTGATGAAGGTTGGAAGAGTGGCAGAGTTTGAGGAATTGAGAGAAGCCATTGTAGACGTTGGTCGACTGGTTTGCTCTGATACCATATAGAAAATAAGATAGGAAAGTATTGTAGAAATATTTCTCTTTGTTCTGTCTGTATTGTATCATTTACAGGATTTATAAAGACATAGAGATGCACAATTTGTGCCATGGAATGTGCTCGTCAGTTACATATAAAACAATGAAATGGTAGGTTCCAGGAATCATGGCTTTTCCCGATTGTTTGCAACATTTATTCCATGTGCTGATTTTGTTCCAGATTCCTTGCAACATTTAATCCTTATGCTGATTTTGTGAATCTTCAGAATGATATTGACACAGACCAATTAATAAAGATCTTGGGCTACTCCTCTTAACAAGGTTGACCTTTTAAGATGGACCCCCAAATCTTAACATGGTATCAGAGCCCATTATATTCCAACGAACGATTCGATCCCGTTAAGACTCTAAAATGAGCACGTGGATTTCAAATTGGTCTGCTCAAACTAGCCACCATCTTGCGGGGGCGTGTTAAGGGATATATATCCCACATCGATAAATGATGTTGACACAGATCAATTAATAAAGATCTTGGGATACTCCTCTTAACATGTTGACCTTTTAAAATGGAACCTCAAATCTTAACACCAGCTATGGTTATGTTGGGATTGGCCGTGGACAGGGGCGGAGCCAGGAATTCATCATACGGGGGGCTAAAATTTTTAAAACGTAATGTACGAATAGAATTTATATATAATAAGGAAAATTGTAATACAATGTTACCTATTACAGTTGTACCCGACGATATTTTATAGCATAAAATTCATCTATAATTGGATTTGGAATGGTAGTTGTAGAAATTGGAATACTCTGATGTTTGTTGCTTTTCGAAAAGAAAGATAACAAAGTTCTTCATTTCTTGGAAGAAGGTCGATCTTCTTCCATATTAAACCTAAAAACATAAAGATATGAAATAAGCACAAAGCTCTCATTTTGAAAATTTAACATGAATTCTCAAACTAACGTTTCACAATTCCACAACTTTTATCCCCACATTTCTCACTCAATCATAGTTAAATAACAATAACAATTCACAAAGACACAAACAATTCACAATTTCACAATTTTTATCCCCACATTTCTCACTCAATCATAGTTAAATAACAATAACAAATTAACAATTAACTAAATCTAGTAAATCGAATGAAATAACAATAACCTGAAAGTGGAAGTTGGAGCTGAAGCTGAAGCCTAAAGGGAGCTGAAGCTGCTGGACCAAGTGGAATTTGTGAAGCCTCAAAGTCAAGCCGTGAATGCTGCCTGCAGTCACAGACAGAACACTTAAATAGATGAGCTGCTGCCTGCTGGAAAATCAAATACTGAAAATTGAAATAGATTAAAGTTCTAACTTCTAAGAATATGAAAAAAGCCTCAAACCGTGTTGATTTTGATGAATAAATTCGGCGGTGGTCGGAAAAGTTGGTTGAGCACTTGCTGTCTTGCCACTTGAGCTGCTGGCAGCTGGCTGAAGAAGACAAGAAGTGAAGGAGAAGCTGAAGGACGGTGGCGAGCAGGGACGGTTGGTTGAGCAGTGAACTTGAGCACTTGGGGTGCTGGCTGAAGAAGTGAAGGAGAAGGACTGAAGGATGGTGGCGAGTGGCGAGTGGCGACTGGAGTCGGAGGACTGAAGGACGGTGGCGAGTGGCGACTGGAGTCGGAGAAGGACGGTGGCGACTGGAGTAAGATTTTGGGAGTTCAAATGGGGACGCACGTGAAAATTGAAAATGGTAAGGGTTTGGGACCTTGGTGGTTTGGGTATTTGGGAAGAAATTAATTGGGTTTTCATTTTGGGCTACTCAATAATGGGCTAAATTAGAAAAATCTGTACTGGGCTAAACTAGTGGGCTAAAATCAATTTTGCCCTAATTTAATGCATCTGGGCTTGGGCTACACTGGGCTGTGCTTGGACTACACTGGGCTACAGCCCAGTGTAGCCCAGCCCTAAATCCGCCCCTGGCCGTGGATAGGAATGTCGTGAAATCTTTCGGTCAGTTTGCGAGGACAACTGCCATAGTGAAGAAGTATTTTACTGGAATGAGCAAAATTGATTTGGGGGAGAAATTTTGTTTAATATGGTAGGTGGGGATTAGTGCAAACGGGTTGGTGAGTTTTTAGTAGTTGAGGGCAATTTTGGGAATTTTCGCATATGAAGTTTGAAAAGTGGCCTGCCACTTACTTGCAAATCTGAAATTATTCATCAAAAATAAATGTTGTTTATATATGTAACGGTCAAATTTTCAAATGAAATCCACTTTTTAGCACCAAAAGAAAGGTGCTGAACATGACGATGTCAAATCATGGGTGGCGGTTTTTTTCTTATTAGTTTTTGAAAATTTGAGAATATAGTTGCAATTAATTCTTCTTTTTTTTTTTTTTTTTTTTTAAATAGTAAAGTATATTTGTCATTTCACAACTTTTAATTTAGCAAGTGGATGAAAGTGATAATTTCCGCAATGAAATGTGAAAATAAAGGTGAAAATGTCAAAAATGAAAGATAATGGATGTTTTGCACAATAATATTAAAAGTTGGAGATGTTTTGTGCTAATTACTCAATTGAGAAATATAGTTGCTAGTTAAATGAAATCAAAACCCTAAGCTCTTCTCATATTGTTTAGTCCTTCATACTTTTCATAATATCGTTGATTTAGTTAAAATTTCACCGTAGATTTAGTTTAAAATGTTGATCATAAATTTCAATTGTCTAGATAAAACAAATACTATTTGATTACAGTACTTAATTAAGAATTTGATTATTATTCCATGTGGGTTCAGCATCGTATTTCACTATTATACTATAAAACTTGATAAGCGTGCATTTGCGGTATAGTTTACACGTAACAGTATGCAGTAATTTCGCCTTAAAAGAGAAATTGTTCAACTCTTGACTTCATCAAATTTCTTGATTTAAATTTATTTTTCTTCTTTATGTAAATCAAAACTCTGTCCAATGTTCTGCTCGTGAAATTTATTAAAAGTATACAATATATAAGCTCCTTGTGGTCATGGACATTTCACACTTATAAATTCACATGGTGACGTATAAATTATAATCTTCATCGATTATTGTCGTGTTCTTATAATTAAGCTCAGTATAAAATAATGCCGTGAATTCATTTTATGAAAGAAAATTAGAAGAATGAGTTCAATGCATTAAATTTGACGATGATAATGAAAATCGTAACAAATTTAAATGATAGACGTGATTATTTAAATTGTAACAGTTTTTTTTTGAGACGAGATGCTAGAAAATAGATATATCTATGAAGAGTGAATTATATGCACGAAGATTTTATGTAAAAGTCGAGCATGTTCAAAGAGCATCATTCTAAAATTCTTTTGAAACCAATATCAAAAAAAGGTTTAGAGATTACAATCGTGATTAAATTTTTAATCAAACCAACTAAACTGACTAAAACGTAGTTGACTTACGTATCATATTGTTAGGTGGCTCTATCAGATCGGATTGCATTCAAAATAATCAAGACATGTCAAACTTGAATTTGTTGTTGTAACTCTTAATACGCAAATATATAGAAAAAGTTTTAATAATAACAATGATTATGACGATGACGATGACGATGACGATGACTATCGATCGACTTAGTGCTTTAGTCGAGTAGATGTTTTAATACGATGATTATGATGAACAAAATAACACTAACTCAAACTTTTAGAATATATTAACATCACTTTTGCATAAAAAAGGATTTCTTTTTAAAAATCCCCCTATAGGTTAAAAATGTGGCCATAATTCCTTAATATTTTTAGATTCAATGTCCTGATTAGGTACGTACACTGTTTGTGAACCTGAAAATTAGGTTGAACTTTAATGAATTTTCTTGGTTCTTGCCGAAGACTTTTTGGTCCTCAAACCGACCACAATACGCGTGAAGTTATCTGAATCCTTATCATAAGCCTAATCCGTATCACATGTTAACCAAAAAATAAAAAA
This sequence comes from Fraxinus excelsior, assembly GCA_019097785.1. Taxonomy (NCBI): domain Eukaryota; kingdom Viridiplantae; phylum Streptophyta; class Magnoliopsida; order Lamiales; family Oleaceae; genus Fraxinus; species Fraxinus excelsior. Next base: position 9,428,634 of record CM032643.1, read on the forward strand.
TAAAACACATGTTTTTATCCATATTTTAAGGGTAATTTTTTCTTGTGACATCTATATGAACTTCCTTGATTTGACTCCTATAGTGAGTAACATATTGAAGTCTTGTCAGCATGGTTTGTATGATGGATGCCCCTTTTTGGGAATATTAATGCGCTATAAACTAGTTGGGTCACGATTGATGCTTAGAATAAAATGCTTTGGTTAAGGATGTGTCCCCTCATCCAATGGACACCATTTCACATGTAATATTATAAATATCCTCCCTTTGTTTCATTTGAGAGTAATGAAAATACATCTACTGTAAGTTATATATCCTTTCCTCTTGACTTAAATCTTTTGTTGCCAAAGTTAGATATTTGATCTTGGTTTTTAGTTTGGCTTTTGTTGATCGTTCCTTATCGTGCAAATCCACTCATATATCTTGTTGGTGCCCGAACATATTTATCTCGTGTTATAAAACTTCTCCCACGATCAAATCCAAAATATCGTCGATTAGTAATCTATCCACACGTGTTGGAATTAGCTTACGTGGACACACAAGTGGGCTAGGTATTTATTGCAAAAGTCAACGGTACAAAAAATGAGGTTAACAAATTAACGTCATCTGTAGGAAACGTCAGTATAACCACAAACATTCTCGTGGAAAAAGTTTGCTAAAAATTAATTGGGCATCCCCCTTGACAAATGATATGTTCTTGAAAAAGAACAAGTGGAGACCCTACAAGTTAGGAAAAATATGAGAATTCAACCAAGGAAGAAATGAGTTTAGACTGTGATATCCCTCCTATGAGGGAGAGAGAAAACCCTGATTAAGAGATTCCCAAAGCAGCAGCCCAAGTGAGTCGACGCCGACCACACTATTATTATAGGCTTCGTGGAATGAGGGTAGTTGCTTAACTCACGTGGTAGATAGCAACCATGGTAGCCAATAAGAGAATATTACCCACCAAAACATGGTTATGCAAGAACTCCTCATGTAAATGCAAAGGCAGGAAGGTCCTCCAATTTTCCCTTTCACACCAAAGGATACCATCCGCGTGAGGATGAAGTCCAAAGCCAAAGTGCCCCCATCTACCCCGCAAGCTAGAGAAGTTAACCCCCTTCGAAAGGGAAGTGGGAGTTAATATCTCCTCAAACTAAGTTTATAGCCAACCCATCGAGGCCTATGTTGACATGGAGGATAATTTTCCTCCAGAATACTAGCCAGAATATATGTCGCATGGTCTGTTAGTATGTTTGACAAAATATGTCCCTCAAAATTCGGGCATAAACCATCTCGGCCACCTTCTACGCCTAGAAATAGGCCACAACCACCACCTCCTACAGCAAGGCAACCGGAGGAGAAGTGAGGACACGTCCCCTGAGTTGCTCTGCCTAGAAATAGATCCCTCAGGAAGGAGAAAATAGTGAGGGATCAAGAGGTCCATCTCATTCTCCGCCTAGATATCAGGCTGATGAAGATGAAGACTCAGATGAACCCCAAAAGATCTCATGACCTTGATGACGACGATGAAAATTTATCTTTTTCACAAAAAATGAGAATTCCTCTTGTCTCGAGCCACTATGTGTCGCCAAATACACCGAAATATGACGAAAGAGGCGACCCAGCTAAGTACTTGAACAGTTACAAAATACACATCCCTCGTTGTCAAATGCATGGCTTTCCATCCAACTTTAAGTGGAGCGGCAGAAATTTGGTACCCTAGATTATCTCCAGAAAGTATTAGGAGCTTGCCGAATTTAAAAGTACGTTCCTAAAATGATTCGCTGTGAGTAAAGAAGGAAAGGCCAATATCTAATGCCTTTAGGACATGATGCAGTAGTTAGAAGAGACGTTGAAGAGTTTGACACTCCTATCCACGAAATTGATATGATTTTGGAGGACCCCATATTGGGGGCAATACAAGGAATTCCCACAGAAATTAGGCTAAAGAGGCCAAGAGGCCCCTCCAATGACTAGCTAAATAGTAGATAATAGTTCCCGAAGAAGGCAATTACACCTAGTAGGATGTTGAAGGTGTACATCTCTCTCATTGTGACGCCCTTGTGGTAAGGGCTGTTGTGGCTCATATGGGCTGAAACGGATGCTAGTGGATAATGGTAACTCTGTCAACATCCACTTTGGAGCTACTTTTAACAAGATGATCGTCGATTGTGAATTAACTCACTCACCACCCATTTAATCCCATATTCTTACTTCTAAGTGAGTCAATAACAATTTCAAGCGTCAAAGGGTCCCTATCATACTTAATCACATTATTGACTTTCTTATAAGCGTCAGGTATAGAGTTAAGAAATATTATAGCCTAGTTGATTTTAGATACCGATTCTTCACAACAATTTTGTTAAATACGTCTAAATTTTCATCAAGATCATTGGGAGGATCCATTTTAAATAGTAAAAGTGGAATATTATAGGGAATACTTATGTAAGTGCAAACTTGGCCAGTTCAATGAGAATTTTAATTAGGCAAATTCTCTATGCACTTCCAGATTAATGAACACAATAAATAATCAAAATTTGATATAAGATATAATGTGTTTGATCTATTATATATGCTTATAATAATGGTCAATAATTCAAAACGTTGTCTTCACTGATTAGCCACTGAGTCCGATATATTCTTACTAGGGAAGGTTCAAAACGAAAGCTACCGATCTTGATGCATTATATTTCAGTTATACTCTTCTTCGTATTCCTCATTCTGAGTCGACTTCTTTCATCCATATGAAGAATTGTTGGAATTAATGGTTATATCAATAAGCAGGGGGCGAAATTTGTCTTAATAAGATTTGCATTTGCATGTTTTGCTTCATTTTATCTCCTTGAATTTACGTTCGAGTATGTCGTTTTGCTTAACTTTTAGCACGTACTAAGATTTCAGTAAGTCGTTACTTTATCCATATTTGCATGCACTTATTTTTTATTAAATGAATATAATTTATGCACAATTTATCCAACATATATGACTCATTACTAGTTTTACGATAATTTTTTTTTTCATGTTCCCTTATTTTTTTAATCCACTATGGAAAGTCAAATTTAATGTATGTTTTGTAATAAAATCATCATTTTTATAGTTTAGCAAAAAACAAATCCGATTAATTATTTGCATAATATGAGCATCCTAGGAAAAACTATAGTATTATGCACTATGACAAATGATGTTTATCATTAATCTATGATAAATTTAAAAGCTAAATAATAAAAAAGATGGTTAATCAAACAAATTTTCAATGATTTTAATATTACAATCTACTACATCAATAAGATCCAATCAAGTCCATTATTCTAAAAATATATTGCTAGAATAAAGCCAGTCTGCGTGCAAATTGGACCAACTTTAATTCATGCACCTTTCCTATGCAAGAATCAACTACTCAAATCACATGAAGGAGAATATTAGTAACAAATATAGACACCAGTAAAAACAAAAAGACATTAATTTATCCAATTATATAATTTTTTTTATATTTTCCCACAAGATTTTGGTGAAGACAAAATAAAAAATCACCAATATTTTTGAATCAATTATTCTACTTGTACAAAAAGGCAACCTTTTTGACAAAACAACCCATGGCGCCCCCCCCCCCCCCTATTGAGGGAACGCCTGCGTACAAATAGCATGATTCTTTTTGAATTTGAATTCTTATGGTAAAACAACATTCTAAAAAATGGGGCGCCGTACATCTCCCTAACTAAGAAGTCGGTTCTTTCTGAACTTCTCTCCCAAATGGTCCTTACGTAACCACATATCAAATTGGCAACGTTGATTAGCAGTTCACATGTCAATAAAAAGCTATCAAAAGTAATAATCTAGGATTTTGATTCTGTGAGAGAGAGAGAGAGAGAGAGAGGCGTCTGTCGACTAAAGAGCCGTCAAAGAGGAAAGACGAAAAAAAAGTCAAATATTGATGTACACGTGTACATATATGGGTAGTTGTACACATGACCCCACACCCTATCCATTTCATATTCTTGTCTTTATAAAACCCCTTCTACCAAATGCATTCTGTTCATTATCATATATCTCATTTCACTAAATTCTTGGTTCTCTTCTTAACAAGATTTCGGAGAGAGATACATAGAAAACAGGGATTTCAGCCTGAGAATCAACCATGGCAGGAGGAGGTTTCGCGGCGTCATCCGGCGCGGGTGGCACACATTTTGAGGCTAAGATTACTCCTATAGTCATAATCTCTTGTATAATGGCTGCCACAGGAGGTCTCATGTTTGGTTATGATGTTGGTGTTTCAGGTTAACTTTTTATCTTTTCTTGATCTGAAATGTATACTTTCTTCGTGTTGACCTTTGAACTTCTTTCTCACACACTAACACTAGCATTCAACGTACATTAAGACTCTTTGTTATTCTTCCCACCAGTGCTTAGCATCAGTCTGAGTGACAATTACGTGATATTAAATGATAGATTCATTTAAATACAAAATCAAATATCCATTTAATTAGATCTATCAAGTATGGTAACTTAACTTGGTGCTCTAACACCACTTATGATAGATAATATTATTCAATCTGCACACATATTACAAAAATCCACGTCACACATGAATAGTATGGTACACCTACCAGTTTATTAATATGCAAAATTAATAAGTTTAGTAGGTTAGTGTCTTCTAAAAGACCGACCCAAGTGATCGAGCTTATGTTGTAATTTGTGGTAGTCAAAATATTGTTTGCGCAATTCTCGACAAAAAGAAATTCATGTAGATTTTAGCCTACATTCTGCGCATATTTGTCTTTTTTTTAAATCAATTTTTTTTTTCTTGAACTCATTTTCAATGATTTATTCACACAATAAAATATTTTACACGTTCACTCAATTTTTTATTTTTATTTTTAACCACACGTTGTAAGTAGTGTTATTAATTGTGTTTCAATGTAACAATCTTGTTCGTAGTCAACTGAAGAAAATAATTACACTATTCATTATGAGCCACGCCTGGCGCACGGAAGGATAAAAAAAAAAAAAAATTGTAGCCAATCATTTTTTGCCAACAATGATTCTGTCAACAAGGTGGGCACAGATAAATCCAAAAATTACAGCTGTCATTTTCTATGCAATACAGGTGGCGTTACGTCAATGGATGATTTCTTGAAAAAATTCTTCCCAACCGTGTATAGGAGGACAAAGGACAAGGGAATAAACAGTAATTACTGCAAATATGATAATCAAGGGCTTCAAATGTTTACATCTTCATTATACTTGGCTGGTTTAATAGCAACTTTCTTTGCTTCCTACACAACACGAAGGCTTGGTAGAAGATTGACTATGTTAATTGCTGGGGTTTTCTTCATAATTGGAGTCATTCTTAATGCTGCAGCTCAAGATCTTGCTATGCTTATTATTGGCAGGATTTTACTTGGATGTGGTGTTGGTTTTGCTAATCAGGTAATCTTAATTTATAAAATCAGTTATTTATGTATTTGAAAATTGAAGGGCCATACAAACTAACAACAAAATTTCATCAATGTTTTAAAAATCAACCCGACCATCGACTCGAAAAAAAGAAATGGTCAAAAGTTAAAACGGGTTCGAATTGGGATCAAATTGATGATTTATAAAAAGTTAAAAAAATATACATTTACAAAAATTTAAAGAAATTAAAAAAAAATTACACATTTACATCGGTTGCACTGATTAATCGGAAACGGATTTTCCAAAAATCGGTCTGTTTAATGGGTTTTTAATTAGAAGCCTAATTAGACCGATTTTGCTCATGATTCCAATTTTCCTGATTGAATCGGTCGGGTCCGATGGTTTTTTAAAACACTGATTTTCTTTCGTTATTGAATGTGCTCTCATTGTGATAAAGTTGTTAGTTCAATAACTAAACAACTTCTTCGCCACATGGGGATATATGATAGAATAATGCTATCTATTTTAGAAAGATGAGTCACCTAATTACCCGTCGTGGTTGAATGCATTAATTAAATATATATATATATATATATACCACATTTACAGCTGTCATTTTTTTATTAATAGTAAAAATATCTAACATATTAAATATATCTTAATTGCTTTTGTTGTCAGTACATTTATAGCTGTCCCTTATGTAACAAAATAGATTTTTACAGATATATAATATAATATTCTTTTGAGCGTAAGAATTATTTTCAATGTGGTTCAAAATTTTTGAGTAAAAGACCACGTCTCAAGGCCATCCATAGGTCCTCAAATTAATATATTTTGATTCTTTTTGAATCTTCTACTAACTTTAAGTCATTGTCACATTCAACCTCAATCCTTGCACAATTTTCTTGCTTTTCCTATACTTTAGGATTTACCAACTTACTCGCAATTAAGATTTTCGTCTTGAATTTCGTACAGAAAGGGCGATAGCAAGCCCACTTCACTTGGATTCATCGAAGATTAATATATCACTATACTTAAACGACCATATTTACAACAAATATTAACCATTTGGGTTGCCCCCTCCGAAGTTTTTACTTCAACCATTATTTTTGCATCAATAAAAATTATTTCGATACCGGTTTTTTGGTGCTATTTGCAATTAGTCATATGCAGCTAGAAAGATGAAAATGTGACATCTCCAGCAGGCTGAGTATGGATCTAAAGTGAATTATAAAAATTTTGAGAAGTCAACTTTAGTCTAATATTCTATATATATATATATATATATATATATATATATAAAATATCAAATGCTAATGATAGACGTCTTCATCTCTGACTTTGCCAGTCAAATCTTGTGAGCTTTCAAGTTTGAAATGTTTTGGGTTTGAATTTCAGGCAGTTCCCTTGTTCCTGTCAGAGATTGCACCAACAAGAATACGTGGAGGTCTCAACATATTATTCCAACTTAACGTCACTATTGGCATTCTTTTCGCCAATCTCGTCAATTACGGCACTGCAAAGTAAGTCTCACAAATAGCACATCTTATACACTTCAATTTAGATATCATCGACATACACTATTTTAGACTTGAAGGTCGACCCATATAATGATAAATTATCTTACGTCACATGAGAACCTTTTAATCAATAGACATTGTAAAGGACAATACTAAACTAGTAAACGTTTTTGTTCGAGCATATGTAGTGCCTAAAAACCTCAACTAGACATAGATGATAGAAGATTTATTTTTTAAATATTCCCATTTTACAGGGGATTTTTGTTAGTTATTGTACAGTTGCTGCGTTGGCAGCACTTGATTGGCACTTATCTTTATTTTTCCTGTTCTTATCTTCTTTATTCTTGACCAATACAAATATCTTTTCATCACAGAATTAAAGGAGGATGGGGTTGGAGGTTGTCACTAGGGTTGGCTGGAATTCCTGCACTTCTCCTTACAGTAGGTGCCATATTTGTAGTCGACACCCCTAACAGTCTCATCGAGCGTGGCCACTTGGATGAAGGAAAAGCGGTGCTAAGAAGGATACGAGGAACGAACAATATTGAACCTGAATACTTGGAGCTTGTCGAGGCAAGCCGTGTTGCCAAACAAGTAAAACACCCTTTCAGAAATCTACTCATGCGAAGAAATAGGCCTCAACTAGTCATTGCTGTGGCCTTACAGGTATATATCTTTGCAAGCAATCCTCAATTTTATATAACGTGCCTATATATATCTTGGATCTTGCTACATGTCTATCAAGCCTTACATAATGGGCTATATAATGCTACATGACATTATATAGTTGGACACTTTAAAACAAGTCAACTTTTTCATCCAATTATTTCACTGCACATAATTTTCTGGCACACTTTCTGGATGTCATTTTCTAGACAAATAGCATAATCCATATATCTTTTTAAATAAAAAATTATTTGAATGTTTGTTGCAGATCTTCCAGCAATTCACAGGAATAAATGCAATAATGTTCTATGCACCAGTGTTGTTTGACACTGTAGGATTTGGAGGCAATGCTTCGCTATATTCAGCTGTCATTACAGGAGCTGTCAATGTAGTATCCACCGTTGTTTCAATTTACTCTGTCGACAAGTTGGGACGACGAGTTCTCTTGCTTGAAGCTGGCATCCAAATGTTTCTCTCCCAAGTATTAGTCGCGGTTGTATTAGGCATCAAAGTTACAGACCATTCGGAGAACCTTAGTAAAGGCTATGCCATATTTGTTGTGCTTATGGTTTGCACATTTGTGTCTGCCTTTGCATGGTCTTGGGGGCCTCTTGGATGGCTCATTCCTAGTGAAATATTTCCTTTGGAAACTCGATCGGCAGGTCAAAGTGTTACAGTTTGTGTTAACTTGCTTTTCACTTTTGTGATTGCACAAGCCTTTCTCTCCATGCTGTGCCATTTCAAGTATGGCATTTTCTTGTTCTTCTCTGGATGGGTTTTCATAATGTCACTTTTCGTGTTGTTTCTGGTTCCTGAAACCAAGAATGTGCCGATTGAGGAGATGACGGAGAGAGTTTGGAAGCAGCACTGGCTCTGGAAGAGGTTCATGGATTACTCCCTGGATGAGGAAAAGGGAGATGGTGAAGAGAATGTCAAGAAAAATGGACATGTTAATGGTTTTGATCCTAATTCTCAATTATAAAATATACAGAGAGAGATTTTTGTGGCATAATATATAAATGTAGGATCATGCTATACGTACATAATCATTTACAAAAAGTTTTACCTAAATGTCAAATGGCGGCCACCTATTGGAGGTAAATGATTATGTAGAATATTATGTACGCATAGATTAATCCATAAATGTAAGTAGATAGGAAACTGTTGTCGACTTAAAAGGTCACTATGTTTAAAGATTCACCCTGTTCTCATGAATGTCAAAATTTATGCTACAAGTTCCAGTTTAAACAATAAATTTTCCTGTCTGGCACAAATCTTGCAGGGATTGATTGACATCTAATTCACCATGTCATAGAGCTTTGAAGTTTCTAGATTGCTTTTCTTGTGTTAATTGCAGTATTTTAGCCATGCTCTCGTGTTCAGAGGGATGGTTCAGTAGAATAGTTACCATGTATCAAAAACTTAATATTTAAAATTTATGAACAACCTTCTAATTTATTGTTGATTAGCTACTAGGGAACATACAACACAAACCTGCTGATTTGTATATAGTATTGAGATTTAATTTATGAGAAAAATTCAAATATTATATGGGGAATTATATTGCCACCACAATTTTTATTTGATACATCACATTTTAATTGCAGTCAATCTTTACTCATTGTATCAATTTTTTTTTTTTCGTCGAATTCTTATCTACAACTATCTATTAATAAGTGTGTCTTGTCCTAAATTATAATTTATATAAAAATATGTTGTTTTCATACTTTGAAATGATAAATAAAAAATTTTCACTTTTATTTATTTATTTTTAAAAATATGATGGAAATATAAGTTGTTTTACGCCATTTTAATGAATATTTGGACATAAAATTGTTATCAAATATAAAAATGTGTTGACTAATGACAAGTTTGACGATAAAAATAATATGAAAAATAGTTAAGGATATAATTGTTGTAATGAGCAAAAATTTAAAACTTTTAAGTGCAATTAAAATGTGATGCAATAAATAAGAATTATGGTGTGAATATAATCACTCATATTATATCTCTTCAACTAGGCGAGAATATGTTGCACGTTGTTTTGCAATAATGTTTTATTTTTTTCTCTCTTGGAAATTGTTTAAATAATATTAGTTAGTTACATTCTTGGGTGTCAATTTGTGAGAGTGACTGTGTTCAAGAAAAAATGTTTAGATTTACAGAGCAAGCCTAAATTTGTTCAAGATAAATGAAAATTCTACAAATTATTTCCACTCTAAATTTCAGTAAGCACCAGACCAAATGATTTGGGGTGAATCATCGAGGCACATCTTGGAGTTTACTTCCAAGATTGAAGAGTTCTTATAGAAATTAAACCAAATCATACATTGAAATATGTGAATTTCAACCTGAGCTAGGTTTGCAATCTTCGTTGGACTCATTTCTTTATTCCTTTTACAATATTGTATGCCAAAGAAGTTAGCACAACATCCAATATTGACCTAATATAGTACATTGTGGATATTTAGCACGACACCAAATATTGACCTACATTAATTATACATTTTATTTGAACCAAAACTAAAAGGTAGTTGGGAATTTGTTTCTATTCTAGTGTGTATCTTGGAATTAAAGCAATGAATAAATGACTAGTTGACAACTTGGGTTTTGAGATTAACACGATGAGAAAAACGTTTGGACTCAAGATTTCATCTTAGCTCTCTGTCTTGATTTTTATTTTTATTTTTTTATACCAAGTTATGAAATAGTTGACATGTTCATACAGCAGAATGAACTTCTATCAATGACATAATTTGAGGTGGCAACGGATAATTTGATGAAAAGCTGACAATATTTAAAACAGTTCAATAATGGAATACTATGTAGCATTATGTTAAGAATTAATATCAAGACACCTTGTACTGTAGCATGATTCATCTTCAATTATTAAAATCAAGGGTTCAAACTAAGTAAGAATGTTCGTACGAAACCAACAAACGTACGAAACCATTGACAAGTAATATATTTAATGAGTTGAGAATATCGTCCTACAATGAATAATTTTCGATTCGAGTGTACAAGTTATGTATTGAATTTGAATTATGTAAATAAAAGAGAGGTTTTTATTTGATTTTATACTAAATTATCTATAAAAGCGGTAAAAAGTGTTTTTGTATCAAATTATTTATGATTGTATAAGATTTTGAATCCACCTATTGCTATCTATTTCAATTCTTGATTTGTAATATAACTTCCTTCGTACGTTATTGATAATCGATAATGATAAGTGCGTTTTGCGCACTTAATTATGCGACAAAACATGATTAATTGTTGATATAAATGCTTGAATACGGCTTAATCCAATATGAATTGTGTTTGTAGGTTTACTTTAATGGAAATAATGAAATATGCGCAAAAAAAGGCGAAAATGACCAAAATGGAAGGAAATGAAAGTTCGGGAACTAAATCGCAATTATTCATAAGTTGACCCAAACTTTGAACCGAGCACGGAACCTCGCTAAAGATCTAATTGTCAATATTATGGATGACTAGAAGAAGATGGAAGAGGAAGAAAAGCCAAAAGTGGAATGAAAAGAAGATTGAGGACTAATTTGAACTAGAAGCGAAAATTCATCCATGCTATAGCATGAGATTATACCTTGCTATAGCACAGACCTCAACAGTGATTTTCAGGAAGGATTTACTTTGCCCATGCTACAGCATGAAAATATACCTTGCTATAGCAAGGGGTATTCTGGTCGAGAAATTCTTAAGTTTCCTTATCCAACTACAACTCTTATGGTAATGATTCTAGGGCAACTATAAAAGCTTAAACTCGTCCTAGACTAGGTTATGCTGCATTTTTAGAGAGAAAAACACCATTGAAGAGCAAGGAAAAAGGCGAGAACAAGGAATAAGGGTTTCACTTCAAGATTCAAGATTCAAGCTTTAAATCCTAATTCTTTGGTGATATCTTCTCTTGATTATTTTTGTTATTCTTTAATTTTATTCATGCTAGGCTAGACTTTTTATGTACTAGGTGAACGATGAACCTCGTATTGTGAACTTTTAATTCTTTATTTTGCAATTTGATATTTAAACACGTTTGATGGATGTTGAATGATTTATATACACTTTCTTGTCTCTACAATTATATGCGCAATAGTTGTATGAGTTTGGGTGATTTATTTTATGCATTCGAAAGAAGGGAAATAGATTCTACAAGGTATAAATCATCGTAAGCTCCGATAGGGGATAGAAATATACCGCTATGCTTTATGTGAATCTCTAAGTGTTTACAAAACATCATGCATTCTTGTATATTGCATTTGTCATAGAAATATAGTCAAATGGTATGCTAGAATAGGTTCAATTCTACTCGAAAGAGATTATTGAATAAGTTAGAAACATTGATTCTTCAACCGATTCATCGTGTCGTCAAATTGTAAAATAGGAGTTAAAAGTGAACTTGCTTGGTGATTCGGGATCCTAGTACGCTTTTTCATACATTAATTGAAAGAGATTATTGAATAAGTTAGAAACATTGATTCTTCAACCAATTCATCGTGTTGTCAAATTGTGAAGTAGGAGTTAAAAGTGAACTTGCTCGGTGATTCGGGATCCTAGTACGTTTTTTCATACATTAATTTCTTCAACTTTTGCATTTAACCATCACTTTTGCATTTAGTCGTAATTTTAGTTTAATTTGCATGCTAGTCATAGTTTAATCATAACATCTAGAACAATCATCTTGAATTTAATAGATTCGGTTAAGGTCGAGATAATAACAATCACGTTAAATCAATCCTCGTTGGAACGATACTCGAAATTTTAGGATTTTCACTTTATTACTTATCAACGAACCGTACACTTGCGGTGATTTAAATTCGAAACATATTTTCGTGAACAAGTTTTTGGCGCCGTTGCCGGGGATTGAGTATTAATTTGATTTTTGTTATTTAGACACTAATTCGAACTTTTTTTTTATTATTTTGTTATTTTATTATTGTTTTTATTTTTTTGGCTAACCCCGTACTATTAATCTATCTCGTGTTTGCACTATCTCCCTATACTTTTTCAGATGATTGCATGATTCTAACTTGGTAATGCAATGAAATTTTTGCAATGGATAATCTCTGTATACATTATGAAGATATGTTTGGAGGATACCCGAGTTGTTATAATTGCTACGAGATGCATTGTACTGGACAATGTTTGCGATGGCACCCTTGTTTCAACACGCCGAAACTTATGATATTTAGAGAATATTTAAAGTGTCGGAAGCGAGCAATTGACGAAAACCATGAAGGGTACATGCTGATTGTTTGTGAGTTTATACCTGACAATTGGGATGAGGACTTCAAACTGGTAGGAGATGGTCCTCCTCTATTTCATGAAAAAGTAATTGCAAAGTATTTTGAAAAATTGGTCAAGTTGGATGAAGGCGATATGCTTTTGGGAGATTGCACGTATTGGGAAGAATTTCGTTATTGGGGGTACAATCCACTTGAAAGGGTCGTAAGGACCAACTTTTCATTGCCTATGGATTTAGATTGCGGACCAATCATTCCACCTGATGGGAGTTCATCAATTGAAGAAGAGCAAAAAACTAGTGAAAATTTAATCACAGTGCAGCTCAGCGAGGATGAGGCGATCAATAATGAGGAAATCAACTCATATTTTTTCGACTTTATTGATTGTCCAAAAATTGATTTTGTGATTAAGCCCGACGAGGAAATACAGATCTACATAGTTGAAGTTGAGTCAGATGGAATAGATAAGTCCTATTATGTTGAAAATGGCAAGGAAGATGTGTGGAGATCAAATGAAAAGTGGACTAAAGCCAAAAGAAGAAAGATGGACAAAACATCAAAAGCTTTCTTTAGGTGTCCGTGATTAGCCGTCATACAGTCGAGCTATAGACTATAAACAAGCGCTGGTTGGGAGGCAATCCAACAATTTTTCCATTTTATTTATTTCGCTTTATGCATTAGATTATGAATTTCTTTTTCAAGTTTTTCTATAATTTTTAATAAGATTACTTTTTCATCGTCTCTACAGGTAATAAAAGAGCCTATGCATGGTCCACATTATTTTTCCTCCACCATCTTCACATTCGCATCTCTATCGATCAGGGGAGTATTCATCACCCTTTATTCTTTATCTCCTATGAATTTGTCCTTGATTTTCTGCGCTGCTAAGTTTGTATTTTATTATTCTTTAAATATTGAGGACAATGTTCTATATACGTTTGGGGGTGGGAAAATGTTGTTCTATATATGTTTGTGTGATTGTGTGAAAAAAAAATTGTATTTTTGTGTGAGTTTAATGGCCTTGCCGGCAATAATGAGAATATTGGAGTCAGTATAGCTATGAATAGGGGAAATTATGCATGCTTAATTGATCGATACTTGTCTATGTGGAACTTGACATTTTTGCGCACAATAATTGTGTTGGGCATGCTAAGCTAATGATGGGATGTTTGAGTCATAGTGGAGTTGAACATGATAGGTCAACCTCGAAAAATTCTATTGCACAATTCGAAAAATCATCATTTTAGAAGTTTGGAGATGATTTAGCTGTTACAGGGGAACATTGAGATAAGTATGGATTCCATGTGTGAGAATTGTATTGTGTTGATTGGATTAGACCAATGAGACAAAAATGAGGTAAAAGTTCCAAGTCAGAGATTGGGTCTAGAAATTGGGTGTCTAAAGGAAAAGGGGCATTGCACTAATCATTGAATCGCTAAGACATCTGTTCGAGCCTGTATAACTCGAGTGATTAAGCCTGTAAGGGTTTAAAACCTGGTGCCCTATGGTCATCTGACTTGGGAGTTATCGGCCTAAAGCTCGCTACAGGGGTTATATAGAAAGCAAATGGAAGGTGTCAGAAAAAAAAAAGAACAAAAATCTATCATTTGAGGAAATTATACATGTTTCTATATATGAAATGTATTGATTAGCCCCAGACATCTTGTTGATAGAATTATATCTCTGATGCGAAGCAAGTAACCTAGTCTAGTCTTAATGGTTAAACAATCAAAGAAATAGGAGAATCCATGCTTGTCGAATTGTAAACTCATGATCGCGAGATCTATCCAAACAGAGAGGGTGATGACTAAGTAAATCAAAACTACACTCTAGAACACATCCATGGATCGTTGAGTGAAAAGAATAAGTTTGGGGGAGTGTAAATCTCTCGAGCGAAGAAAGAAAGAAAATTTAACTACTGCAGGTCGGGATTTGCACCCATCATCAGTTTGGTATGCTTTGCATGAGTATGCACACACATACACATCAAGTTCTGCATGTGATAGGTGGAGGTTGATTTGAGTTTACACTGTGGAAACTGTTCATTGGTTAATTACTGAATTCTAATCCTGAGATACAGCAAGCTGTTAAACCATGTTTTGCGTAAAGTTAGGTCATCATCTTGTTTGAGGACAAACACCAATTCAAGTTTGAGGGATTTGATAAGTGCGTTTTGCGCACTTAATTATGCGACAAAACATGATTAATTGTTGATATAAATGCTTGAATACGGCTTAATCCAATATGAATTGTGTTTGTAGGTTTACTTTGATGGACATAATGAAATATGCGCAAAAAAGGCGAAAATGACCAAAATGGAAGGAAATGAAAGTTTGGGGACTAAATCACAATTATTCATAAGTTGACCCGAGCACGGAACCTCGCTAAAGATCTAATTGTCAATATTATGGATGACTAGAAGAAGATGGAAGAGGAAGAAAAGCCAAAAGTGGAATGAAAAGAAGATTGGGGACCAATTTGAACTAGAAGCGAAAATTCATTCATGTTATAGCATGAGATTATACCTTGCTATAGCACAGACCTCAACAGTGATTTTCAGGAAGGATTTACTTTGCCCATGCTACAGCATGAAAATATACCTTGCTATAGCAAGGGGTATTCTGGGCGAGAAATTCTTAAGTTTCCTTATCCAACTACAACTCTTATGGTAATGATTCTAGGGCAACTATAAAAGCTTAAACTCGTCCTAGACTAGGTTATTTATGCATTCTTAGAGAGAAAACACCATTGAAGAGCAAGGAAAAAGGCAAGAACAAGGGTTTCACTTCAAGATTCAAGATTCAAATTCTAGTTCTTTGGTGATGTCTTCTCATTATTACTTTTACTGTTCTTTAATTTTATTCGTGCTAGGCTAGAATTTTTATGTACTAGGTGAACGATGAACCTCGTATTGTGAACTTTTAATTTCTATTTTGCAATTTGATATTTAAACACGTTTGATGGATGTTGAATGATTTATATACACATTATTGTCTCTACAATTATATGCGCAATAGTTGTATGAGTTTAGGTGATTTATTTTATGCATTCGAAAGAAGGGAAATAGATTCTACAAGGTATAAATCATCGTAAGGTCCGATAGGGGATAGAAATATACCGCTATGCTTTATGTGAATCTCTAAGTGTTTACAAAACGTCATGCATTCTTGTATATTGCATTTGTCATAGAAATATAGTCAAATGGTATGCTAGAATAGGTTCAATTCTACTCGAAAGAGATTATTGAATAAGTTAGAAACATTGATTCTTCAACCAATTCATCGTGTTGTCAAATTATGAAATAGGAGTTACAAAGTGAACTTGCTTGGTGATTCGGGATCCTAGTACGCTTTTTCATACATTAATTTATTCAACTTTTGCATTTAACCATCACTCTTGCATTTAGTCGTAATTTTAGTTTAATTTACATGTTAGTCATAATTTGATCATAAAATCTAGAACAATCATCTTGAATTTAATAGATTCGGTTAAGGTCGAGATAATAATAATCACGTTAAATCAATCCTCGTGGGAACGATACTCGAAATTCTAGAATTTTCACTTTATTACTTGTCAACGAACCGTGCACTTGCGGTGATTTAAATTCGAAACATATTTTCGTGAACAGATAATGTTATAATATATAATTTTCTTTTTCAAAACAAATTAAATTTATCCTAACTACAACCAAAATTTATTCCTTGCCCAAATTCGAATAATTAGAATACATTAAATTTTAGATTATCTATATAATTTTACATGTAATAAATATTATTCCTAACATCTATTGCACATAAGTTAATTTAGTTGCGTTTTAAACTTATTGTAAGTCTCCAAATACTACAACAAGTAACTAATTATCTAATTGGTAGTCAATCAATTAAATAGTGCAAATCAAGAAACACAAGAAATATTAACTGCTATATTTTTTCAATTAAAATAAATAAATAATAGAGTTCATCTTCATCTAATACAAAAATGAATATAGCTTGCATGCTTTTAAATAAATTACGACAAAAATAATAGAAAAATATCACCCAAATCATGAAAGAATGTAAGAAATCTTGTTCTTTGATTCCAAAGTTAAATTTCTTCAAAATCTTGACACGGCCGTGTAGATTTTCCTCGTGCGGTCGACGGTTCGTTCGTTTTCGTTTCTAAACATTTTTCAATATTTTGGTCATATCTTTTTCTTAAATATCCGATTGAGCTAATCCAAAGTGCATGAATAGCTAGAAATATAAATTTTCAAATTCGAACGTTTTCTCTTCCAAAAATGGTCTCAATATGATGCTGAAAATTTGGAGCATAACTTTTTCGGTTGAGAATTTATTTGTGAAAATCATTCGACTATGTTTCACTCTATGAACCTCCATTACATCCAATTGATCTTATGTGGTCTTCAATCATCATTTTATGGTATGAATCAACTATTGGATGTTTGCATTTTGATTCCCGAACTTTAAATTACTTTCATTTTTGCCCATTTTTTTTATTCATTTCTTCTAATTCCACTAATTTGCACTGAATTTAACCTACCAAACAAAATTAACGTGTGTGTGTCTATATATATATATATATATAGACACACACACACACACACACACACACAGTATTGATCTTTTAAGCACTATGCTTAGTTTGTGCTAAGCACCGTGCTTAGGTGACACACTATATTAGTAGGTAATTTTTTTGTCACCTAAGTACGGTGCTTAGCACAAACTAAGCATGGTGCTTAGGTTGAAAGTAAAACGGTGACGCTTTTAAGATTGAAAGTCTAAAGATCTAATCTATCAATCTCTAAAATGTCGCCTCAGATCAAGGCAAGATCTAGAATCGTTACTCTTGGAGGTCTTAGTACTCTCCAATTGAAGTGCCATTTTTGGGGCAAAAACAAGATCGAAACCTCCATCTTTATTTTTACAAAAACTATGCCGAAATACTTGCAAATATCTCTATTATTGGCAAAAATAAATAATTTTTATTTTTTTATGTCAACAAAACACACTCTATTTTTAAAAACTTAAAATAAAGAGTATCTTCAAGTGTATTTTTAAATATTGACTCTCTAAAATTGTGAATAATTGTATGTAGAGTGTTTTGGAGATTCTTTAAGCTCAAATACTCTTTACTTTAATTTTTTAAAATAGCGAGGGGCTCAACTGTCTAAACTCTCAAGAATTGAAATGACAAATTCACTCTATATTCTTACCTGTAAGGCCCCAAAACTACACTTTCAAAAGAATCAAAGATCACAAAGAACAAAATAAGCACAGAAACATAAAAATAACAATCTGAACACACGATTTTCACCCTGTAGGGTCTGAATGTTCATTCACAAAGACCTAATCACTCGTTGAGCATCTACAAAAGATATGGCTCTAGATCCACTAAGTATCAACCAAGAATATTACAAAATGTTCGAAAAAACCTTTGGTTTCTTCGTATTAATCTCGCCTCAACAACAATACACCCTGTAATCACCAAGACCAACCCTTAATCTATACACTCTTATATAGACTTCACAAAGAATGGATTGATAAGAAAACAAAGCATGCTTACAGTGACAAAACCAGAAGTAAACCCTAATCTACGTTTAGAGAAAATGGAATACAAAGAGACGAAGAGAGTTTTTGGAATGATCTCAAATGCAAAGTACACCAAAGGCTAGGTCAACAAATAAAATGAACAATTGCAATCTAAGGACAGTGAGTTAAACACGTGTAAGGCTAATAACAATCATCAAATGAGGCCAATAACATGGAATCACTTAAGGTCCAAACCAGCAGACAATGACCTAACCCAATAGTATAGTGAGGCAACCCAATTTAATTAACATTACCTAATGACAATAATTGTATTTAAAGTTATGTATTTCAATACTCTACTCTTTAAATATTCAAATAAAAAATTGACTAATGCATTTCACTATAAAAATATGTTAAATAAAAGTTGTGCAGAAATTAATAAATATTTTTTGAGAAAAGCATAATGAAGAGTTAAAATAGAAAGCATTATTGAAGTGTTTAATTTTTTTTTATTCTCTAAATTCAAAAATACTCTACGTAAATATTTTTTATAGACGGAATTAAATTCTTGGAGATGGGATTATAAAAATCGAAAACACCAACACTAAGCATAAAAATTAGAAATCACTCAATCCAACTTCGTGGTCCCTTACAGCCATGAAACTTCGCAGGTATGGCTTTCACTTATTTCAATTCATTGCCCTTCTAACACTAACCCTTCTCCGTACTACGAGCACTACCAATTCCTCGATTGTTCCGCAGCTAGGAAATCGATCCTCTTTCAATGCACTTAATGTAGTACATTTGCAAATCGACACCAACTGTTCTTGTGCGTACAATCAATAGCTCGTCTTATAGTCCTTTTAGCAACCGATATTTATTATATATTTATCGTTTCATTACATTGTTTACAAACGTAATTTACTAGGGAAGGAACAAGACTTGATCATCTTCTCTTCAATTATAGAATTGCGAGGTTTTTGTTGACGGTAGTAGGCAGTGTTCTAAAAAACGTAAAACGTGGCTAGACGTGAAAGCGAAATTTCAAACTTTACGAGATTAAGCGAGCCTCAACAATGCTAGGCACAAAAAATGCTTTCTTATTTTAATATTATTTTAAACCTTTAATTATTTAAAAATCATTTAATAATTAAAATCATACATATCAAGCATCTAAAATTATTCAATACTATATTTATTTAATAATTCTTATAATTAGTCAATTATACAATTTTCAAGTTTTTGAAATACAAAAATTAGACTATTTTTCATTGTTTCAATTTTCAACCAGATAAGTCTTAATAGATTTATAGGAACTTCATACATGTCTTTAGTTTTCAACAAAACAACGAGTCTTAAGATTGTAATTACGTATGTAGATAGCACCTTAGCTTAATTTTATTTAAATCTTTATCGAATAAAGTCATTTTAACTTTTGTATAGATAAAGTCTTAAAACTTGAAATTAAAGTCTGAAAGTGTTTTAAAAAATAAAAAAAATTAATAAACTAAAGTCAAATCAAAGACTTTTAAAAAAAGAAAAAAAAATAAAAAATTCAATAAAGCGTGCCTAGGGAATACGAAAGAGATAGAAGGAAAAAATCCAGTTGTTTAGGAACTGAAAAAAAGCGTCTAAGCATGAAGCAAAGAGTTTTGCTCGAGCTTCAAGCATATGCGAGCTTTTCAAAACACTGGTGGTAGAGATCTGAAAAAGTAACTTAATTGTGACTCTTAAATGTTGCATGTGCTGTTAAACCGTGTTGTGAATTATGCGATTACCTTAATGTCGCTGCTTCAATTTCACGGGGAACTTTTGAGTATCCCTAAAAATATAAAAATAGAGAAAGTACGAAAAGAACAAGATTTGATGAACATCGTAGTTAATGATACTAACGAAAAGAACTAGATTTGATGAACATCGTAGTTAATCATACTAAGTTGCATATAATTACTTTATACAATCTCTATATGTTGTTGTCGAGATCCGCGGATTTAAAGCGTAAAAAACGTAATTAGCTCACATTTAGAGATAAACCTTTTCTATGGGTTGTTAAGTTGGGTATTGTGTCGGTGTCGATTTAACTTCCAACGTTCTAGAGGATTTCAACTAATTGATGCAATGAGTCCCAATCTGCGATTTGAACTCAAGAAGTAATTATGAATAATGTTATCTAGCGTCATTGGTGCTAGAACATCAATTTTTTGTAACATTATGTGATATATTCAATTAAAAGTGAAATTAAGTGATTCATTTAATTTTACTTTTCATGTAATGACACTTAGTGTAACCTACACGATAGTGCTCAAGGTCCCGTTTAGCTCCCATTATTCTATGTTATAATGAGAGAAAATGTAATTTTTTGAAGAATGTGTGATTAAAAAAAAAAGAATTTTTTTGAGTTTGCGTGTAATATTATTTTATCAGAGAATGTTTGATTAATAAGAAGAAAGGGGAAAATAGATTATAATTTAAGAAAAATAATGAGAGCGAAACGGGGACTATATAACATTTCTCAATAATTATTTAGTCGTCCTCACTTTACTATGACTCGTCGTTGACAATTTGTTTAAAGTCTAATATTAATTGTTGGCAATTAAACACGAAACTCGAACTTGAAGTGCAAAATAACCTAGTATACACCTTGCAAGGCGAATTGATGTCAACCATGCACCTAATGAGAAAGTATTCTTCCTTTAGCCCCTCGTCATCACTTTACTTTGACTCATCATTGAAAATTTGTTTAAGTTCTAAAATTTAACGATGGCAATTAAACACGAAACTAGAACTTGAAGTGCAAAATAACCTACCATACACCTTACAAGGCGAATTGATGTCAACCGTGCAACTAATGAGAAAGCATTCGTTCTTTAGCCCATACATAATCCAAATGATTTTCATTTTTATAATCCTTTTCCAAATTATTATGAAACAAAGTTCAATGTGCAGGGTTTAAGGACTGAACACATGGAAAAGCTTATCTATTAGGTTTTAATCGCATGGTATTTTTTTTTTAATAACTCTTTTAAAACTTAGCTTCTTCATAATAAGATATGAAAGGTTTTCCGCGCTATTAGGACGAAACTATATGATCCAATGAACTTATGGCTCTAATGAAATGATCTAGCAGTCGTACCCTAGGTTTCCGAGTGTCCACAAAATTATCAATTACTCTTTTATATAGAGATATATGTCTACCCTTCAGTGTATAATTTTACGTTTTTTTTTTCTGAATCGTCGAAGTTATATCTAATCGAAAAAGGATGTTATATGACATGTTACGAGTAATTGTAATAAACTTCTATTTGTTCTTAACTTTTCTAACAATACGGAAATATTTAAGCAACATGATCTAGGTCTATAAAACAACCATATAAAATTAATGTTACAAAGTGAAACTACACTTGTCAAGTGCATAAAGCCATGACCTTTTTCTAGTGGACTGTTACTACCATCAAGATACACATACTTTTGAGCTTAAACAAGCTGTATATAAGTCAGTTAAAGTAATTTAAGAAATAATAAAAAAAATTAATATATAGTAATTGTGACTTTAATTGATGTGGATCATTATCCCAGTGTGAATTTGGTATCAACATGGTCCAATCCAAATCATATGGTCCACCCCCACCTCCACGCCTAAACATCTGTGACCACAAATATCCCCATGTGACTGACCCCATAGCATCAACCAACTCTACATGGTAAAACAATTATTTTAACTTCAATTATTAACATATGGAATTAGGTCCTGTTTGAGACAAAATTAAAATTTTTATTCTCGTTTTTCAATAAAATAATATTTTTCATTACATCAATATATTTTCCTTCTTTTGAATCACACACTCTACATCAATCTACTATTTCAAAATATGTTCTTCCAAAATAATATTACTCAAACACACCCTTAAAAAGAAAATGGAAAGACTTGTTCTTTAATTTAGGGAATTCACGAAAAGTTGGAGAACTTCGATAACCTTTGATTCAGGCAATGTGGTTGTTTATTTGAATAGCTAACTTTCGATTTAGTTTCAATTGGGTCGGTCAATTTCAATTTTGGTTTTAGATTTTATTACTATCACATGCCGGTTCTCAAATTTATTGCTTTGATGAAAAATATTTAATTGAATCTTTTATATAATCATTGTGTGATATGTCAACTTACTACTACGTCGAGTCATAGAAGTATTAAAAAAAATCCTCATATTTTGACCTTATAACATAACGACATTGTTATAACACCCATTTTATAATTTTTTTTTTTTCTAGAGTGACACAGAGAAATTACGTAGAACAATATGGTAGTCATAATTAATTGTTAGTTATTGGGATGATAGGTGACGGAAGGTGATAATATGGCGAAGTTTGAAACTAAATTGAAGTTTAGTGATTCAATTGAGAGTTTACTGAAAGATCAATGACCGCGGATGAAATTTACTCCCTTTATTCTGATTAGTCCAACTGATTAGATTACAAAAGAGTGTTTAGTAAGTCAGTCAATGAGATTATGTTAATAAATATGTGGCCATCTTTTATCACTATTTTCTATATTAAAATATTTTTAAATGATAATTAAATATGTGTGTTATGAACTGTCACTTTCATTTGTGCTTCTATGTATTTCCTACGTGCTCTCAATGCATATTGTGTTTAGAATTAAAATAAATAATTATTTGCTCCATATTGTGATATTATTTAATATAAATATTTGAATCTCTATAACTCTCAATATCTGAATTATGTAGATGACACTAAGACGAATATGGGGAGGAGAAGAGACAAACACCATCACCTCCCAAAATTTCACACTCTTCCCTCATCTCCAACTCATTCCTACTCCTCTTCCTCCTCCGACTTCGAGTTCACAATCTCTCTTTCGCCTCGCAAATCCTCGGCCGCCCTCTGCCCGGCGGATGAACTCTTCTACAAGGGCCAAATCCTTCCCCTCCACCTCTCGCCCCGCCTTTCAATGGTCCGTACTCTCCTGCTCGCCTCCTCCTCGTCCTCCTCCGATACCACCACCACCGCCTCTCGTGACTCCACCGGCTCATCTAATGACTCTCACTCCTCCTTCTCGAGTGAATTCAGCCAGCTCCATCCTGAATCCTCTCGGCCTAGCTCTGTCACTGAGGATGCACTAGAGGATTTCAATTTCAAATGCACTAACAATAATTTGAGCTCCCTTGATAAAAACCCTATCAAGAAACCATCAAAGTTTTTATTATCAAAACTCTCTTCAGTGTTCCGGAAGGAACCAAAGAATATATCATCGTCCTCAACGCCGTCACAAAAGGGTACGAGTAAAAGCGCTAAAGAAGTCATAAGCAAGTATTTGAAAAAGATGAAACCTTTGTATGAAAAGATTTCCCAAAAGCAGCAAGTAAAGGTACCTTCATCATCAACAACTGCAACATGGATGGCTAGATCAGCAAATCCCACTTTGTGCATGAAAAAAGATGGATCGACCAAAGAAAGGGATCCAGTTTCTGCTCATCAAAATAAGTCGAAGGACGATCATAATGCAACTATATCAAATTCTTTTTCGGGGAATACAAGGCACACGAGGAGGAGGAGTTGCATCTCAAGCTGCCCATCTTCAATCAGATCATCACCAAATCATTCAGGAACTCTTAGTAGAAATGAGTTCACAACTACGATTACTACCACTACAAGCACGTATGCAGATAATTCTTCCATGGAGGAGTTGCAGAGTGCAATTCAAGGTGCAATTGCGCATTGCAAAAACTCCAACAAAAACTATGTTCAGTAAGGAAGAATTTTGATTTAAATTTTATTTGGGTTTTCTCTTTGTTTGAAGCTTGGACAATTGCCGAGTGTTTATGCGTGTTTCTTGGAATCTTGAATATGACCTCTTGTTTTGGGTATTTCGTTGTATGTAGCTCTAGTTTTTCTTTCATTGGTTTTGACTCAAAGTTGGAACTAGTACTATTATTTGAATTATAAGTTTTTAACAAGAATATTCCCGTGGACCGTCATAAATTAATTGTACTTTACATGTTCTCTGGCTCGATAAGAGTGGAATTTATTATCGGAAACAACTCTGAGGTTTCTATGTATTTGTTAATATTTGGTATGAATTAGAGCGTTGAAGTTTCTACATAGAAGAAAAATAATTAAAATAATAGAACTTCATACCAACCATTACTATTTATGATTGACAATTTGGTGTGTATATAATACTAGCATGAGTTTTTGGTTTAGATCTAGAACTTGAAAGTCATAGGAAATTAAGCCCGTATGCCAATCATTAAAACAAATTTTCTTTTCTCAAACTAATTTTTAACTATATATTTTTAAGACAAATATTTGCATATAAATCCAAATATTTTTTCTAACTTTTTAAGCACACATTATCCAAAAATTCACTATTTCAAAACTCATTTTTTTTGCCTAAAAAACTCATACACGCAATGAACATGATTGAGTGAGCATTATTTTAAAAATTAAATTTGACCGCATAAATAGTTAAAATAAGTTCACCTTTCACTATTATAATCAGTGTTCTAAAATGTGCGTATATGCTCGATGCATTTTTGAAATGCCTCGTATATTGGAAATGTGTGTGATAATAATGTTTAACTTATTTCATTGATTGCATATGAACTCTTAAACACCAAAATTATCTGCACGCATTTTTGTAAAAAAATTATATCAAAATTAGTCTGGCAACGCACAACCCATTTTTACAATTTTTAAAAAATAAATTGAGTCCAATAAAAATCAAATTACTCAAAATCATCCAAGCACGTGAATTATATGCAACAATTTATAGGATTTTGACGTTTAAAAAACTAAAAATCAAAACAAATTTTTCGTAGAGTTTCAAATTATCTAAGCCGAGCTTGAACATCCTTATTCTTCGATCTTTCTCTAGTTTTACTAGCAAGTGATACTAGTAATGAATAATCTTGGATTGTTGATGATTTTGATGATATGGAGGACTTGATAATAATATCATACCATTTACAAGACGTAATAGAAATTCTCAAATTGAAATAAGAGAGTCACATGAAGATGATTTTATATCGAATGACATGGAAGATGACTTCGATGAAGATGAGTTTAAATTGGAATATTCCGATAAAGTGTTAGACAATATTAGGATTTTTAAATCGATATTTGTGTCTAATCTAATTGTAGAAATTTATTGTCAAGTGATTGTAATATTTATGATTTTGAGTATTATGTTTTTGTTAAAAATTTGAAGAATATGTATAAAGTTCAAGTAATTGTAGCATTTAATTTTTATAATTTTAAGCAATTTTTTTTTTTAAATATGAAGAATATGTATAAAATTTAAAGAATACATTATTTTATTTATTTATTAATTTAGAATATTTAAAATAAATATTAAAAAAATTAAAACGTATAATAACGCATATTTTCGCATATGCATGCATATTCTTGTAATACTTGATACTTGATAAAAATATATTTGTTGGGAATTTTCACCCAAATAAAACGCAAGCAAAATTAAACACCTAGAAAAAACACTTTACAGAAGCTAAAAATAACGCCAATTTGTTCATCCAGTTCGGCAAAACCTAATATGAGAAGCTCAGAGGTAAAACCGAGCTCATCACTATGCAAGAACCTTCCAGGATCAGTACAACCAAAACTTAGATCGGTACTCCTCACACGGTCATCGAACCACAAACGAATCTCCCAAATCGGCCTACACTATACAAGAATCATCAACTTCACAACCAAAGAATAGGTGTAGGTTTACCAATTAATTTAGAGTTCAAATGAAACTCGAATTAAACCTAAAACAATGAACACAATTAAAAAACTGCACCCAAATCCTTCAGGTTCACTTCAAATTCTCAACAGTAAACCAAGATTAATACAACTTAGATTCAACCCTCGAAGAATCACACTAGAATAGCCTCACAGAGAAAAAGAGTAGAAACCATACAAAAAGTAAGAAAAAGTGACGCCTCAGAAGCCTCAAGTGAAATATATGCATTCAACTTGAGCTGTCGATCAAATCCAACAGCCCAAGTAAGCTCCAAAGAAAAATAGATCCAGGCCATAGTTAAGGGACCAATAAAATCACGCCAAGTGGACCGACCAAGTAAAAACGCACTTTCACTTTCAAAAACGGGTTTTATAACCACAACTCACAATCTTCACCTTGATTTTGAAACCCTCACTCTCTCTAGTTGCTACAATGCATGTGATGATAATTTACCCTAAATCATTGCCTAGGTACCTAGAGAATATTAACTAATATCAGTATGCAGTAAAGATAAACAAGATCTAAACTTGTTTACAAATAGAATTCTGGTTCCCATATTAGATGAATTTACATCATTATAATTTTTTCTAGAATGATCTCGCCACATGCAATTTTCTCACATATAAAATGGTACTTCTCCGCAATATGCTTGGATCTCTCGTGATAAATAGGATTTTTGCATAACAGTAATGCACTTTGACTATCATTAAAAATTGTAGGTGTCACATGTAAAAAAATTCAATTATCCCAAAATTCCCTTTAACAAGATACATTCTTTACAAATTCAGTAATTGCTACATATTTAGCATCTGTACTGGATAATGTGACAATAGGTTGAAGTTGTGATTTCCAAGTGATACAATTATCACTCAGTGTAAAGAAATATGCAGTAGTAGACTTTTTTTGGTCTTTGTCCCCAACGAAATCAGAGTCTACATACTCTTTTCATGTTAATGGATCAGTTCCCCTTTTAAACACCAAACTTGCTCTAAGTGTCCCAACTATATATCTCAATAAATACTTTAGCCCATCCCAATGAGGGTTTCCCAGATTAGCCATAAACCTACTTAGAAAACTGATAGAATATACCAAATCAGACCTAGTTGTAACCATAGAGAACATAACAGACCCTATGGCATTAGCATAAGAAATGTTCTTCCTATATTTAATTTCACATTCAGATTTAGGACATTGGGCTGAAGAGAAGTTCATGTGTGCAGTAGGGAAATATTAACGGACTTAGCTTCTTTCATGCCAAATTTGATTATAACTTTATTTAAGTAGGTTTCTTGAGTTATCGTTATTATATTTTCCTTCATGTGCCTACTAATAACCATCCCCTATATTTTCTTGAAATTCACCAAGTCTTTCATATCAAATTCAAATTTTAGGAGATTTTTAAGTCTTAATAACTCAGCTTTGCTGTAGCTAGCTAGCAACATATCATTTACATAGATACACCAGCATTGATATTATTATAATACAAGCAATAATCATATTTACTTCTCCTAAAATCATTTTTAGTGCATATGTGTCAAACCTTATGTACTACTGTTTAGGAATTTGTTTAAGTCCATATAAGGAATTTTGCAACTTGCACACAAAGACAAATTTTCCTTTTTCCTCAAAGCCTTAGGGCTGACACATATAGATGTTATATTCTAACTTCCCATGTAAGAAGCAGTCTTGACATCTAATTTTTCAAGCTCCCAATTGATTTGAACAACTAGTGCAAGAATCATTTTTATTGTTTTGTATTTGATTACAGGAGAGAATACTTCATTGTAATCAACACTTTCCTTTTGAGTAAAACATTTGGCCACAATTCTCGCCTTATATCTCAAAGAGTCTGTTGAATTAATCCATTAATTGACTTTGAAAATCCATTTACATTGAACATTTCTCTAAGTTTTCGGTTTCTTTGTTTCCATATTTTATTTTCAAGTAAGGATTTCATTTCCTCATTCATAGCATCTTTCCATCTCTCAGATTCAAAATATTCATGGCCTCTTCATAAGATGAAGGTTATGAATATTCTAGAGATTCACCAGAAATAAGGGCAAAGTCAGTTAAGTTATTTATTTCATATCTTGATTTTGGTCTGACTTGTCTTTTTCTCTATCTCTAACCAATTGAAAATATTGAATGCTAGTTTCATTTGTGGGGATATTTGTGTTCTCAATTTCAGTTTCAAGAGATAGTTATACTTCACCTTCATCTGTGCTAACAACATTTTCATCAGATTGTTCAACATCGATTTCAACATTCTCAGGTTGAGTGTGGCTGAGTCTTGCTAACTTCACCTCAAATTGTGAAGTATTTCCTTTGATTTGCTCTTTTGGATTATCAGTTTTATTTTTCAAACACGGCATTTCAGACTCATTAAATATCGCAATTATGCTATTAATGATCTTAACGCCTTGCACACCTAACACCTACAACATGTACTCTTTTTCCCCATTAGGATACCTAAGCATAACACATTTAGTGCCTAGGATCCAACTTTCCCTCAATTTGATGTGCTTATGCCGCACATCCAAACACCCTAATGTAAGAAAGGTTTAAGGGCTTTCCAATCCAAAGTTCTTATAGAGTCTTAAACTCAACAAAACTGTATGAAGATCTATTTATAAGATAAGCAACTGTAGTCACAGCCTCAACCCAAAAACCTTCAGCTATTTTAGAACTAATCAGCATACACCTAACCTTATTCATTAGAGTTTTGTTCATTCTTTCAGGGACCCCATTCTGTTGAGGTGTGTATTTAACAGTCTCCTGTCTTACAATCCACTTTCGTTTACATAAGTTATCAAACTCAGCATTACAAAATTTCAAACCATTATCAGTTCTTAGAGTTTTTAACTTCTTATCGAGTTGATTTTCAACCACCTTCAACCAAATTCTAAATTTTTGAAATGTCTCAAATTTATTTTCCAACAGGTAAGTCCACACATTTCTTGAGTAGTAATCAACTATAGAAAGGAACTACTTATTGCCTCCAAAGGTAGGGAGACTTTTCGGTCCCCATAAATCTAAGTAGACATAATCTAGGGGCCTAGAGGTGATTTATAACCCAGTCTCAAAGCTCACCTTATGTGATTTAACCAACACACATGTTTCACAAAATTCAAGGGGCTCAATCATATCTTTCCCAAGTAGTTTTTGTTTCCTTAGATATTTCATGCCCATATTTCCATATGTCCCATTCTGTTATTCCATAATTCTGATTTGTTTTCAATTATGATCAAAGATTTTGCATCTTAATGAGTAACAGTCTCTCCCATAAGATAGTACAATCCATTTCTTTTAGGTCCCTTGAGTATTACCAAAGATCTTTTCATCACTTTGAAAGTGTTATTATCAGACTTGAAAGAATGTCCCTCATCTTCAAGAATTCTCAATGAAATGATATTTCTTTCAAATTTGGGACATGTCTCACATTCTTCATTTGCTTGACAATACCATTGTACAACCTGATGGTAATGTCACCAATACCAAGAACACTTTGAGAGTTATTATCATCCATATACACTTTCTTAGGGTTCAACTTCTCTGTATTTATTAAAACATGACCTATTAGGACACATATGGAATGTATACCCTAAATCCAAAATCCAGTCCTTATCAACTTATTCATTTGACACATTCATAACAAGTAGGCTATCTAATTCACAACCTACATCAAAATTATTCAATTAACCATTATTGTGATCCTTATGTTTTTCTTCCATTCAAAGCAATCCTTTTTAAAGTGGCCTAATTTTCCACAATGGTAACACTTTTTATTGCTTTTATCTCTTGATTTAGATTTGGTTTTAGATTTGGATTTGAATCATCTATTGTTGAAGTTATTTTCCTTCTTATCAATTGTCCTTGTCACAACACATGCTCTCCTCTCTTATACTTATTTTAGATTCTTTCTTTATATCCAATTCTCGGGATCTTAAAGAATTGGTGACAATAGCTTGTGTGAGAGTATCTCTAGATTATTTTATTACATTCTTTATATCCTTATAGGGTCAGGTAACGAGTTAAGAAGAATCACCGTAATGTCTTCATCATCAAATTTCTTTTCATTATGAGCAATGCTTTTAACAAGGATGCTAAAATCACTCAAATCAGCTTCCAAATCCTTCCCACTATGCATCTTAAAACTAAATAGTTTCTCTAAGAGGTAGATTTTAGTAGGCAATGTCTTAGTTAGAAACAAAGCATCTAATGCAGTCCACAGGGCTCTAGGGGTTGTATGATCTTCAACTTGACTTACTATATTATTAGATAGGTACAATAGAATAGAGTTGTATGCAATTTCATTCATATCTAGAATTTTGTCATGCTTAGCTTTTAATTCATCAGAAAAAGTTTCAGGATCATCAAGGGCTTTAGCAACCCTTTGTTGGACCAATATGACCCTCATTTTCTGGTTCCAAATCAAGTAATCTCCATTCCCATCGAATTATGATAATTCAACCTTCAAACGCATAACATATTCTGTAAAAGGGTTGTTATTACTCATGGACATAAGTGATTTTCAGTCTAAAGAACACTTAGGGTTTGTTTGATTGTAAGGATAGAAAATTGATAGAAAGAAAATGAATTTTAGGGAATTAAATTGTCTAGAAATTGTTTTACTCAGAATTGTAATTAATTGTGTTTGATTGGTATAATTTTCCACCTGAAAAATGTTGAAAGTTTGATGTTCGTTTGACTTTATT
The DNA here is from genome assembly GCA_019097785.1 of Fraxinus excelsior. NCBI lineage: Eukaryota > Viridiplantae > Streptophyta > Magnoliopsida > Lamiales > Oleaceae > Fraxinus > Fraxinus excelsior. The sequence continues at coordinate 9,459,454 of CM032643.1, forward strand.
TTTTAAGAAAATTGTCCATGAAAGTGATAATTTTTCTACTATTGGGTCTAGAATTTGTTTTAATTGCCAAATTTTTTTTTAAATAATTACCATACTGAATACCATTCATTTGACTTTATTTTGCATGGAAATTGTCCATTGAAGGGAAATTTTTTTATCATTGTTGATATAATTTTTTCCAATTGTCAAAAAGAGAGAGAGAGAGAGAGAGAGAGAGAGAGAGAGAGAGAGAGAACCTGAAAAATCAAAACTAACTAAAAAAACAAGAAATTTTTTTCCTCCAAAAGCTGGAAAATGTGGAAAGTTGAAAAGAAAATGGTCCAAAACTTGGAAAGTGTTTACTATCAAACATGGCCTAAAATTGTCAAAAAAGTTTTGAAAAACATTCCGTGCAATATATGACAAGTAAGATAAACTAAGAATGAAAAAACAACACTAATATAATATGCACATACTAAAACAGTAACAGACAATTAGTAACCGAGTTATCACAATTGATACCAAACTCTCAAATCAATTTAAGGCAGAAGGTAATTGGAACAATCTCACCAAAATATTGTGTATAACACTATTTAAATCTCCAAATACATTTAGGAATCAGAGTCCAACTCAAACACCAATTTCAGAGCCTCAAAACATATTAGTTTTAGTAAACTGCACATGTAAAAAACCTCATCAATACGAAAATGAAACTAAAATCAATTTTAAAAACCTTACCCACAGCCTTACAAGGTTCTCATACCAGTTTGTTGGGAATTTTCACCCAAATAATATGCAAATAGAAATAAACACTCAGAAAACACACTCTACAGAATTTGAAAATAACACCAATTTGTTCACCCAATTCGGCAAAGTCTAATTTGGGGGGGCTTAGAGGTAAAACTGAGCCCGTCATTATGCAACAAACCTTCCAAGAGAGAGTGAAATAATGAGTACAACCAAGACTTAGACCGTAACACCTCACACAGTCATCGATCCACAAACGTATCTCCCAAATCACCTTACATTATACAAGAATCATCAAGTTCACAGCCAAAAAAATAGGTACAAGTTTGTCGGTTTAATTTGGAGTTCAAATGAAACTTAAATTAAACCTAAAACACTGAACACAATTTAAAAAATACACCCAATTCCTTCAACCTTAGTTCTAATTCTCAACAGTAAACCAAGATTAATACAACTCAAATTAAACCTTCAAAGAATCATACTAGAATAGCCTCATTGAGAGAAATAGTTGAAAACCATATGAAAAGTCAGAGAAAGTGATGCCTCAGAAGCCTCAAGTGAAATATATGCATTGAGCCTCAACCGTTGATCAAATCCAACGGCCCAAGTAAGCTCCAAAGAAAAACATATCCGGGCCATGGTGAAGGCACCAATAAAATCATGCCAAGTGGACAGACCAAGTAAAAACACACTTTCACTTTCAAAAACAGGTTTTAGAACTGACTATGAATAGCTTTCAAATAAAGTACTTAGGTATATGTTCACAATCAACTTTTGAGCCTTTGAATTTCTAACTTTCCATCTTTGGTACAAGCCAGTCTTCATTGAATGTACTGTCAATTTTCCATAAAAAAAATAAAATAAAAATCACATGCATTGCATTGTTGAGAACTGTTTTCATCAACACACATCAATTCCCTTCTCACAAAGGAGAATAAGTAGATAATCAATTCAACGGAAAGGGGGGGGGGGGGGGGGGGGGGGGGTGGAGCGATAGAGAGAGAAATGTTGCAACCCTTCTACTCACGGCCTATATAGACGTATAAATCCTACATTGCTTAAATATTAAAATATTAATAAATATATAAAAATTTGAATTACTTCTCTAAACAAGGTTGACTTATACATATTTCTTTTATTCTTTTCATTTCTTTTGTATTTTTGTATTTTATTTTTCATTTTTTAACCACTTTTAAAGCAAAATAGTTGTGACAAAAATATTCATTAGAAAAGAAATCACACGCAAGTCATGTAATACGAAAATTAATCGAATATTTTTATGCTTTTTTAATCAAAAGTTTGAGAATCGTGATAATTACAATTTTTCTCATAGATAAATTATATTATTGTTAAGAATAATGTTATCTACCTATCTAAATAATTATGCTATGTTAAATATAGATAGATAATGTTACTGGTATATGTTAACTAGTGGATGAGAGAGAAGTGTGCCCGACAACATCCAATCAAAGGGTTAGCAAAATAAAAAAAATAAAAAAAAGAAACATAATAACATATTCAGCTGCTCCAACTTAGAATTGTGTTGTATATTATGCTGTGTACTTGGTGGAATATGATTTGCTCTTTGTTATTGTGTGAACCACATTTACACAATAAAATATTTTGCACGTAAACACAAATTTTTCCTATTTTTAATCACAAATTCTTTAAAAAATCACTATTCACAACTTCATTTTCTCCAAATAATGACCATCAAATAAGAGTTTAATACACACTAAATAGGAGCTTAATACACGCTAACACATGTTGACTACGAAAAACTCTATCATCTAATACGAAAATGAACGCTAACGTATAGTCGAAATTCCAACACCAATCCAAAAGAAAAGAAAAGAAAATGTGGAAAATTGGATATGGGTTTTAATTAAAAATGATAATAACAAATAAATAAAATAAAAGATGCTTAAGTTTTTCATTGATAATTTGAAAGAAAAGGGTTCCAAATGCCAAACAATCCCTTAAAATGACTGTTGCAGACTTAGGATATATATATTATGGCTCCACAAGTCAAAGCAAAATTGTACTTGCTCCGTTATTGACATCTATTTATGTCAACTTTTTTATCTCCGATTGGCGAATTAAAAAGTGTGGGGATGGAGGAGACATATCACATGCCCTACTTTTCAGTTTTAAACTGAACTGAATTGGACATTCACATGCATGGTGCAGTGCGTGAGAGCTCTTTAATTATCAACTCAAACGCTGTAATGATCTCTTCACCACTGTATGCGTACGTGCTGTATAACGAATTATTACATTGAGGAATTTTTATAGTGGTTACTTTTAAGTTGTGTTCGACGCAGCAAATTAAATCGTACAAAAAATTTAGGATAAAAATTAGAATAGATAATATTAAGTAGATATATTTGAAACGATGATGGCTATATAGGCGAGGAAAATCATTGGACAACTATCAACTGAAGATGCTAAGGTAATGGCTTATGGCCGTGCGAGGATGAATTGATCTTGGTCAGGGATTACAGTTTCTAGATTGTTGTGATGGAAAGTAGTTATAATTATTGTTCAAAATGATTGTAGATGAATTGGAGCATAAAAGGATCAGGCATAAAAAATGGCACGTGGCCTATAGGGCTAAGAATTTAACCCATCTCACACATGGGCTTATAGGCCATGTCGTGTGCGCGCATGACCTGCTATTGAAGGGACTGAGGCCATTTTGAGCGAACCATACACTGCATGATTCACTACCATGAGTTGCATGGTTAAGATGGCTTGTTTCCTGCTTTAAATTCTGGTGCTTGTCATGGAAAGTTCCTAATTTTCATGAATGTTTGGAGCATTTTCGCTTGTCATTGAACCCTTCAAGCACTCATTCCGGAGGTGAAAAATATTGTTTGATGACAACGATTCTATATCGTGTTTAAACCTTTCTTTTGGTGGATTTTAGGTTGATGTTTACTTTATTGTTTGATTTGTTCCTCATCTTTGTATAACAATTTCAAACAATATCTTGACATGAAGAACAAGACAACCATAGCTACTATCAATATGATGAATCAAGACCTTGTCGGTTCGACAGATTCAATGAAACTAATTTTACCAGATGGAATGATTAGTTGAAGTTTCTTCTTACAATATTGAAAATCTTCTGTATTTTAGATCATTGTTGGAACCAACCCTAAACGACACCAACGTAATAATGGCATAAAGGAAGAAGAGATAAAAGATGAGTAATGCTCTCTTTGATCACCTTTATAATCACTAGACAAATAACACCTTGACAAGGGAGACATATAAATCATTGGAGAAAAATTACAAGATCGAAGGGGAAGGTACCTGATGCTGCCCAAAAATCGTACCTGTTGACTTCCCGAGCTTGACGACCGAGAATGAGCACGAGCGAGATCTTCCGGTACCTGAAACAAAGGCGTCGAGGGTTGGCCTCGTCGCCCCTCCGATGCTTAAGTCAGAGAGAGAATGTGGAGAATGAATATATGCTGAAAATATGTTTGTTTATTAACGTACCTGGGTAATGAATGGGAGAGCCATATTTATAGAGGTTGGTAGCGTAGTTTGATTAGGATTCATCTCCTTAATTTTAGGGGCGATCGTGTGGATAAGCGATGGATTCTGGATAGGACTCCCAACTTACCTTATCGGATGTGTTTGCTTAAGGGAAGAGTCCTTTATGATCTAGGATTCCTTCCATGTGAGGACGACCCACGTTTGGCGGACTGGAACAATGGGATCATGATGAGGGCAAGGCTCCATAACCCGAGGACAGTTTATTCCCGAGGACTATTTATTGGGCCATTGGTACTATGTGGGTCATCGGGTTCTGAGATAGTCGTCGGGTCAGTTGCATGACGTCGGGCCCAATGGTCGAGAGTTGTCAATATCACTGGCTTGTTAGGGGCATGATCGTGCCTTTGAGGTAGGCAAGATCAGCCTGTTAGGGGCATGATCGTGCCTTTGAGGTAGGCAAGATCAGCCTGTTAAGGGCGTGATCGTGCCTTTGAGGTAGGCAAGATCAGCCTGTTAAGGGCATGATCGTGCCTTTGAGGTAGGCAAGATCATCCTGTTAAGGGCATGATCGTGCCTTTGTTTGGGCATGGTCGTGCCTTTGTGATGGGCAAGGTCTGCCTGTGAAAGGCATGATCGTGCCTTTGAGGTAGGCAAGATCAGCCTGTGGAGGGCATGATCGTGCCTTTGATTGGGCATGGTCGTGCCTTTGTGATGGGCCAGGTCAGCCTGTGAATAGGAAGCTGCCACGTGGCCTCGATATACGAGCCGAGCCTTCTTTCTTTGGATGCTTGCCACGTGTCCAAAGATGAACGATGGAGATTGAGGGGCTCTTCAACTTCTCTCTCTCCTTATAAATACGTCCCTGCCCCACATCATTTGGCACTTTTCACTCTCACAAGGTACCTCGGACCACCTCGGGTTTAGTCTTAAGGTAAGGCCTCGTGACTTGTAGATTAAGTTTTTATTTATATTAAGAAAATGTCTAGTGGATCCTCGCGATCTAGCCCGACCCCCGAAGACCTGCATTCTATAGTTCCTGTGGCCGTTCCTCTAAGTAGTCGGCCACCTATAGGTTTCCCCGACATTAGTTCCCGTTACAAAGAGCACGAGGTCGTCAAAATCGCGAGAGAGTATGGGTTAATGCCTTTGTGCGACGTTAGGACCCCCGATCCCGAGGATAGGGTATCTAGTGCTCGGGACGGGGAGATGGTGGTTTTCAAAGATAGTTTAAAAGGGGGGATGAGGTGGCCCCTCCACCCTTTCTTGGTCGAGTTCCTGGTCGAGCACGAGATGTGCCCCGGGCAACTCGTGCCGAACGGGTGGAGGATGATTACCTACTTTTTCATAGCTTGTCGCTCCCTTTCCATAGTTCCGAGGCTCGACCTCCTGAGGATGGTTTTCGAGCTTAAGTTCCTTCCCGGTTTCAACTGTTTCGTTTACTTATCGACCCGGGGTAGGTTTAGGATCCCGAAGATGCCGAGCTCCCTTAAAGGGTGGAAGGCGAGGTACTTTTTTGTGTCTCCTCAGAATCCCGACCATCCTTTTAGCCCGAGGCTCGTGGTTCCTGATACTGCTCGGTTTAACGAGGGCCAAGCGTATTTCGAGGTGCTCGAGAGAGATAGGCAGATGTTGGAGGACCTCGAGCCTTTAGCCTATGATTTGGACCACCTCCTCGGTGATGATATCCTCGACCTTGCCAATGTGAAAGGCGTCGAGGGTAGGGTGTCCCGACCCTACATTTTAACTATTCAATGGTTGTGTCGTCGGGAAAATAACTTGATTTTATTTTGGTTATGTTTTGCAGAGCTCGAAATGACTTTTGATCCTGCCGCCCTTAACGCCGCAGCTTCGAGGAAACCCCAGGGTCCTCAAGCCCGGGTTTCGGGTTTGAAGAAGGGGAAGAAGAGGCCCCGAGAACAATTTCCCACAATTGCAGTGAGGGGCCCCGGAGAGTCCTCGGCTCGACGTGAGCAAACCCCGAGATCATCGCCGCCTCCACCGCCGACGACTGGAAAAGGGCCTTCGGCCCCCAGGGGCACTCCCGAGGTTGTAGATCTCGAAGATGAGATCGTGCCTCCCACTGGCTCGATGCTCGAGGATTACAGAAGATGCACACTAATCCCGAGCATTGTGGGTAGGTATCGGACAGACGTCGAGGTTGTCGCCGGGATCGAGACTCTGGAGGCGATGACCGTGAAGGTAATGATTGTACATCTTCTATTCTCGAGCTCGGTCTTCTTTCTGATGACTAACCATCGACTTTTTGCCAGACGTTGAGCATTGCCCGAGGTTTGGCGCTGAGGGGGATGGATGATTCCCAGAAGACAGCCGACCTCGTTACAGCGGTGGAGCGCCGGGAGAAGAAAATTGCTGATCTCGAGGAGAGTTGTCGGGCCAAAGACCAGAGGATGGCTATCCTCGAGGAAGAACTGAAAAGGGCTCGTGATGAGCTCGGGGTAGTCAAAGACGAAGCCGAGGATGCTAAGCTTGAGCTCGAACAAAGAATCAATGACTTCGATGCCAAGTTGGATGAAGCTCGTGCTCTTGCCATTGAGGATTTCAAAAAATCCGAGGATATGGCCGAGATTAAGGGCGACTACGCGCTCGGGTCATACGGATATGCCTTCAAACAGGCTCGAGCATACCTCCGAGCCAACCTTCCTGATGTTGACCCGAACAATTGGCGTCCCGTGCCCGAGGTTACAAACGGCCTCGACCTTTCGGTTTCGGATGGGACTATGATCGAGGAAGACGCCGGGGATGAGGACGGAGATGCAGTCGACCAGCCCGGGAATAACGACCTCGATTAGCGTAGTCCTTTTTCTTTTGTTTTTGTGTCGATGTGTATTGCCCGATCAGGGCCGAACAATATTTTGTATAATTTCGTTATGTATAAATCCCGAAGTTACTTTGAATCGTTTTTTATCCCGACCTTTTGAATTTTATATGCCTTGTATCGTTCTTCAGTCAATTTCTCGACGTTATATTGTAACCCATCAAACAATCAAGTTAAAATCCCGAACAATTTGTTAGAAACTTGTAAATCCCGAAGTTGGACTCTGAAGACGAGGATGTTTTGTTAGACCGAGCATCCCTCAATTAGACGGCCCGGGAGAAACGTGGATAAATAACCCTAAACCCGAGCTTGTAGACCCCCTAGCTCGATGATTAATCGAGCCGAGCCTAATGAAACCCGAGGATGTAATTAATTTAAATTTTGCATAGGTTCGAACCCGAGCTTTTAGAGCTAAAAACTCGATGACTAGTCGAACCGAGCTTAACGAAACTCGAGAACTTAATTAATATAAGTTCTGCACGGGTGTGCACCCGAACCTCATTACATCCCTAGGCTCGACGACCAGGACTATACCCGAATGATTTGTTCCGAGGTGTTTGATTTGGATTATACCCGAATGATTTGTTCCGAATGTAAAGCTCGTCGGGGTGAAGTCATCATCTTTAATGTGAGCATGCCCGTAGCATGTCTCGAGGTATGCCCATGACTCGTTTGAGGTGTTTGCTCATATTATGTCTTGGGGGCCCGCTAGTTGCGGGGCTTTTTGGAGATCATGCTCGTAGCATATCTCGAGGTATGCCCATGACTCGTTTGAGGTGATTGCTCATATTATGTCATGGGGGCCCGCTAGTTGCGGGGCTTTTTGGAGATCATGCTCGTAGCATGTCTCGAGGTATGCCCATGACTCGTTTGAGGTGATTGCTCATATTATGTCATGGGGGCCCGCTAGTTGCGGGGCTTTTTGGAGATCATGCTCGTAGCATGTCTCGAGGTATGCCCATGACTCGTTTGAGGTGATTGCTCATATTATGTCATGGGGGCCCGCTAGTTGCGGGGCTTTTTGGAGATCATGCTCGTGGCATGTCTCGAGGGTTCCTGCGCGTGACAGGACTTTGCTCATGTTCTGGAACAATAAAGGGCTCATAGGCCTTGATAAATGATTGAAAGTAACGTGCGGGGCGTGCGAGCCCGATGGAAATCAAACTATAACAAATTAAGGGGAAACGCGTACGGCATGCAAGCCAAAAATTAAGAGATGAGAAATCAAACTAAGCAAATTAAGAGGAAATGCGTAGGGCATGCAAGCCCAAAGTTAAGAGTAAACTAATATCTATGATAGAATGGACAAGGTCATGACTTTTACTTGTGATAGACCTTGAGGTTGTCGGCATTCCAGGGTCTCGGGAGTGGTCTTCCCGACATATCTCTCAAGCTGTATGCTCCACCTTGAACTCGTCGGATGACTTCATACGGCCCTTCCCAAGTTGGTCCGAGCTTTCCGGGGGCGTGTCCTGCGGCCTCGGCCTTTCTGAGCACAAGGTCTCCAGTCCTGAATCCTCGGGGCCTGACTTTGCTGTTGAAGTACTTGGCCGTTCTATTTTGGTAGGAGGCCACTCGTAGCGCAGCTTGTGTTCGTATTTCTTCCAACAGGTCGAGATGTTCAGTGGTATGTTCCCCGGCCTCATCACCCATACGCCTCAGTGACGGTAGGTTAACTTCAATGGGTAAAGTAGCCTCTACCCCAAAGGCTAGCATGAACGGGGTTTCTCCGGTGGTCGTCTTGTGTGAAGTTCGGTAAGTCCACAATATAGAGGGTAACTCGTCGGGCCAGCTTCCATGGGCCCCTTCAATTCTTGTACGGAGGTCTTGCAAAATGATCCTGTTCGTGACTTCGGCCAAGCCATTGCTCTGAGGGTGTGCGACGGATGTTAGACGATGATTTATTCCAAGGTTGGAGCAGAAAGTCTTGAATTTTGCATTATCAAATTGTCTTCCATTGTCGGTTATGAGCACCTTGGGTATCCCGAATCTACATATGACGGACTTCCAGATGAATGCTCTTAGCTTGGGTTCTGATATAGTTGCCAGGGGCTCTGCTTCCGCCCACTTTGTGAAGTACTCCACAGCTACGGCCACGAACTTCAGCTGCCCTCTTGCCATGGGGAAGGGCCCGAGGATGTCTACTCCCCACTGTTCGAAAGGGGCCGAACAGTGTATGGGCGTGAGCTCTTTCGCAGGGGCATGAATGATGTTACCAAACCTCTGACACTTATCGCACTTTCTGACATACTCTGAGGCATCCATCTTCATAGTTGGCCAGTAGTATCCATACCTTACGAGTTTGAAGGCTAGAGCTCTAGCCCCCTGATGATTTCCACATATCCCTTCGTGGACTTCTGTTAGAGCATGTGCAGACTCGGAGGGTTTGAGGCACCTGAGGTAGGGAAGCGTAAAGCTTCTGCGAAATAGGACTCCCTGGATTATGCAGTACCTCGGTGCTCTGGATCGGATGCTCCTAGCTTCTTTAGGATCTTCGGGGAGGTTTCCGTTAGTAATGAACTCAACTATGGGATCCATCCACGACGGCTCATTATCAATGTCCATGACTACTAGTTCTTGGCTGATGCTAGGTTCCATCACCGTTCTGATGTGGACTGTCCTGTCAAGACCATCCACTCCCATGAACATAAGTCTTGACAACGCATCCGCCTTTCCGTTGTCGGCCCGGGCAATCTTCAAAATCTGACAACTCTTAAATTTTCTTTGTAGATCATGAACCTTCAAACAGTACAGGCTCATCTTCTCATCCTTCCTCCCAAACGTTCCTTCGATCTGTCCTACCACGAGTTGTGAATCGCTAAATAGCATGACGTCCTCGATCCCCAATTTGCATGCAAGTTCAAGAGCAATGACCACAGCTTCATATTCTGCTTCATTGTTGGTAGCCTCAAATTCGAACCTAAGAGCACATTGAATTTCGGTCAGCTTGTCAGGGCTGCTGATGATGACGCCTGCACCCGAGCCCGAGGAGTTGGACGCTCCATCAACGAATATTTTCCATACGTCTTCGGTAATGGTCGGGCAATCCCCTGGCCCCCGAGGCCTAGGAGTGAGTTCTGCGATGAAATCTGCTAGGACTTGTCCCTTAATGGAGGGCCGGGGTTTGAATTCTATATCAAATTCACCGAGTTCAATTGCCCATTTCAACAGTCTTCCCGAAACGTCTGGTTTTTGGAGTATTTGCTTGAGTGGCTGGTTGGTAAGCACAACAATAGGGTGCGCATGAAAATATTGACGTAGCTTCCGAGCTGCCACAATCAGTGCCAGGGCGAGCTGCTCAGCCAATGTATACCTTGTCTCCGCGTCCAACAACACTTTGCTTACATAGTAGATGGGTTGTTGAGCCTTATTCACCTCTTTCACCAGCACTCCGCTTACTGCATTCTGGGATACTGCCATGTATAAGTACAAAGTGTCCCCAGGTTCGGGTTTCGTGAGCACTGGAGGAGTAGCCAGTGCTTGTTTTAGCTCCTGGAAAGCTCTTTCGCAATCCTCATTCCAATTGAAGCTCTGATTCCCTCTTAATGCTTTGAAGAATGGGAAACACCTGTCAGCTGCCCTGGACATGAACCTGTTTAAAGCTGCAACCCGACCTGTTAATTTCTGGACCTCCTTCCTATTCCTGGGTGGTTCCATAGATATTAAAGCCCGTATCTTGTCTGGATTGGCCTCAATTCCTCTGTGAGTGATCATGAAACCCAGGAATTTTCCTGACGCCACCCCAAAGGCGCACTTGGTAGGGTTTAACTTCATCTTGTATTTTCGGAGAGTAGAGAACACCTCTTCTAGGTCGGCAATATGCTCATTCTCGTGCTTACTTTTGACTACCATGTCATCCACGTAAGCCTCAATGCTCTTCCCAATTAGATCAGCGAAGACTTTGTTGATGAGCCTCTGGTACGTCGCCCCTGCGTTCTTCAAACCGAATGGCATGACCTTGTAGCAGTAGATGTCAGAGTCGGCTATGAATGACGTCTTCTCTTGATCTTCCTCAGCCATAAGAATCTGGTGGTATCCTGAGAAGGCATCAAGAAAGCTATACAACTTGTGACCTGAGGTGCTGTCCACCAAATTGTCGATCCGAGGCAGAGGATAGCTGTCTTTTGGGCACGCCTTGTTGAGATCTGTGAAATCAATACATACTCTCCACTTACCATTAGCTTTCTTGACAAGGACGATGTTGGCAAGCCAGTCAGGATATTGGACCTCTCTAATGAATTGAGCACTGGCGAGTTTGTTAATTTCCTCACGTATCACCTCCCGTCTTTCCGGTGCAAATTGCCTCTTCCTCTGTTTCACCGGCTTTGCGTCAGACCTCACATTGAGTCTATGGACCACGACTTCGGGGTCTATCCCGGGCATGTCCTCAACCTTCCAAGCGAATACGTCAATGTTGCGGGACAAGCACTTGATGAGTTCGTCCCTGAGAGCGGCATCAATATCCCGACCAATGGTGACCTTCTTACCATTCTCGAGCTCGATCTCCTCCAACTCTTCTACCGGGGCAAGTCTTCCGCGATGCTCGAGCTCGAGCTCTGGAGTTGTCAGTTGCATGACGTCGGTGCTCAAACCCTGAATGCTTGAGATGTAGCACTTCCTTGCTGCTGCTTGGTCACCACGTACAACCCCTATGCCATGACTTGTTGGGAATTTCATAGCAAGGTGGAAAGTGGATACAATGGCCCTGATTCTGTTGAGTAATGGTCTTCCCAATATAGCGTTGTATGGTACGGAGGTCTGTGCTACATGGAAAGGCGTCATCTCCGTCACCTGTTTCTGGCCCATGCCCAAAGTCAGCGGAAGGTCAACAATCCCTTCCGGAATGATCGTTCCACCCCCAAATCCTTGTAGTGGGGTCTTGACCATCTTGAGTTGGTTGGCAGAAATTCCCATCTTCCTGAAGGCCTCTTGGGACAATACATTGGCGGCACTTCCATTGTCTACGAGTATCCTCTTGACTTCAAAATTGATGGCAGATATGACTAAAGCATCGTCATGAGGAAATGTTATGCCCTCCAGGTCCTCTGCTCCGAAGGTGATGTCTTCAACTTTGGAAGGAATCGTCTCTTGGGCCACTCCATGCTGCCGAGCATATTGTTTCCTTCTATTGTTCGAGTCTCCCCCCGATGCTATTCCTCCAACTATGATGTTGATCGTACCAGCAGTGGGTTGGTTATTTCCTCCTGAGCTCGACGCCCTACCCGTAGGGTTATCGCTCCTCGGACGCTTGTCATTTCCGACGTATGTCCTCAGATATCCCCTCTTGATCAATGCCTCGATCTCCCGCTATAGCATTATACATTCTTCCGTTGTGTGCCCATGATCCCTGTGAAAGTCACAGTACTTGCTCTTGTCTCTTGCCTCTGGGGGAGATCGCAGCCTGGGAGGCCATTTAAGGTCTTTCATGTCTCTGATCTCCATCAGTATGTTGGACTTAGATGTGTTCAGGCGGGTAAACGGCCTAGGTGGTCCTTCCTGCCTTGGTTTTGCTCGAGCATGATCCTGTCGCGCACTAGGCTCGAGCGGCCTCTTAAATTGGGATTTCTCAGAGCTCGGGGTGGTCTTCATAGCTTCCTCCATGTTGATGTATTTCTCACCTCGGGTTAGGAGCTCAGTTACCGACTTCGGGGGTGTCTTAGATAAAGACATCCTAAAGGCCTCACATCTTACGGCATAGGTTAGGGCCGAAACCGCAGCTGTGATATGGAGGTCGGGTATCTGTAGTCTTTCCTTGTTAAATCTCGTCATGAAGCTGCGCAAGGTCTCGTTAGGCCCTTGGCGGAGCTGCATGAGGGTGGCCGATGTTTTCCTGATGCGCTTGCTACTGGCAAAGAATGCGGAAAACTTTTCGGCAAGGTCAGAGAATGACGATATGGAGTTTGGCTCCAACGTTGCGAACCAATCCCTAGAAGCGTTGGTTAACGTTTGAGGGAAGGCCTTGCACATTACTTGATCCGGTGCAACCTGTAAATTCATGACGTCTGTATAGATATTCAGATGGTTGATTGGGTCGGTTGTCCCATCGTACTCCTTAATGCGGGGGAATTTGAACTTGTCTGGGAGTGGGTATGAAAGAACCTCTGGTGTGAATGGAGTGTTAGGGGTGAACCCCGCCATTCCCTTGGCATTCTGGCGTAGTCCCGCCGTAATTCCATCTTGTATGATCCGTGCGAGTTCGCCCGAGTCCATGGTGACCAATCTCGAGGCCGAGGCATGTGGGGGTATGCCCGAGGCCCCTGACCCACCATTGTCGTGTGTATCACGGATGTCCCGAGCTCGAGCATCAGCCACGACACCTCCTTCCGACGCCGGAATTTGCATGTGTGCTGGTGCTGAAGCTTGGGGGATGTTTCCTTGGCTGAGTAGCTGGGTCAAGGCCGCAACTTGTTGACGTAGCTCCTCGAATGCTCCAGCGGTGACCATTGCGGGTAGGGGATCTGACCCCTCCGGCGCTCCTTCCTGATGAACTTGAGGATCTGCCGCGGGTGGTTGATTTGGAGCGGTTGAGCTTGCGAGAGGAAGACCTGAACGTGTATTCACCATGACTTTTGGTAGCGTTCCCACAGACGGCGCCAAAATGATGCTGCCAAAAATCGTACCTGTTGACTTCCCGAGCTTGACGACCGAGAATGAGCACGAACGAGATCTTCCGGTACCTGAAACAAAGGCGTCGAGGGTTGGCCTCGTCGCCCCTCCGATGCTTAAGTCAGAGAGAGAATGTGGAGAATGAATATATGCTGAAAATATGTTTGTTTATTAACGTACCTGGGTAATGAATGGGAGAGCCATATTTATAGAGGTTGGTAGCGTAGTTTGATTAGGATTCATCTCCTTAATTTTAGGGGCGATCGTGTGGATAAGCGATGGATTCTGGATATGACTCCCAACTTACCTTATCGGATGTGTTTGCTTAAGGGAAGTCCTTTATGATCTAGGATTCCTTCCATGTGAGGACGACCCACGTTTGGCGGACTGGAACAATGGGATCATGATGAGGGCAAGGCTCCATAACCCGAGGACAGTTTATTCCCGAGGACTATTTATTGGGCCATTGGTACTATGTGGGTCATCGGGTTCTGAGATAGTCATCGGGTCAGTTGCATGACGTCGGGCCCAATGGTCGAGAGTTGTCAATATCACCAAGAGAGGTGTTGGACAAGAGGGGGAAGGCCATGGTTGGGGTGTTGTCAGCCATACAAGTAGAGGTGAGATGAATGATTTCCTTTTCCAATTTATGTTCTAATACCATGTAAATAATAATAAAAAAAAATACAAAAAATAAAATCATAAACCCTCTAGTCCTGTTTGATTGAGGAAAAGTTCCATGAAAAATGGAAAAGAAATTCAATTTCCACTTAAATTCAATGTTTGATTGGTCAAATGTTCTTTGGCAATTCAATTTCCATCTTATATGCCCACACGAGCCCAATTCTTGGTTTTGAGGAATTTATTTTTTCATAGTTTTCTAAGTAGGCTTTTTTTATTTTTTTATTTATTTTTTTGGCAATGGAAACAAATTTTATCCCCAATTGTAAAAATTTTTTTCCCCTTTAACGAACAATTTACATGGAAAACAAAGTCAAATAAACACCAAAAGATCTAAAATTTCAACATTTTCAGGTGAAAAATTATACCAATAACACAATTAATTGGTAATTCTCAGTAAAATGAATTATAAGCAATTTAATTCCCCGGAATTAATTTCTTTCCACCCAAATTCCATCATAGGGTCGTTTGATTGGCAAATGTGGAAAGACTTTCCAATTCCATATAAGTTGAAAAATTAAAACCCAGATACCTCGTATGGATGTATTTCCATAAAATCGACAAAAAATAAATTTAAAGTGGTTTTACCTTGAAATTCAACCCCATTTCCACTTTCGCATCAAACATCCAAAGTAGAAATTGAATTTATCGAATGTGACATTTTCTATGGAATTTTAAACCAATCATACGGACCCATAAAAGTTCAATTTAAGAGCAAGATAATTATTATAATCTTGACGTGCCTCTGCTATAGCACTAATCCAATCCAATGATAATGTTAATATGTAGGACAAGAATTCTAATTGGTTACAACATTATCTCTAACAGTATAACTTAGGAGAAACTAATGTTTCATATTAGTCGGGCCATGTCCATCTAGGATATTTCGAAATTTGGCATTTTTGGTTGTACGAAGGTGTTGGAAAAATTTTGTATGGGTTGTTTTCGCATAATTTTGAGTGGGTGTACAAATCACGAATTTGATTAGTACATCGGGTCATTGGATTTATGTATGAAAGCAATCTCCCTACACGAATGTCAAATTGAAATTGGCCTCTCAGAATATCCACATTTTACATTTATTTCCTATTTTTCTTTCTCCAACTAACCTTCCAACTTTTGAAACTCCAGGCTATCTACTTTAATAAGATGTTAATGGTTGGTTAATAGATGAATTTAACTCACACTTCATGGAGTTGAACCTATAATAGAGCTCGTTTTTTCCTTTGTTCCACACACGAATTTTCATTCTTCTCTGTCTATGTATGATTTCCACTTCTTGTCTACCCAAAATTTTTGGTAATAGTTCTAATCAAATTCATTATAAGGTGGTGGACTCAAAAATTGTAGTAAGTCAAGTACATGAATTCTCCACCGCTGTAACGAGGTCGGCTGTCTTCTGGGAGTCGTCCATCCCCTTCGGCGCCAAACCTCGGGCAATGCTCAACGTCTGGCAAAAAGTCGATGGTTAGTCATCAGAAAGAAGATCGAGCTCGAGAATAGAAGATGTACAATCATTACCTTCACGGTCATCGCCTCCAGAGTCTCGATCCCGGCGACAACCTCGACGTCTGTCCGGTACCTACCCACAATGCTCGGGATTAGTGTGCATCTTCTGTAATCCTCGAGCATCGAGCCAGTGGGAGGCACGATCTCATCTTCGAGATCTACAACCTCGGGAGTGCCCCTGGGGGCCGAAGGCCCTTTTCCAGTCGTCGGCGGTGGAGGCGGCGATGATCTCGGGGTTTGCTCACGTCGAGCCGAGGACTCTCCGGGGCCCCTCACTGCAATTGTGGGAAATTGTTCCCGGGGCCTCTTCTTCCCCTTCTTCAAACCCGAAACCCGGGCTTGAGGACCCTGGGGTTTCCTCGAAGCTGCGGCGTTAAGGGCGGCAGGATCAAAAGTCATTTCGAGCTCTGCAAAACATAACCAAAACAAATCAGTTATTTTCACCGAGACACACCCATTGAATAGTTAAAATGTAGGGTCGGGACACCCTACCCTCGACGCCTTTCACATTGGCAAGGTCGAGGATATCATCACCGAGGAGGTGGTCCAAATCATAGGCTAAAGGCTCGAGGTCCTCCAACATTTGCCTATCTCTCTCGAGCACCTCGAAATACGCTTGGCCCTCGTTAAACCGAGCAGTATCAGGAACCACGAGCCTCGGGCTAAAAGGATGGTCGGGATTCTGAGGAGACATAAAAAAGTACCTCGCCTTCCACCCCTTAAAGGAGCTCGGCATCTTCGGGATCCTAAACCTACCCCGGGTCGATAAGTAAACGAAACAGTTGAAACCGGGAAGGAACTTAAGCTCGAAAACCATCCTCAGGAGGTCGAGCCTCGGAACTATGGAAAGAGATCGACAAGCTATGAAAAAGTAGGTAATCATCCTCCACCCGTTCGGCACGAGTTGCCCGGGGCACATCTCGTGCTCGACCAGGAACTCGACCAAGAAAGGGTGGAGGGGCCACCTCATCCCCCCTTTCAAACTATCTTTGAAAACCACCATCTCCCCGTCCCGAGCACTAGATACCCTATCCTCGAGATCGGGGGTCCTAACGTCGCACAAAGGCATTAACCCATACTCTCTCGCGATTTTGACGACCTCGTGCTCTTTGTAACGGGAGCTAATGTCGGGGAAACCTATAGGTGGCCGACTACTTAGAGGAACGGCCACAGGAACTATAGAATGCAGGTCTTCGGGGGTCGGGCTAGATCGCGAGGATCCACTAGACATTTTCTTAATATAAAAAAAACTTAATCTACAAGTCACGAGGCCTTACCTTAATACTAAACCCGAGGTGGTCCGAGGTACCTTGTGAGAGTGAAAAGTGTCAAATGATGTGGGGCAGGGACGTATTTATAAGGAGAGAGAGAAGTTGAAGAGCCCCTCAATCTCCATCGTTCATCTTTGGACACGTAGCAAGCATCCAAAGAAAGAAGGCTCGGCTCGTATATCGAGGCCACGTGGCAACTTCCTATTCACAGGCTGACCTAGCCCATCACAAAGGCACGAACATGCCCATAAAAGGCACGATCATGCCTCCAATCAGGCTGATCTTGCCTACTTCAAAGGCACGATCATGCCTTTCACAGGCAGACCTTGCCCATCACAAAGGCACGACCATGCCCAAACAAAGGCACGATCATGCCCTTAACATGATGATCTTGCCTACCTCAAAGGCACGATAATGCCCTTAACAGGCTGATCTTGCCGACTTCGAAGGCACGACCATGCCCACTCAAAGGCACGATCATGCCCCTAACAGGCTGATCTTGCCTACCTCAAAGGCACGTCATGCCCCTCACAGGCTGATCTTTCCTACCTCAAAGGCACGATCATGCCCCTAACAAGCCAGTGATATTGACAACTCTCGACCATTGGGCCCGACGTCATGCAACTGACCCGATGACTATCTCAGAACCCGATGACCCACATAGTACCAATGGCCCAATAAATAGTCCTCGGGAATATACTGTCCTCGGGTTATGGAGCCTTGCCCTCATCATGATCCCATTGTTCCAGTCCGCCAAACGTGGGTCGTCCTCACATGGAAGGAATCCTAGGTCATAAAGGACTCTTCCCTTAAGCAAACACATCCGATAAGGTAAGTTGGGAGTCCTATCCAGAATCCATCGCTTATCCACACGATCGCCCCTAAAATTAAGGAGATGAATCCTAATCAAACTACGCTACCAACCTCTATAAATATGGCTCTCCCATTCATTACCCAGGTACGTTAATAAACAAACATATTTTCAGCATATATTCATTCTCCACATTCTCTCTCTGACATTAAGCATCGGAGGGCGACGAGGCCAAACCTCCACCTAGACGCCTTTGTTTCAGGTCCCGGAAGATCTCGTTCGTTCCCATTCTCGTCGTCAAGCTCGGAATTAACATGTACGACTTTTGGTAGCATACAGTACCCAAAATCCCCTTGATTTCAGTTCTTGGATAATCTGCCATTTGAGAACAAGTACATAAATTGTAAGGTCATGTCAACAAAATGAAGGCTTTGAAGATTGATCTTCTCGAAACCTTCTAAGTTGTTGCAATCATTGCAAAGTTGTCATTTTCATGGAAGGGTTATATGAAGAAAATCCTTGACAGTTTCGAGGATTACTATTTGGAAAGGATTCAAAAATATTTTCGTATTGAGGAATAGTCAAAGATGCGAGATGGGAAAGAACATTCTCATGACGACAATCCCAAAACCCATGATGTGGATTAATCTAACAAATCCAATAAGAATTTCAAGAACAATAAATTCTCAATCTCAACAAATACAACAAAGCTAACCAAAAAAAAAAAAAAAAAAAAATTTAAAAAAAAAAAATCAAGGTCTCTTGCTATTTGTGTCATACTTGGATATTATGCCCAAAAGTGTAGGCATCGCAAACAATTAAAAAAAGAGGGGGGAGTAAACTCCTCGACAACATTGCTAGAGCATTGTCAATACGATCAAAGGAAAAATCCAAGGATGGTGGCACGATACTTATATCATCATACATGTATGATATGATAGACCTCTCTTCAAAACATATCAAGAGGTGGACAATGAACACATTCAAATGGGGTAATAAAGTTCAATCCAAGGTTGTGGCAAGGAAAGCATAGACTTACAAATTCACAATCGAAAAGAAGATCACATTGGAAAATATTTTACATATACTAGATATGAATAGAAATGTTGTAAGTAGGGATTTATTCGGAAAACTGGGAATTAAGTCCACATATGAGTCGGACAAACTTTTACTTTCTCGAAATAGTGTATTTGTTGGCAAATGCTATTCTAGTGATGGGATTATCAATCTTTTGTACTGTTAACAATGATAGTAATAAAACTTCAAATTTAAATTATGTTGTTGAGTCTATTTCCTTATGACATAATAGACTAGGACATATTTTTTAATCTACTTTAAAATGAATGATAAAAAATGAAATGATTTTGTGTAAAAACATAGAACATAATAAATATGAATTATATGTTAAAGTCTAAAATGATTAAGAAACATTTTCATAGTGTTGAAAGGACCTCCAATTTATTAGACTTAGTTCATTCCGATATATGCAAATTAAATAAGACGTTAACTAGAGGAGGTAATACATAATAGATGATCATTCTAGGTTTTGTTACATCTATTTGATGAAGCATAATGAGGAAGTCTTTAGTATACTTAAGATACATAAAACCGAGGTAGACAACCAATTAAATGAAGGATTGAGATTCTTAGAAGTGATAGAGGAGATGAATACTTTTTTAACTAATTTAATATTTTTTGTGGACAATATAACATAATACATCAATATAGTGCACCTAGAACACTCGAACAAAATGTTTCCCTTGTGCCTAATGACTTGAGTCTCCAAAAGGTAATAAGGTGGGAAAATCAAATATATGATACAATAAGTTGTTATATGATTCTTCTTAATGAAGGTCAAAATTTACTCATTTATCTCAAAGACTTGGGATTGAAGGTTGTTCAATACGATTCCAGAAGACTTAGAAGTGGGTCATGTCCCTATTTTATCAATGGTAGACTACATATGCCCCCCGTCATAGTTGTAGGCTCGAATCCTAGTCGTGCTGTTGGATAAACGACTTCGGGTTTGAGTCCAACAGAATTCTTGAAGGAATAAATAATTTTCACAATTGCGAGCTTGTTCTTTACTAGGTGAATCTATCGGGTTAATTCAATGTGAAAGTGTACTTTTTCTTATGAGACAATCTATTTATTTACCTCATAAGAATTAACTTTAGCCAATGGTCCACACCCATCTATCTTGCCTAAACTTTAAGGTAAGCCTTTCCCAAAAGAGGTGAATTGCTAGAAAGTTTCTCGTTGCTTTGGTTGAGCTAGAACGAGTGGTTCCCGAGGATGAAAAGGCTCCACTACAATGGATCCCATTTCCGTACCAACTCAAGTTATGCTCAAACCCTTTCTTTTTCCATTTCTAAGGATGGAAACTAGAACTCTCGATTTTAGTTGTTCAATAGTTCGTACATAAGGTTAAGGAACTTTAGATGAACTAATGCGAATGGGTGGGAAATCTCCACTCTAAGAGGAGCCTTTAAGGAGAGAAAGCCTCTTTGTTTGGATGAGAGAAAGAATAGGTCACTGGTTGAGATGATAAATACTATGTTATTATGTTTTAATTTGCCATTTAATTTATGGGGTGAAGTTTTGTTAAGTGCGTGTCACATTATTAATATGGTTCCTTCTAAAAGATTTAAGGTTTATCCTTTTGAATTGTGAAATTGGAGAAAATCAAACATTGTGTATTTTAAAGTGTGGGAGTATCTTGCTTATTACAAGAACTCAAATACTAAAACGACTAAGTTGAGTCCTAGAGGATCAAGTGCGATTTTATAGGATATTCTCAAAACAACAAGGCACATTATTTATTAAACTTGGAAACCAATGTTGCAATTGAATCTCGAGACATAGGGTTCTTTGAGAACTTGTGATCTTCAGATAATGATTATCTAAGGAAAATTCAAGTGAAGATTCCTAGTTCTGCAAAATTACAAGTAGAAACATCTTTCTAGGATGTTGAAATAAGTAAACTTCGTAGAAGCAAAAAAGTTGGCAAGAAAAAAGTGCTAGGACCGGATGAACTTGATTCTAAACTTATTTCATTCTATTTGGTTGAGGGAAATGAGAATAGCGTCACAAGAACCACTTTGTACGTTCTTTCAGTGGAAATCTATCCTAAAACTTTTGGAGAAGTAATATCATCTAAAGATAGTATCTTCTTGGAAATACTCTATAAATGATGAAATTTATTCAACAATGTCAAATAATACTTGGAAATTAGCTGATTTACAACCTGAGTCAAAACTTATAGTTGTAAATGTGTATTTAGGAAAAAGTACAATGCAGATGGTACTTTTAATAGCTTTAAAGTTAGGTTAATAGCCAAATGGTATCAATAAAAGAAATGAATATATTACTTTGACATGTATCACTAGTTGCAAGAATAACATCAACTATGATTTTATTGGCTTTAGATTTTATTTATGATTTGTATATACATTAAATGTTTGTTAAGACGATATTCTTAAATGATGATCTTGATACACAGGTTTATAACTAGAGTATTTTTTCTATCAGAAAATGAAGATAAATTATGCAAGTTAGTAAAACATTATATAGATTAAAACAAGCACCAAAGAAAAGACATGGAAAAATTGACTTAGCAATAATTTCTTTTGGACTTAAATGTAATAGTGTTGATAAATGTTTGTATTGAAAAGTTTGTGATAATTATGTTGTGCTTATTTATTTATGCATGGATGATATGTTAATTATAAGTAATTAAATGCAAGGTGTAAAAGAAATAAAGGGGTTTCTATCTTCCACATTTAAAATGAAAGATCTTAGTCACGTGGATACCATATTAGCTATTAGAGTCCCAAAGACTATTGAGGGTTATATGTTGAGCAAATAACATTATGCTGAGAATATGATCAATAAGTTCAATTACTTGAAAATTGTAGAGGCAAATACTCCTTTCGATTCAAATTTGAAACTTATAAAGAATAGTGGAAGAGCAATTGTACAACTTGAGTATGTACATGCTATACAGATTCTTATGTATACAGTGTAATGCACAACACCGGCATATCATTTACAATTAGTAAACATAGTAGATTTATTAGCAATCCAAGTGAAGAACATTGGAAGGCTATCAGGAGGGCTCTTGATTATTTGAAAAAGACCATTGGCCTAGGTCTTCAATATTCTGAATTTTCGGCATTCCTAGAAATATTTACTAATGTTAGTTAGATATCTAGTGTAGGTAAAAATAAATCCACATCAAGTTGGGTGTTCACTTTTGGAGGAGGTACGGTGTCTTGGAAATTTTAAAAAACATGTATTACACACTCAACTATAGAATTCGAATTTGTAGCATTGCTGAAATCGAAATAGAGGCTGAATGGCTTAGGGATTAAATTTATGAAATTCCATAAGAAGAGATGAATAATTCTTCTATATCCATTTTATGTGGTAGTCAAGCCACTTTAACTAAAACATACAATGAAGTGTATAATGGTAAGTCTAGACATAGGAGTCTAAGAAATAATTTTGTAAGGAAATGAACTAAAGATGAAATAATTTTTTTCACGTATGTGAAGTCAAATGAGAATTTGGCTGACCATTCACAAGGGAATTAGTACAGACAGCAACTAGTAGGATGGGGTTGAAACTTTGTAACTAAACCCACTAATGACGGTACTAGAGATGGCAAAAAAACCCGCCCCGCCTCGGGTCGCGGGGCGGGGCGAGGGTTCCCCGCCCCGTTTAGTTAAAAAAAAAAAAAAAATTGAACGTTGTTTATTTAATTTTGGACATTGTTTGTTTTCATTGTTTGATTTGGATATTGATGTAATTATTTTAAATATTATTTGTTTTGGATTATAAAATTTTGAATTGTATTTAATTGGAAATTTTTGATTTTAAAAAAAAAAAAACTAAATGGGGCATTAAACGGGGCAAAAATCCGCCCCGCCCCGTCGCCGCCCCGTCAAAGGCGGGGCGGGGACGGGGATTGCCCCGCCCCGAACCCGCCCCGTTGCCATCACTAGACGGTACCCCTACCTAACTATACTAACAAGTATACCTCGGGTTCAAAGGGTAACAACAAAATCCTTCGATAAGTGCATATTTTTGATACTTATTATTTTAACCCTATCATTGGTTGTAGGTGCTGGATGTAAAAAATGGAAGGGTTGAGTTTTTGTAACTCTTAATAAAGTTCAGATCGTTGGATCAAGAATCTCTACAAGTGAGAAAAATACTACAAGAACTTTACCTATATGATCTTTGAGGTGGTACTTCCTTAATAGAGAGTTGAAGTTTTACTTTGTTAGATCTACACTAAGGTTGGATTCAAATCAAAGGACGTCCACACCTTATGCATAAGTATTGTTAGTTTGAATTTATGATCATATAATTTTGAACAAGTGGAGGATTGTCATAATTTTCGTTCAAAATCATAGTAAATGAATTGAAGTATAAAAGGATCAGGCATCAAAGTGACACATAGGCTATAGGGCTAAGAAATTAGCCCATGTGTGTGCATGACCTGCTTTAGCAAGGACTGAGGCCATTTTTAGTAAACCATGTGTATGCATGGTTAAGAAAACAAGCAATTAAAGCTAATTTTCTAGTTTGAATTCTGGAGCCTTTTCATGGAAAGCGTACAACCTTTCATGAATGTTTAGTATAGAGCTCACTGGCTGCTTTCTAAATGTTGTAAGGTTTAAATTTCGACTATTTTTTCAATTGGTATCAGAACTTAATATCGATCTTTGACCAAGTTTATCTATATGAGTCAATCACTTTTCGTTTCTTCCTTTTGATGGTAGTAACTATGCCTAATAGAAGGATAGAATTAGAGTTTTTAAAAGTCAATGGAATAGCAGGTTTGGGATAGTGTAGAAAGGGTTGGACTACCTCATCTACCACCATTGCTAGTGTTGTTACACCTATTGATATCTCTATTTGGTTTAAGGATGATTTAACTGAGTGTAATCAGAATAGTAGAGGTGTCTATGCCATCTTTATGACTATTTTTCCCCAAAAAGTTTAAGCATGTATCCATGTGAGACACCGGTAAAAAAGCTTGAGATATATTGGAAACTACACATGATAGAACTAAGACCGTAAAAAAATTCTAAATTGTAGATGTTGACCATTAGGTTTGAATAAATTAAAATGAACGATGATGAATCCTTCAATGAGTTCTATGTAAAACTGAATGATATAGTGAACTTTAGTTTCAACTTAGGTGATGGAATTATTGAGGTTAAGATTGTGAGAAAAGTTATGAAATCCAGACCTGGAGGATTTAGACCTAAGTTTACAGCTATTGAAGAAAGCAATGACCTAGATGTTATGAAGAAAGAAAAACTTGGAAGATCTCTCCAAACATATGAACTTAGCTTACCCCAATCTAAGAAAAATAAGTCTTTAGCCCACAAATTGTTAAGGAAGAGACTACTAATTGATGAACCTTAAAGGATGAATAGTTTTCCTACCTTGCTAGGAAATTTAAGAAATTCATTGGGAATAATAAGAGACTTCTTGATAAGTTGAAATGTGACTCTAGTAAAATAGGAATGAAGATGGATGCTTAGAGGATGTCTCAATATGTGAGGTATCATGAGTGCCGGTTTTTGGACATGTAAATCTGAGAGCTCAAGTTAAAAGAAAACCCTAGGTAAGGATATGAACACCTCTCACTGATGTCGAGTCTAGCTCAAAAAATCAAAGTGAAAACTCCAATCTTGATGAGAGGGAGAATTATAAGTCGTTTGAAAAATGCAAGTTCGACCCTAACAATACCTAGAGGGGGTGAATAGGTATTTTAATGCGGAATTAAAAACAATCACGAATTAAACATCAACAAGTCACTTTTAATCCTTATCTAAATGATTAATCATGCAAGTCAAATTATCCTATGTTGAATTACCGCAGTTTGCATATCATAAAAAATAAAACTAAAGCAGTAAAGAACACAAGAATTGTTCACGGAGAAACCCAATTGGGAAAAATTTCGGGCACTTTGCAAATAAATCCACTACAAACGATTCTATACTTACAATCTATCAGACTAGACGACGACATGAACCATCTGACCTCCTGATTGCAATTTTGACATCTCTCTTGAATTTTATGCTCCCTTGTACCAATTCTAGCTGCAATAACCAACGCTCTCCTGGAACTCTGCTAACTTAACAATCATTAAAAATCACCATATGTTTCAATGTAAAAAACATGGAATTAAATATCAAGATTTTGAAAGCAAGGTTCAACATTATCCTAACATCTATACATTAGCCAAACATCAAATTAATAACATGAACACAAAATAATCGATACAATATTACCCAAAATTGAATAATTATAAAGATGGGAAATAATTTTGAATCTTGAATCTTTTCAACGCCTTCTTGATTTCTTTCATTCTACTTGGTTTGGTCCGTAAATCACAATTTTAGTTTTCCCTTCCTCGAATATTGCATAAAGGACCTTCAACTTTAATTCTTAACATTTGAATCCCCACATTCCAAAACCATTAATTATCAATCTGATCCATGTTTTGAAGTTTGTGATTTATTTTCCATCTTTGTAACTATTAAATTTAGCTCTCAAAACTTATGAATTCCATCCGATAGCTCAATTAGTACTTTCAATTGATCAATATCAACCCAATTATTCTTCAAGTATTTCAAATCAACTCAAATTTCACCTATTTCACTTCCATTTCATCCAAGGGCATTAAATTAGAGTTTTGCCTATAATTAACATAATTTAACCAAATTAAGTAGATATTGCTTAATTAACCATACATAATTGTGCAATTGAAAAAAAATAGAAAATAGAAAATATTTGCCGAGCTGGAAAATGATTAGCTGCACTGAATAATAATAATAATAATAATAATAATTATTATTATTATTATTATTATTATTATTATTAAGCGTTGAACCGAGTGAGGCATGGACTAAGTGAAAACTCATTATTTCTTGAAATATGTAAAAATTTCAAGCAAAAATTGTTGGAAATATTTTGAGAGAGTAGGAGGCATAACCTTCGAACCCAAATTTATGAACTAAACAGGAAACACGAACTAGAAAAATCCGAAAAAAAAATGGAGGCTTGAAACATGTATCCCATAGGTTTCTCCTAAAAATGATATTTGTTCCCCCTTCGATAAGAGATTGCTTTCGAATTCACTTTGATAAATAGCTTAGAGCTATGGCTATCATTTTGTAAGTTTGCAAGCAAAAGTGATCTCTGATTGGGGATCATTTTTGAAGTGCGAGAAACAATACAATTCTCCTCCTTCCCAAGAAATCTAAAATTTCAAAAATTAAAATATATATGAATTAATGGTGGCTAATCATCACTACAATTGGTGATTTTCCATAAAGGGGTATAATTTCACATCAAAATTTAATTCTAATTTCGTAGAATTTTTGCTCGTTGGACTCTCCCTCAAGCGGAATTCAAAGCATGATGCAAACTAAGCCATGGAAGTATATTAATTGCACCTTAAGATTACAAACTTTGATTCATCTTTATAAGTTAGTCCTAAAGATGCTTTAATATATTATTATCTCATACAATTACAATACAATATCACTAGGATATATATACAGTTGAATAATGAAGCTATACAAGGGAAATGAGCTATTCAAAGAAGATGCACGATTCAGGGAATAACTGTGCGTGAATCATGGAGTTTGTTTGGGGAAGATTTGTCTTGACTGCTGGAATTGTGGTGCCTGATTGAAGGAGTGATATTTGCACCATTACGCTCCCGCAAGATGGAATCCCCATCAGGGATTCCAATCTTGGATCTCAGCAGCTGAAATCTCGAACGAGGAAGAGGCTTTGTCAACAAGTCAGCTAGTTGATCATTGGTTGAGACGTGGGAAACCTCAAGAAGACCCTTGTTGACATAATCTCGTACAAAGTGGAGATCAATAGCAATGTGTTTCATTTGAGATTGATGCACGGGATTGACACTTAAGTGGGTTGCACCAACATTATCACAAAAAAAGTTTTAGGAGGCTTTGTGATATGAATGCCCAGTTCTTGAAAGAGGGATGTGAGCCAAGTAATTTCAGAAGTGGTTGTTGCAAGGGCACAATATTCTGCCTCAGTTGAGGAACGTGCGACCGCGCGTTACTTCCGCGTACAACAGGAGATAGGGTTGTTCCCGAAGAGAATAACAAATGCAGATGTGGAGGTGCGATCATCGGTATTACCGATCCAATCTACATCAGAATAAGCAGTAAGTGCAGTTCCAGCATCCTTGGAAAGTAGGAGACCATGGTGCATTGTATGTTTGAGATACCGTAGGAGTCGCTTGACAGCATTCCAATGTTGCTCCGTTGGTCGATGCATGAATTGTGCTAAATGATTGACTGGAAAGGCAATGTCTGGCCATGTGAGTGAGAGATATTGAAGGCTTCCAATTACTCGACGAAACTCAGTACTATCGGTGGCTGGTGAGCCGTCATCAAGGCGGAGATGAGCAGTAGTAGGCATCGGGGTACATACTAGTTTTGCGCCTTCTAAATTTGTTATGTGAATGAGATCTCGGACGTATTTTTGTTGGCTTAAGAACAACCCATTACTGACAGGTAATACCTCAACGCCCAAGAAATAGTATAACCGACCCAAATCTTTGATCGAAAATTGGGAACCTAAGGATTGAATTATAAACTCATGGAAGCCTGTGGAATTGCCTGTCAATATAAGGTCATCAACATAAACAAGAAAATAAGCCACAATATCATCATAAGTATAAATGAATAAGGAGGAGTCTGATTTGACTGATGGAAACCTAATTTCTGAAGATAGCCACTGAGGGTGGTCTATTAAGCCCTTGGGGCCTGTTTTAGCCCATAGAAAGACTGACGGAGTTTACAGACATAATCAGGCTTGTCAGAGTCAACGAAGCCAGTGGGTTGGACCATATAAATATCCTCATCAAGTGTGCCATGGAGAAAGGCATTATTAACATCTAATTGGCGAAGTGGCTAACCATGTGAAAGGACAATGGTAATAACAATCCGAATAGTAGCAGGTTTGACAACGGGTGAGAAAGTTTCCTTGTAGTCAAGGCCGGGTCTTTGATGAAAACCTTTAGCCACCAATTGGGCTTTATAATGATCAATGGATCCATCAGGATGTCGTTTCACTCGAAATATCCATTTGCATCCAATAGGTTTGATAGCTTGTGAATTGGGAACAAGAGTCTAAGTACCATGTCGAACAAGAGCATTGAACTCATCACTCATAGCTTGACGCCAGTGGTAATCCTTCAGAGCCTGTCCCACACATGTAGGTTCAATAGACTGTGGCAAAGGAGAGCATTGAACTCATCACTCATAGCTTGACGCCAGTGGTAATCCTTCAGAGCCTGTCCCACACATGTAGGTTCAATAGACTGTGGCAAAGGATGTTTGGTGGCAGTGAACATCCGTTTAGGCTTGCAGATATTATTCAAACCTCTTGTGATCATCGGATGAGTTTGGAGAGGAGGTGGACTAGAGGAAGAAATAAGCTCTGGTGGAGTAGCTGTAATAGGATGTGTCATGTCAAATAGGCCAACAGGTGATGAACCCCGTGGGTGGACATGACAACACGGGGTCTGCTCATGGAAAGTAAGAACCAGGTGGGCTATGTGTGTTATATTGAGTCGTAGCTAGCGGGCCTAGCACGTTTTGGACCAGGTTAAAAGATGTCGGTAGCATGGTGGGCTGTTGGTCAAGGTAAAAAGTAGACTCGGCCATGTGTTGGATAGATGGAGTAAGAGATGTGTATGGGAAAACTAATTCATCAAATGTGACATGACGTGTGATATATATACGATTAGATGTGAGATCAAGACATTTGTAGGCACTTT
Organism: Fraxinus excelsior; assembly: GCA_019097785.1. NCBI lineage: Eukaryota > Viridiplantae > Streptophyta > Magnoliopsida > Lamiales > Oleaceae > Fraxinus > Fraxinus excelsior. Next base: position 9,488,247 of record CM032643.1, read on the forward strand.
GAGAATTAGAATATCCGATAAAGATACATGGTTTGGATGTATGGGTCAAGTTTGTGATTGTTATATAGTTTAAGCCAAGGAAAACATAAACAACCAAAGGTCCGTAGTTTTAGGTAATTGGGTAATGTACCAAAGAGGCGAGTGAAAGGTGGTTTGTGACCTTGTGTGGTAGGTAGGCGGTTGATAAGATAAACCACAGTTTGAAATGCAATAGCCCAATATTTGGTGGGCATGTGGGCTTGGGTGAGAAGGTTTTACCGGTCTCAACGATGTGGCGATGTCATTGTTCAGAAAGGCCATTATGTTGTAGGGTGTGGGGGGTGTTGTGAAGTGACCTATTCCATGGGCTTGGAGATAGTCTTTAAGTTCTGTATATTCACCACCATTGTCACTATACAAATTTTTAATGGGTCGACCGAATTCCTTTTCAAGGAGGACATGGAGTTGGGGAAATATTTTACCTACTTCTGATTTTTGATGAATGGGGAAGAACCAGCAATAACGTGTGAAATGATCAATGAATATAACGTAGTATTTGTAGCCCTCATGAGATGGGACATATGTTGGTTCCCAAATATCGAAGTAAATATATTCAAGTGGAGCAGTTGTATGGATAGTACTAGTATGAAAAGACAATTGATTACTTTTATTAATATGACAAGGATGACAGGCTGGTGACATAACTGAAGTGCTTAATGGAAGAGAATGCTGTGAAATTATTTTAGAGACTAGGCGGTGGTGAGGATTCCCCAGACGATGATGCCATATAACACTCGAGGCTTTCTCACCAATATTGGCCACAATGGGAATGGGCGGGTCTGGTAATGTGGTAGGTAATGGGTAAATGCCATGTTCACACCTTCCTTGAAGTAGAGTTGCCCCCGTTGTCCAATCCTTTACCAAAAAATAATCAGGATGAAACTCAATTAGTACATTATTATTTTTGGTGAATTGATGTACATAAATAAGATTTTTATGAATGTCTGGAACACAAAGTGTGTCAGTAAGGTTAAAATCATGAGTAGGCGAGTGTAAAATAAGGGAGCCAATATAAGTGATGGGTAAACATGAACCATCACCAATCACCATAGCATCAGTGCCATCATACTCAGAATGGATAGACAGATTACTAAGCTCTGAGGTAATATTATGAGACGCTTCAGAGTCTAGCAACCATTTTGTGGACTTCCCTGTGGATCGTCCAGCACAATTAGCTGAAGCGGTATGTAGTTTTGGACAATATTTAGCAATGAGTCCAATATCATCACAATACTAACAGGTGGGCTTACGCTGGGACTTGTGGAACCGATGTGGCTATTGGTCAATCTGACTCGAAGAGCGAGTGTAACGGGGACCAGTGAAACGAGCAGGCCGAGCCCAATCACGGTGTGCATCGGGGATTAGCAGTCACCACAAGAGATGCGGAGAAGGCCTCGAGGCGCTTGAGATAGACTTCATGACTAAGGAGTATGTCATGGAGTTCTTCAAAGGATAGGGATGACTCTCTGGTACAAATGGGAGCAACTATATCACGGAATTTTGGCCCCAAACCATGGAGTACATAAAGAGTAATATCATCAGTGGAAAGAGGAATGTCAATAAGGCTCAGTTCATCAACTATAGTCTTCACAGCTTGCATATATTCGGAGATACTCCGATCACAATGTTGCAACGTGGTGAGACTTTCTTTCAATTGCATGACCCTGGTTCAAGACCGATTAGCGTAGAGACGAGACAAGCGTTGCCATGCTTCCCGCAATGTTTGAGCAGTAGCAATCAATGGCGTGATGGCTTCAGCAATGGAAGCAAGGATAGCGTTAAGGAGAAGCTTATCCTATTAGGAACCAAAGTTTATATGCAACACGAGTAGTGGCATCTGTAGACGTATCAGGCTCCAATGGGCATGAGAGAGTACCATCTAAGTACCCCATGAGCTCATAGCCATGAAGCAGACTAGTAAAAGTAGCACTCCATGATGGAAAATTGGAGGAAGTAAGGCGCTGTAATTGGTTTGTGTTTATGGCAATAAGGGATATATCTTTGTCAAAGAGAAAGCCTTTAGTTGGGTGAGAGACAACGGGCTAATTGAAGGGGTTTGAGTTATCTGATGATGCCATAGCAGCAGAAGGTTGGGATCGAGATTCTCGTTGGAGAGAATGCTCTGATACCATAAAGATGCTTTAATATATTATTATCTCACACAATTACAATGCAATATGACTAGGATATATATACAGTTGAATAATGAAGCTATACAAGGAAAATGAGCTATTCAAAGAAGATGCACGATTCAGGGAATAGCTGTGCGTGAATCATGGAGTTTGTTTGGAGAAGATTTGTCTTGACTGCTGGAAGATTTCTCTTGACTGCTGGAATTGTGGTGTCTGATTGAAGGAGTGATATTTGCACCATTAAGTCCGCAGCAGAACTATTTCTCTCATGTCTAAACTTTTCTATGTTCATGCTTTGGCCATTAAACTTTAAATCTCACTTACATTTGAAAATTTTCCAAGAAAAATATTTTTTTAGGGTGAGACTATGCCGATGTTTGGTTTAAATAAAAATAATATTTTTTTAGTAAATTTTGGTAAAAATTGGTGGAATGTGTTGTTAAAAATGCTAGGAATAAATTGGTAGGTACACACTCTAATACCAATTTGTTATAATTAAGGCAATAATAGTCAATATGAAAAAATAATAACAAGAATACAAAATTTACACGAAAACCTAACTAGGAATATAACCATGGACATTGGACAAGAATTCACTAATATCAAATACGGATGATTACAAATTGTGTAGGATCTCAACTACTAATTTGGATGATCTCAATATATGTAGTACTCCACGTTTATATAATATAAAGAAGAGTCTAATATAAGGTACAATCCTAATATAATAGGCCTAACAAATAATGGAGTATTTGAGTTAAAATAAGAGATAAAAAATGTCAAAATTGAGATTTACCACATAAGATGACCATTCGTTCGGTTACCTAGTGGTTAGGGAAGTGAATGGTTTGCGTACTGCAAAAATTGCTTGAGCGGTCCAAATGCGGCCAATGAGGGGTGGACAATGCGAATTCTTGTTCTTCTCGTCTTTTACTTCTTCAAGACTTTCTTAACACATATAACCAATACCTAATAGACCTTCCAAATGGAATTCAGGTCACATCGATATTCTAACACGTATCTACATGGATACGAATTCCACTGTAAGGAACAAACTTCACTCTTCAACAAAAAATCCCCTAATTGAGATGAATTCCAATACAAGAAATAAAACTTAATTCTTCAACAAAAAATCTAATAAATTCTCCAACAAAACTCTCCACCTCTTCCACAAAAACCTTTTAAAGGCAAATTCAACAACAAATACCAAGCATCATAAAAACATACCATGTAAGAGATCTTCTCTTATCAAGATCTCTAATAAAATCAGAATTACATCTAACTCCTTCTATAGATGGTTCTTCACTAAAATCAAGAACTTCAACCACATTAAAAGTACAAGCAATCAAACCAGCCCCACTTACCTTTGTGGAGGCTTAATATCACTTTTGAGTCTATCTTTAGCAATAAAATATTGTAGCACCATTGGCGATGGTGGTAAAGCACTATTAATCTTAACTTCTGAACTAGACTGAAATGTATTCTCTAATATAGATCTTGAACCAAACTCCAACGGTATCAAATCAATCTTAAGCTGCATCTGATTGCTTAATTTATCTTAATAGTATTAAAAAATTGTAGAACCCTACAAGACATATAATTGGAACATCTCTGCCTCTTTCATCACAACACGTACACCTTTGCTAACCTTGAGAATTCTACCTTCATCAGTGTAATTGTACTATTTTGAATCAAAAGTACTCAAGGAGATAAGATTTCTCATCAAATTTGGAACATGTCTTACATTACAAAGTATCCTAACAGTCCCATTAAACATCTTAATTTTGACATTTCCAATACCAACTATTTTACATGGTATACTATTTCCCATTTCACAAAACCCTTAGAAACAGTTTCATATGTTGAAAACCAATCCCTATCATGACATATGAAATAAGTTGTATCAAGAATCTAATCCTCGTCAGGTTTGGAGTCGCCGTCAAAAATAACTAAAAGTTCTCCATCACTATAACAATCAATACTAACTTCTCCTGAAGTTTCTGGTTGTTTTCTTTTCTGATTTGCAGCAACTAATTTATCCTTATTCTGCAACTTATAGTAATCCCTTTTGATGTGCCTCATTTTTCTTGCAATAATTACATATTTTATCGCTATAATTAGATTTCAATTTGCCCCTCTCATAACCATTGAAAAAACTCTCACAAACAACAAGGTCCTCTGCTTGAGCATCAGATTTAACAGGCTGCTTCATGTTCTCATTTGAAAGTAGACTATCATATACTTTATCAATGGTGAGATTGTCCCAACAATACCGACGGTGTCTCTGAAAGACATATATGAAGAAGACAATGAACATAACAAAATAAAGTTTAAATCTTCATCATACTTAATCTCCAAGGTCTACATATCAACGGCAATTTTTTAAAAATAGTTAGATGATCCTCTAAAGACGTGTCTTCTGTCAGGTGATGAGAATACAATTACTACTTCAAATGCATTTTATTGGTTAGACTTTTCATCATTAATAATTGCTTCAATTTCAACCATAATGCAGTGGCAACTTTCTCCTTTAAAATGTCCTAAAGAATTTGGTTTGAAAGTTAAATATGAATTTGAGATATGCCTTTCGATCCTTATGTTGGTTCACTTCTAGCCTCCAAGTTGAAGACATCTTATCAAACTCCAACAAAGCATCATTCAAACTTATCTGAGCAAAAATACTGCTCGCATCTTTACCTTCCATAATAAAAATCCAGTGTTACGATTCAAAAACGAAATATCAAACTTCATAATTGTCATCACAAAAAATCAAGCCTCGCTCTGAGTTGATGAGATCTCGCTTTGATACCATTTGTTAGAAATAAAACAGGTAGGTACATGATTTGATACCAGTTTGTTATAATTAAGATTAGAATAGACAATATGAAAAAAAAAAAAATAACAAGAATACAAGATTTACCTGGAAAAACCACGGGGAGAGAGATAATTCACTAATATCAAATCTTAAGGATTACATAGGATCTCACTTACAAATTTGGATGATCTCAATATGTGTAGTACTCCACACATATATTAAGAGCCTAACATAAGGGGGAGTCTTAATATAATAAGCCTGACAAACGATGGAGTATTTGAGTTAAAATATAAGAGAAAAAATTGCTGAAATCGGGCAATCGGGATTCACCATATAAGACGATTGCTCGAGCGGTCTAAAGGTGGCCAGCGAGCCGTGCACAACAAGAATTCTTCTCCTTCCCGTCTTTACTTCTTCAAGATTTTTTCAACACATATAACCAACTCCGAATAGACCTCCCAAATAGAATTCGGGGTTGACCCATATTCTAATAGAAAATAACGAATCTCATAAAATGTATGGTTACATGGTTAAAATTAATTACTAAGTTAGACTTAGATTTTTATCAAAATTTTAAACTGAACCAAACATGGGCTATATTTCTCTGCTTTTCCTTTTTGCAGAATGAAATGGATTCCATTCATTTCTTTAACGGAATACAATCCACCTACTAACTTGCAATTGAGAAGGTAATAGCAAAATAAGCATGTTGATGTACTGCCTCATTCCGCAGTCAGGAAATGTGGCAGCAAGTGCCAGTGCCTGCTTCACATAGACAGCTCCCATGTCTTGTAAAATTCTAGCATTTAGTGCCATAAGGAAAACTTGATCCAAACTTTCATTGAGTTTACTAGCGAAAGATCTATCATCTCTATGGATTAAATCTCGAGATATTGCACAGTAAAAAAAAAAAATCGATGAGATTATGGGAGTAAATATTGAACTACAAGGTGAGCATCAATCTCTATTTCATCCACCTGTATCTCATAGTTTCTAGCAAACCGAAATCCATGCTGTCGAGATAATGATACAGCCACCTCCGGATAAAAAAGCCCTCTCATTCTTATAGCACTGGCCACCACCACCGAGTCGTGATGATCATAAAGGAGTGCACCCAACCCTATGAATCTCTATTCGGTCGGAAAGCCATTTTGCAATTCAATTTCGGCTTCCCCTCGCTAGTGTATGTTACTTGGCGTTCCTCTATGTTCCAACAAGCAAGACTAAATGTTTTCTAGCCCTCATTTTGCATTCAATCTCAGCCAACTCCAGCAACACATCCACTGGTCTCTCCCTCCCTCCATCGAAAATCTGTTTCTTTCACCCCAAATAACCCAATATCATGTTGTCAATAATTTAAAATCCTTCTTAGCTACGGTGCCAATGGTTCCAGCCTTCATTGTGAACCATAGCCTGACCAATTTACAAATATATTTACTACAATGGCATTGGAAATAAAGGTGCACCGGGGACTCAAATCCCCACAACGTAGGCATGTTGGTGGATCATAGATTCTTCGTTTGATTAAGTTGGACGAAGTCGGCAGAGAACAGAAAATGATGCCATATAAAAACCCAATTTTTTAGAGGAAGATGCAGCCCCTAAACCTTTCTCCACCAACCTAGTAGACTATAAGAACTTTGCCCTAGAAACTAGTGATTCACCAGTAAGGTGTCGGTTTCACAGTATATATGCCATTCATTTCACAGTGCCATATCAGGCGATTAACCTTAGCTATGGATCTTAATGGGACAGCGAGGATAAAGGTCACTGAAAATCCAGTTAGCTCGAAATGTATAGTCTCTTCAATTCAATCTGTTGAGTCTAGAAGTGAAATCTCAAGTCCTAAAAGCGAGGTAGTATTTATACGAGCATTGATAGCCGGGGAAAATTTTAACCATATGCTCTTCGACAATGGAAGTCCAATGAACTTTTTATGTGAAAATGCTTTCGATCGAATGCAACATATCGTACAAAGGTAGTCAAATCCTTCCCGAATAGGCCATTCTATTAGTGAAGATAGGAGAAGAGCCCTAGGCATACCAAGAATAGATGAATTTCTTCATTCTGAATGAAAAGTCCATATATGATGGAATCCTCAGATAGCCTTCCATGGGGCAAGCAAACATAATAGCTTTCTTTCATCAGTTGCACGTTAAATTGTCCATGAATAAAGGCAAAGCTGTAAGTGTTATGCCCTAGGTCCAATCAACTTTGGACATAAGCACTTTTAATGTATATATAACCGATACATATTATGACAAGATCTATTATTGAATTAACATTCTAATTTAATTAAATAATAGAATCCGTAGATTCAAGTTTAGGTGATTTGTTAATCAAAACAAGTTGTGATTGTGAGATAAAAATTACATATGACTGAATCTTAAATCGTTCGTGGTCGTATGTAATAACAAGATACGGATATCGTTATTACGGATAGACCATCACGTGTGGCATTTCTTACTTATGAAGTAAGTAGTTGATCTCACAAGCTAAAGTGTGGAGACACTTGAATGAACACGTGAATGTTTTGTTATAGAACAAAACATTGGAGACCCGCTGAGAGATTCCACATGGAAAACTATCTGAGTGTCAGTGGTTAATCTCTAACGTTCGGTAGTGGAATTGGTCCTTTGACTTGAGGTCATCATAGTGCCTTATGTGAGGATAGTCATGCTTTGGTGATGTCGGATGTTGCTCTGTCAAGGGTCGCTAATACGACATCGTTTGGGTATGTCAAGAATCATATGAAGGTTGTGAATGATCAATAGAGGATTCATCACTCTTAGATAGTAAGAGATTATGATCTACATTTCATCCAGTTAAGTTGATAATGAAATCATTGGCCAAGGTGAACTCATAAGTCGAGAAAGAGTTTTCGACTTACATTGACTTAACAGTAGGATAAAAGATATGATCGATAATTGAGATTGACACACGTCCATATCTCATAATTGATCGGATCAGATTGACGAATGGATTATAGTTTCACGGTAAACGAACAAGTTTGGTTTTGTCATGCCAAGTGACATTTCCCGTCACATGTATTGCACTGACACATTGCTAGATGTTAATCTGGGACGACGAATGTGAATTGATAATAAATTAAAAGGGGTATTTTAATTTATCAATTTTGATTGGATCAAAGTAATAACTCACGTCGTTAGGCATCGTGATCGAGAACCTAATGGGTCACACACAAAAGAGAACCAGAAGAATGAGATTTACCAATTAATTAATTGACAAGTGTTGGATAATTAATTAATTGGTTTGCTTATTAATAGACCCGAATTAATTAATTGGATTAATTAATTCATGGACCGGATTTAATTAATTTGATTAATTAAATATTGGACCGGGTTAAGTTAAGAGATGGGCCAGCCCGTTTGGACTTGTATTAATAGGCTGTTAGGGTTTGAAAAACAGTAGATAATTATTAATTATTCTTGCTAGCACGAGAAAAGAAAATCCTGGCCGTCATTCTTGTTCTCTGTGTGGATCACCATTGGAGGCTGGACAATTGAACAGCTTGGATTGTAGATCGTGATCATTGGAGTTGGTGAATCAGCAAAAGAGTTTGCAGAATTTATCAAAGGTATTATTTCTATCACAGTTTCTGTCTAAACATAAAGCAGATCCTTGTTTGGGAATCGAAATTTGTTTTAATTCCGCTGTGCATGTATAAGTAGGTTTCCAACAGTAGTATCAGAGCCTACTTTGTGTTTGTTAGAAATTGTTTTGTATTATATAACAATCAAATGTTGATTGTTGATATTTTTCATGTTTCTAGCTTTTAAAGAAAAATTGATTTTAGAATTCTAAATCGGATTTGAAAATGAAAATTAATTCTAAAAAAAAAAAAAATTGGATCAGGAGGAAGCTCGACGACCTCTGCCATCGGCACGGGCACCGGCGAGCGGCGGCAAGCCCAGCAGCTCGCTCGGTGCGCCACATCGAAGCGGAAGCAGCGACGCTAAGGCATCGCCTCTGCGGGTTGTAACAGCGACACTCGCTCGCTGCAAATTGCAGCGGGAAGCGTCGCTGCAGTGAAGTGCAGCGCTTCACGCTGCAGCCAAGCGACAGGAGGCGCCGCTATTTTAACAGCGTCGAGCCCCTGCCGCAGTCTGAACAGCCGACGTCTTCAAAGTGGCGATTTTCTAGGGTTTACAGGACGGGTGAATTGGAATGGAGGTGGGGCCTCTGATGTAATTTCTAAAATTGCAGGGCCCCGCCTGCAGTTATTGCAAATGGTTATGTTTGCAATTTTAGAAAAGGGGACCTGTTCTGAAATTTTCGAAATTGAAAGGCCCTTATTATAATTTTAAACTTGGCCCAGATTTGCAATTTTCAAAATGGTTTTTAATTTTATTTTAAATGGGTTTTGACCCATATTATCAATGATGACCCGTTTGAAATTTTATTTAAAATTGATGACTTTTTATATTTTCGTTAAAATTGGATTTTAACTTAAATATTAAACTTTCACCCTAAATTGAATTTTATTTTAGTTAGGAGTTTTATCCTAAATTAAAATGTTAATTCAATTAAATTAGAGTTGGACTCAATTAAATTGTCTCGCCCTAAAACTTTTTTTAGAATTAGAGTTGGACTCTAATTTTGTATTTAATTAAAATTTGATTTTAATTAAATAAGTTCGCCCTAATATCTTGAATTGGAGTTTGACTCTAATTTTTTATTTAGTTAAAATTTGATTTTAAATTAAATTTAATCACCGTAAGTTTTGAAATTAGAGTTGGACTCTTATTTGATATTTAATTAGAATTCGATTTTAATTAAATTATCTTATTTTAAAACTTCGAAATTAGAGTTGGACACTAATTTTATATTTAATTAAAATTTGATTTTAATTAAAATAGTTCCGCCTTTATATAAAATTAAAATTTGATTTAATTAAATATATCCGCTAATTAAATTAATTGATTAATTGATTATTTAATTGTTCCGATCCATTTGTCTAAATTAGTTTAGACGGCTTTAATTGCTAGAAACTTGAAACATGTTTGCATATAATATTAGATATTATATATGAATGTATTTATATGATGAATGTTTTACTAGTGAATGATTATGGACTCGACCATGTGGATGTGTTGTATGATTAATTTTATTCCTATTGTTTTATGGGCCTGCGAGCTCTAATTTATTTTGGACCTGCGAGTCCGTTATTATTATGGGTCTGTGTGTCCAATATTATTTAGGCCTGCGTGCCAACTAGTATAGGATACAAGTTGCAGCTGGACTAATTGAAGATACAAGAAGAGGAGGAGACCATAGAGATGGAGCATTGTATGAATCAATGCTATACCCCCTAGGAACTGACCAACTAGTCTTCTTTATGGCTCGGGAAGACTAGATAGTATAAGTCCATAATCGTTCACACTATTATATGTATGTTTATTTGCATGCTAGATGTATAATAAGATATATATAATTATTACGATGAGACATTTCCATGCAAAACCCCTTGTTGAAAATATTAAGTCATTTTCTTATTCGCCTTCCATCGTTATAGTGAAAAACGAGAATCCTAAATCGATCTCAGCTTGTTGAGTACACTCAAGACTGGTCTATTATGGATATTTTTGACACTATGAAATATTAGATATTTCTGAATGATGGGTTTGACTTAACTAAAACTTATCTTTTTTTTAGTACACTCAAGGAGATAAATTTTAGAGGCATATTAAAATATTAAGTCATATTTATATTTGCTTTCCATCATTATAGTGAAAAACGAGAGTCCGAAATCGATCTTAGCTTGTTGAGTACACTCAAGGTTGGTATATTAGAGATATGTTTGACACTATGAAATATTATATATTTCTGAGTGATGAGTTTGACTTAACTAAAACTTATCTTTTGTTGAGTGCACTCAATGAGATGAATTTTAGAGGCATGTTAAGCTAACACATAAGATGTGGGAAGACAAAGAATTGTCAGCTTAATGATCTGGGAGTTGTATGGAGATACAATTGATAATAGTATCTACCTAAATGTTTTATTAAGGCTTGTTGAGTACACTCAAGGTTTTGACATAACAAATGGGATCTCAGCCTACTGGGAATCTAGTATGGATTCCATAAATTTATGTGAGAGTGTCATAAATTTGAGTTAAATAGTGGGACCGAAATTAATTTAATGAAAGACCATATTAAATAAATTGATGTATTTTATATATTATTCTTTTACTTTTCGTGGTTTACATTTATTGAATCTTGAGTAACCATATGTATTTGAGCGGCATACTGTATGCCAATAACCAAACCAAATTTTCTTGATTGGCACCGTAATCTGAGAATTGTTCTCATGCATGATAATTGATTATGTCCTTGAGTATCCCTTTCCAGAGACACTTGTTGATGACTCGATAAAGGAAGAGGTGGCTGCTACACAGTGATGACAATAGTACTGCAACATGTGTGATGTTTGCGACTATGTCACCTGAGTTACAAAAGCAACATAAGAGTATAGATGCTAACACATGATTTTCATCTCAAAGTGTTAAATGATAAATAATCACGTGTGGAAAGATATGAGATTTCCTAGCAACTATACCAGTGCATAATGGCAGAAGAGTCTCCGGCCAGTTCTGGTGTGCTGAAGACATTGACTACTTTGAGAAGTTGTCTCAATTGAGTTCAATCATGAACAATGAACTAAGTATGACTTTGTTCTACAATCTTTGCCAGTAGGTTATTCATAACTAATTATGAATTTAACATGAATAAATTCGAATGCACACTTATTGAGTTGCTGAACATGCTTAAGACTGTGAAGCCCGATATCTATGTTTATAATATGCAAATTTTAGTAATATATTCCTCCAGGGAAGTCTAAAGGATGTTTTAAGAAAACATCTAAGATGACTAAGACAGTTAAAGCAAATAAGGACAATACCAAATCTAATGACCATTATTATCATTTTGGAATGATAGGTCATTCGAAAGAAAATTGCAAGGCTTATATCTACTTCATTAGTTTCATGGGTATTGGATACTAGATATGGATCTCATATTTGTATAAATATGTAGAAACTAAACGAAGTAGATCACTGCAAAAAGGGAGAAGTTGACCTATACGTTGAAAATGAGCAAAAGTTGTCGCATTGCCTGTAGGAGCTACTTCTTGCCTTTGCCTTGGGCTCAATATTAGAATTAAAGAAATATTATTTTGTTCTTTCCATTACCAAGAGCATTAAATAAATTTCATATTTGGACATGAATTATTTTAACGTTAAGGACAATTGTTGTTCCTTTTATCTTGATAAGATCTTAATGGTCATGGTAAATTACAAAATGATATTTATATTCTAAACATTGAGTATTCTATAATGAGTATAGATACCGAAAGGCATAAAAATGATAATCTGAATAACACATATATCTGGCATTGCAGATTTGGTCATATAAATGAAAATACAATTCCAAACTTACATGAAGATGTACATTTGGGTCAAATGATTTTGAATCATTCGACAAATGCAAAACATGTCTGTTAGGCATAATGGTCATATCTCCTTTTACTTGAAAATGAGAAAGATCTACATAATTACTGAGTCTAATACATAGTGATGTATGTGGACACATTAATTAATGCTAGATAAAGTTTCTCTGATCTCATCACATTTACTAGACGGCTATTTCAGAAATGGTCATGTATATTTGATAAAATTCAAGTATGAAACTTTTGAAATGTTCAAGGGATTCAAACTAAAAATTGAGAAACAAATAGGTAAATAAATTCTCACACTAAGATCTGATCGATGTGGAGAATATCTAAAGTGGAGAATTTTAGATTATCTAAAAGAGAATGAGATTCTCTCGCAGTGGATTCCTCTACATACATTGCAACATAATGATATGTCTGCAATGAGGAATCATACACTACTAGATATAGTGCAACTAAAGACAAGCCATGCAAACACTTCAAAATTGTTTTGAGGTCATGCACTGATTGCCACGTGTCACGTACTAAACGTGTCACATCTAAATCGGTAGACAAAATTTCATACGAGTTATGGAAATGTCCAACTTATCTCATATGAAAGTTTGGACCGTGACGCTTGTGTGAAACGCACTGAATCAGATACATTTGAAACTAAATCCGATAAATATATATTTGTGGGATATTCAAGAGACAATTGGATATCAATTCTATAATCTCATTGAGAAGAAGGAGTTCATTTCAAGACATGTCATACTCCTAGAGAAAATGTTTATTCTAGGAGAGGACAGTGGGAGTAGAGTAAATCTTGAAAGAGTTCAAGGATTCACAGATATAGTTAACCAAGTAGATAACCTGAGTCTGATCCCAAAGTGTTGAAGGACATACTCTTGATCAGGAAGTGGAGACTCCTGAGGACACGACAGCTCTATGTAAATCTTGTAGGATCATTCGACCTTCTGAAAGATAAGAATCCATGATTACTAATCTAGCATTACTAATCGAGGATGATGAACCTACTAATTATGCATAAGCAAAGTCAAGTGTTGACTCGCTTACATGGCATAAGGCTATGATATCCGATATGAACTTAATGTAACCAAGGTTTGATTCTTTGTCAATCTGCCTAATGGATTAGAACCCATAGGTTGTAAATGAGTTTACAAGAAAAAAGTTCAATATGAATTAAAATAAGCATTTTGGAGCTGAAATATTTGATTTGATATAAAAGTCAAAATGTTTGATTTTATCAAAAATGAATTGTATGTTTAAAAGAAGATAGTGGATGCATTGTCGCATTCCTAATATTATATGTATGAGACATATTAACAGGAAACGACGTCTTTATATTTCAATTGTTGAAATTATGGTTGTTAAATAATTTCTTCATAATAGATATGTGAGAAATAGCTTGATCTATAGAGATAGATCTATAAGATTGCTTAACTCATCCAGATCTATATAGATAAAATCTTAAGAAGATTTTATGTGGAGAAAATGAACTGGGAGTTCATGGATACATTGATGCTAACTTCTAGTCGGACTAGAATGATAGCATATTTCAATTAGGATATTGGTTTACTCTTAAGCGATGTGTTGAAAATGTTCCAAATCGAAAATCATCGTTGATTCAATAATAGAAGTCTTATACATCACTGCTTTAGAAAGCAACAAAAGTTGTTGTCTGGGTCAAAGTGTTCATTAATGAATTTGGAGTAGTTCCTAACATTGTTGATCACATGCTGTATTGTGATAATAGTGGAGCCATCGTGCAAACGAGGGAACTAAGGTCTCATCATTGATCCAAACATGTGTTAAGGCAGTATTATCTCATTAGAAAGATAATACAATGAAATGACGTAAAGAAAGGACGAATTCCCACAAGTTATTAAATTGCAGATCCACTGACAAAGAGTTGTCGCAGCATAAACATGATTATCATGTGGACTCTTATGGTATAAGATATATAAGGGATTGGATCCAGTGCAAGTGGGAGTTTGTAAGTGTTATGCCCTAGGTCCAATCAACTTTGGACATAAGCACTTTTAATGTATATATAACCGATACATATTTATGGCAAGATCTATTATTGAATTAACATTCTAATTTAATTAAATAATAGAATCCGTAGATTCAAGTTTAGGTGATTTGTTAATCACAAGGAGTTGTGATTGTGAGATAAAAATTACATATGACTGAATCTTAAATCGTTCGTGGTCGTATGTAATAACGAGATACGGATATCGTTATTACGGATAGACCATCACGTGTGGCATTTCTTACTTATGAAGTAAGTAGTTGATCTCACAAGTTAAAATGTGGAGACACTTGAATGAACACGTGAATGTTTCGTTATAGAACAAAACATTGGAGACCCGCTGAGAGATTCCACATGGAAAACTATCTGAGTGTCAGTGGTTAATCTCTAACGTTGGGTAGTGGAATTGGTCATTTGACTTGAGGTCATCATAGTGCCTTATGTGAGGATAGTCATGCTTTGGTGATGTCGGATGTTGCTCTGTCAAGGATCACTAATACGGCATCGTTCGGGTATGTCAAGAATCATATGAAGGATGTAAATGATCAATAGAGAATTCATCACTCTTAGATAGTAAGAGATTATGATCTACATTTCATCCAGTTAAGTTGATAATGAAATCCTTGGCCAAGGTGAACTCATAAGTTGAGAAAGAGTTTTCGACTTACATTGACTTAACAGTAGGATAAAAGATATGATCGATAATTGAGATTGACACACGTCCATATCTCGTAATTGATCGGATCAGATTGACGAAGGGATTATAGTTTCACGGTAAACGAACAAGTTTGGTTTTGTCATGCCACGTGACATTTTCCGTCACATGTATTGCCCTGACACATTGCTAGATGTCAATCTGGGACGACGAATGTGAATTGATAATAAATTAAAAGGGGTATTTTAATTTATCAATTTTGATTAGATCAAAGTAATAACTCACGTCGTTAGGCATCGTGATCGGGAACCTAATGGGTCACACACAAAAGAGAACCAGAAGAATGAGATTTACCAATTAATTAATTGACAAGTGTTGGATAATTAATTAATTGGTTTGCTTATTAATAGGCCCGAATTAATTAATTAGATTAATTAATTCATGGACCGGATTTAATTAATTAAATGTTGGACCGGGTTAAGTTAAGAGATGGGTCAGCCCGTTTGGACTTGTATTAATAGGCTGCTAGGGTTTGAAAAACAGTAGAGAATTATTCATTATTCTTGCTAGCACGAGAAAAGAAAATCCTGACCGTCATTCTTGTTCTCTGTGTGGATCACCATTGGAGGCTGGACAATTGGACAGCTTGGATTGTAGATCGTGATCATTGGAGTTGGTGAATCAGCAAAAGAGTTTGCAGAATTCATCAAAGGTATTATTTCTATCACAGTTTCTGTCTAAACATAAAGCAGATCCTTGTTTGGGAATCGAAATTTATTTTAATTCCGCTGTGCATGTATAAGTAGGTTCCCAACAAAAGCTTCCATAAAACATAATCAGAGAGTCGTGCAAGCAAACCATCAAACTGACTTAAGAGAAAGCGCCTTACGAACTCCTAAGGAAAACGTAATTGCTATAGTGGACACGAGTAGTCTCATGAAGAAACTGGAGGTCGATGACTCAATTTACGCTTGCATAACTGACTGCATATCCGAAGCGGCTGCATTTGAGGAATTAGAAAGTTTTACTAATACTCCAAAAGATACAAATAAAGCTATAAAAATTGGTAAAGAGTTGAATGAACCTATGAAAAATATATTGAAAGACTTTTTGAAAAAGCAAACCTGGGTGTATTCGCATGGAAACATGTTGATATGGTGGGAATAGATCCCAAAGTGGCTTACCATGCTTTGAAAATCGATCCTAAGATAAAGCCTAAAATGCAAATGACGCGACCAAAGAGAACTAAAAAAATACGAGGCATTAAAAAGCAAAGTGGATAGGTTGTTAGAAAATGATTTATCCGCAAAACTTAATATTTGGTTTCGGTATCTACTAGTTCCAAAAAGCAACAAAAAATGGCAAACTTGCCAAGATTTTACAATCTTAATTAAGGCGTATCCCAATGACTATTTCCCACTCTTCAAAATTGATCAGCTAGTGGATCTAACTGTAGGATATTAGCTGCTAAGTTTTATGGATGTATATTTAGGATATAATCGGATCGTTATGTATGGACCAAATGAGGAACACACTGCTTTTGCAATAGATTGTGGGTTATATTGCTATAAGATAATGTCATTCGGATTAAAAAATGTTGATGCTACCAACCAGTAAAATAACTAATAAACAAAATGTATGTGGATCATATAGGTAAAAACAATGGAAATATACAATATGCTATGCTTTTCAAAAGACTCCAAGTTGAATGCCACTTAAAACATTTGGAAGAAGCCTTTGATTACTACGGAAGTATAGAATGAAACTTAATCCCGTAACATATGCTTTTGGAGTCATCTTCAAGAAATTATTGGGGTTCATGGTAAATCAGCGAAGTATTGAGCCAAATCTTGATAAAATCTAAGCTCTCATAAAAATGCAATCTCCAACAAAATCGAAGGAGGTACAAAATTTAATAGGAAGGTTCGTCGCCTTAAGCAGATTCTTCTCACAAGCTACAAATAAATATTCTCATTTCTTTTAAGTGTTAAAAAGGGAAGAAATAGGTTTATATGGACTGATGAATGCGAAAAAGCCCTTTAGGCTTTAAAGGTGGGTTGCCTACTTGCCTTGTTACTCTAGTCACAAATTTATTACCCAGCCCTATCATAATCCTAGCTTATGTCCCACTTATCTGCCGTAAAGCTCTTCATGTCATTCACTTTTTTACCCATTGAATGCAATAGCTAGAAACTCAAAGGCAGTTATTAGGTTGTTCATAATAAGCCTTCCTGGAACAAAATCACTTTGGCATTGTAAGTTTTCGAATCTAGCATAAATCATCCTAGAATTGTTCGTTTAATATGTTGTATGCAAACAATCGGATTTATTTTGCGACTGTCTAGGCAATTAGATTTTTTAAACTAAAGCTTGTAGACATCTCAATTAAGTTTAGAGTTACCGATAGTTGTTATAATAGATTAATGTTTAGTTTGCATATCAAGGAATGTATATTTTGAAAGCAAGTAAAGAACAGTGAAAACTAAAGTTATAAGGTGATAAAACCCCAAACTCAGGGAAACATCCACCTAACCTGCAAAAAACAATATGTTGACCTTATTTTTTTGCACCAGTGACTTGGAGAAAAGATATCAGGCCTACTCGCGTCTATGAAAGATAATTCAACCATATTTGGACAGATTACTAGTCGATGGTATTTTGAATTTGAATGTTAGAGAAGTTTTATAACACGAGACAAATATGTTAGGGCACAGACAAGATATATGAGCGAAATCACACAATAAGGAACAATCAATAAAAACTAAACTAAAAGCCAAGATCGAGCATCTAACTTTTTCAACCCAATATTTAACTTAAGATGAGAGAATATATGGCTTGCAGTAGATGCATTTTCATTATCCCCAAATGACATTAGGGGGGAATATTTATTTATATGTGAAATGGTGTCCATTGGATGATGGGACACGTGGCCTCATTTTCTTAACCAAAGCATCTAGATATCAATTTTGACCTAACTAGCTTGTGGGCACATTAAATTCTCTTAAAAAAGGGCAACCACTCTACAACCTATTTGACAAGACTTCGACATGTTGCTCATTACAGGGATCACATCGCTACGTGGCTTCGGCAAAAAGGCTTTGGTGGGTCGATTGAAAACCTCGTGGAATGCCAAGTAGGCTTCAAGCGGGAGCCTCGACGGCGAGGCATAATAATAGTCCACCAAGTCCATGTATGGTTATTCATGTCTTGCGTGGACTTCTGTCTTGAGTGAAGTTTCTTTGGGGCAAGTTTTCCTTTCATGGTTAGGTTTTGGACAACACAATAGTTCTCCAAGTCCAAGTATAGATATCAATATCATAGTTGCAGTTTCAAGCTAAATTTGATCCTCATATATCAACATATCCTTGTATAATCTAAACTGCTGAAGCTTATTGTTAATTGAAAATAGCCACAATTTGTTTGGTAAGATAAAGTACGGAAATTCCGAACTATTGAAGCTCATCATTTTAGTTGAAAATAGTGAATATTCAAAATATAAATTGAATTAGCCTTGCATCTATGATCAATTGTGAATTTTCGAATGTGGATATTGACTTAGACCAGGGTTAGTCTTTTGATTGTTTTTGTTAATTTAATTTTCATTGTTATTACTTGTGTTATTTATAATTATTTGCATACAAAACCCCCTAATCATTGTACGAAGCATAAAATACTGAATTACACACTCTTAGTGAGATTGACCCTTACTTCCACTACTAAAGTTTGAGGGAAATGGGGTATTTGTTTATAATCAAAGAGGGGTAAAAATTTACCCTCAGTCACCTCAGTATCATTGGTGATAGTCTTATTTGCAATCTCTTTTTCTTCATTTTCTTGCTCCAACGGCCTAGGGGATGTTTTTACCGGAATCTCAATCTCTGTACTACTTCTTAGGATGATTGCGCCCACATCTTCGTTTGGATTCACCATTGTTTGAGATGGTAGTTTTCCCGAACTTTGCACCTCTAGTCGACTAACCGCATTAGCTACTTGACCCATTTGATTCTCCAAATATTGAATGCTAGCCCTGGTCTCCTGTTGAAATTGCAAAGTGTTATTGGCAAGGGATTTAATAATATCTTCTAAAGACACACCAGAGTTAGAAGTTTGACCATGTTGTTGCTAGAAATGTATGACTGATTATATTGCTGGAAATTCTGTCGATTCTGATTCATAAGTTGATTCACTTGTTAATTTTCATAGCTAAGATTTGGATGATCCCTCCATCTTTAGTTGTATATGTTTGAATAGAGATCATAATTCCTCTGTGGAAAACTACCGGCTGCATTTACGTGTTCAACAGATTCTTCTTGAAGTGTTGGGCACATATCAGTTGGATGGCCTATCAATGAACAAACTCCACATGCCTTCACTGTTTGCATAGTACCTGCAGTCATTTGACGAACAAGAGTGGTTAGACTCGCTATTTGTTGTTCAATGGATGATATATTTACCTCGTTAACTTGTCTAGAAGGGGGATCAAATCTAGCGCCAAATTACTGAGAATTGGATGTCATGTTTGCAATCAAATTCCTCGCTCCTTCGAGAGTTTTATCAACTAAAGCTCATCTACTTGCAGCGTCAATCATGCTCCTTTCTGTGGGTTGAAGACCTTCATAGAAGTATTGGATGAGAAGTTGCTCACTGATCTGATGATGAGGACAACTTGCACACAATTTCTTGAACTGCTCCTAATACTCATATAGAGATTCTTTGTGCAAATTTCTTTCCTAATATTTGTTGCCCTTGAAGCTGGAAAATATTTCTCCAAAAATAGTCTCTTCATTACATCTCATATGGTAATGCTTCCCGATGGTAGATAGTAGAGTCATCCTCTATAGAAAATGGAAAGACTCTCAGTTATTTGTTCTTCAGTAATTCCAGTGGGTTTCATACTCGTGCAGACCACATGAAACTCTTTCAGATGTTTATGAGGATCTTCACCTGTAAGATCATGAAAAGTAGGTAAAAGGTGTATTAGTCCAAATTTAAACTCAAATCTAGTAGTAGCATCTAAAGTAGGAAACGTTATGCAGAAAGGTTGTTGATTCAATGTAGGGGCTGCAAGCTCCTTCAAAGTGATATTTTCGGTCATGGTTCTTTCTCATTCAAACTCAAAATCAATTGCAAATGGATTGTTGGGGTTGAGATTGCTTTTTTCAAGATTTTGTTGGATGTTATTCCTAAACATGCGCAAAGTTCTCTCAATTTTTGGATCGTACTACAAATCACTTTGGTTAGAAGATCGAGTTGCGGGTATAAACAAACTGAACAAATAAAAAATAAATTTTTTAAAAAAAAAGATTAAGATAGACAAATAAAATTCTATGCTAAAATTTCTAAGACCAATAAAATACATAAAAACCTAGAGAATTATGATTTTTTTTCTTTTTTTAAAAAAATAAAAGAAACAACTAAGAAGCACAAAAATAAATTAACACCACTCCCCAGGAACGGCGCCAAAATTTGGTGTGCTGTCGTAGGCACCCAAAAGTAATACCTTAACCTCTAAAACTAATGTAGTAGTGGAAGTAAAAGTCGATCCCACTAAGAGTGTGTAATTCAGTATTTTATGTTTCGTACAATGATTGTGGGGTTTTTGTATGCAAATAATTATAAATAACGCAAGTAATAACAATGAAAATTAAATTAACAAAAACAATCAAAATACTAACCTTGGTCCAAGTCAATATCCACCTTCGGAAATCCACAATTGATCATAGATGCAAAGATAATTCAATTTATACTTTGAATATTCACCGTTGGAATAATTTTTCTATTTCTCTTTAATTTTAGTGAGTTAGAAACCAGCGTTCTAATTAACACTAATTATTAAGTAACCCCAGACCTCCGCTCAAAATTTAATTTAATAACAACTTTACACAATAGAGAAATCGATGAACTAGATAACACAAACACCAGCGGTTGTATTTAATCTATTTAAACATTCTTCTTAAGAATTAATAACCTCTATCGCAGAAAATTATCAAATTCTAGTGCTTCACAAGTTAAATGAATCAAATAATTACGAATTTAGTATTTAACTTAGCGGTATATTGTAATGAATAATAAACTAGCAGGCCTCTTAAGAATTAAATATAATAATCATGGAAATAAGTGCAGAAGAATATCAATACTCAAAAACATGAATTAAATTAAGAAAACAATTTAGATCTCACAATATGTGGTTCCGAGGCTTCAATCTTATTCGACTAAGTGTAAAAGTTTAGTTACAATTCATGAATATAAGAGAAAAATAGAGAAGAATAGAGTTTTGAGGCGTTCTGTACGTTCTGGTTGTGTTCTAGAGTTTTAAAATATGTAATTATAGTTGTTTTTATAGGTAGTTGACTTAAATTCAGAAACCAATATTTTTGCCCGATTTGGCCTGGGTGGGCACCCAGTAGGAAATGGGGTGGCTGCCCAGGCAAATAAAATGGTTGATGTTAATCATTCTGATGGTTGGCGAGTGCTTGGGTGGGCGCCTAGTGCATAGCTGAACAGTTTTTAGTGTTTTGGTCATATCTTTCAACACCGATGTCTGATTGAGATGATTTAAGATGCTTGAAAAGTTAACTCAAATGGATACAACTTTGCTTCAGATACCATCTTCAAATTCGAACGTTTTCCATGTAAAAATCTGGTCTCAATAGGAGGCTGAAAATCGAAGCAAAAGTTTTCAGCTTGAAAGTTGATGTCATAATAATTTGGCTAAATTTCATCTCTTTGACTCATTTTTTCATCCAATTGACCTCTAATACTCTCGAATTTTCATCCAAAGGTTAGAAACAAGTTTATAGTATTTTCTCTTTAGTCCCTAAACTTTCATTTCCTTTCACTTTGGTCTCTTTTCACCTATTTCTTCCAAATTACGCCGCATCCATAGAATTGTCACCTAAATCAAAATATAAGCGTAATGAGTACATTTTAGCACAAAATAAATATACGAGCGCATAAAATAAGGAGGGAAAAATATACATCTTACATCCCTATCAGAAATGCTGAACTATTGAAAATCCTCATTTTAATTGAAGATAAATTATGATTTTATAATAGTGCCAATGATTTGATGTTCTTGTACGTTACTAAGAAAAGACAACTTTTAACTTCTAATGCACGAAAAACCGTTATATACTAAATGCTCAATGATGTCCAAACTGTTACATTTTTTAAACTGAAGAGCCGATGAGCGTGCATGAGGTTAAAAATTCAAAGTCTCAGATGAGGTTAAAAATGGACTCTTCAGATGGAGTGTATCTAGGTCCAATGGTTGAGCTTCATTTTCCCTTGTTATAAAAGGTAAAAACCTGCCATTGTGTTAGTTTTTTTTTTTTTACCTTTGCAAAAGTTTTCAATTCTCTCCAACATTCAAAAATCATCCGGCCATTTATGTTTTTTGGTGACATCATGTTCTTAGAGTTTCTCTTTATTTACATAATTCATTTGTTTCCCATTCTCCATTCATTCCATAATTTTTGATTTCAATGACTTTTGGGTCTAGTGCTAGTAATAAAAGGGTAACCTTTGCAAAGGTTGGGGAGCAGGCTCTGGGGAGGTTTGTAACCCATGAATGAGGGTCTTATTAACTACAATATAGGGTGGGGAATGCGAAGATCATTTCTACCATGACCTTTACGAAGTTGGTTGAAGTTAGGAAGAAGTATAGAATCCCAGATTCCACAAAACTCCTAGAACTTGAAGCTCGTGAGTGTGCTTGCTATCCGAGGTGAGGATGTGTACTAGTTAGCAAATTCATGTTTAAGGTTGGTATGCATCTACCTCTGTACCCATTTTTTAGGGCAGTGCCGATGACCTATACGTTGGCTCAAACCCAACTTTTGCCAAATGGGTAGAGCTAGTTAGTAGGAGCCTATTTCCTTTGGAAAAGCACCTCTACTTGTTTTCCAAACCATTTTCAGCCTCATATACTGGAAAATGGGTGATATTACATGACCCCTTAGGGTGCCCATGCTCTTTTTGTAATGGGTCTTCCCTCATCTATTAAAGGCAGAAAAAATCTTAGTTTTTGGTAAATGATAGGTAGTAGATGGCTGAGGGAGGTAAGACCTCAGCTTACACTGTGCCGACCCAGTATTCCGAAGCTCGTGGGTTTCTTTTGTTTGAATAGATTGTTTGTTTATCTTGACCTTAACTAACGCTATTTGGTTTGTAGTCTTATGGTACCGTTTTAAGTTTTCCCAGGCGAGTGAGACGTGATTGAAGACATATACAGACGTCATCAGAGGTCACGTCACTTCGACATTCTCATCAATCGTAATACTTTTTTAGACTTTGATTTAATGGCTTCCAAAGATAAACACGAACACTTTCAACTTGTACTTCACTTTTTGTCAATTGAACTATCTTTCTTGAGTTTGTAGAAAATTTTGAGAAGAAGAAGTACACTACCCCTAATATGGCTTCTATCTTGATGGGAACTTCCATCATCAATGCTAGGGCTTTGAAGCCCTCATCATGCTCTACTAAGCATGTCATAGGGAAGCTCAAGCACCTCAATAAAGAGCAAGCTAAGAAAAACAATAAGAATGTGTCCTAGTAGAAAGGAAAAGAAAATGGGAAATCAAAAATAAGGGAGGGGCCTTAGAAGAAAATGAAGCTTTCCCACAACACCAGCTCTACTGTTGGGAAGTTTGGCACCTAACTAGCTCAACTGCCTCTTTCCCACCATCTCCCATGCTGATGCAGTCTTCCTTTTGCTGCCAAGGTACAAAAGGCTAGGAAGGCCAATGAAAGGGCTATGAAAGAAGTAAAGTAGACCTCTGAGGCAGTTAAGAAGGCACAGGTGGTTAGAGCTCCTAGAAAATCAGAAAGGTTTCTAGCTGGGCAAGACAAGGAGATTGCCTTGATAGTGGTGGATATGCTGTCTCCTGAAGTCCAGTGTGTCGCTAAGAATTTCTATAAATTTTGGACTAATATGTGGCAATGTTATGTGGCCACCTGTAATGTGGTGTACCTCACGATGACCCTAGTAAGCCAAAGTCCCAGGGCTTTTTGGGATCGTCCTTGAATGTCAAAGGTACTGAAGGACATTCAAACATGTAACCGAGAGTCGATTTAGAAGTTAGCCTCGATGGAGGAGAAGATGAAAAGAATAAGGGTCTAGATTGAGGAGCTAAAGCCCCTATGTACTAAAGATGCAGCTAAGTTGGATTCTGTCTTAGCAGAGATCAAATCTTTGAAGAGAGAAGTCCTTGAATCCCAGTATGAAGCGGCTTCCTTGAAGAAGATGGTTGAAACTTCAAACAATCATCAGAAGCTAACGGTCAAAGCTTTAGAGAAGGCCAACTTAGAAAATGATAGCCTCAAGGATGGTTTGGAGACCCAAAAAAGGCACTACATACAGGAGGCTGAGCAGGCCAAGGCTGATGCTTAGAAGGCAGGTAAAGAGGCAATGAAGGACTACATCGCATACTTTCACTTGACAGAAAGTAACAGAGCTGCGACGTCTATTGGAGAAGGTTTTCTTATGTCAAGGTAGTATATAGGGTGGGAGACCTTTGCCTAGAATTTAGTGCTGGTGAGCTGAAAGTAGAGTTGTTGGAGGAGGTGCCTCAGACTCTAGTTGATGATGTGGTAGAAACTGATGGTGCAGAAGTTGACCAAGAGGAAGCTCTTAAGGATGAAGCTCCGAGCCAAGAAGCTCTTACTGCTAAAGTACCTACTGGTGAGGCATCAAACTCTCTGCCACCTCTAGCATAGTATAAACTTTTAATTTATGTCCTATGTAATTTGTACATTATTTATCAATGAAGTACATTATTTTCCATCTTCATGAGACCTTAGTAATGTGCATAATTTAAACACAATTGACCTTGCAAGATAAATTGAACTAAATATGATGATTTCCAAAGACAAATGGAACTTCTGACGTGTCAAACATGATTAAATTTCAGAACACAAATGGAACCTCAACACGTCTTCCAACTAATTGTTTCAACTTCTTGTTGACTTATGGTTGACCTCATGTTTTGATTATAACAAAAAAAATTTGTTTTTTATCTCTAACATTTGAATCTGAGCTTCATAGCTATTGTTGCAAAGTTGACCTATTGAAGACAAAAAGATTGTTACCAAAAGACTCGCAATTGACGATCAATGAAAATCAAGATGGAAGCCAAACATTCACGTGTAATCTATCAAAGGCAAGAACAAATCAAGCATTCATGTCAAATCAATCGAAGATATTAGATTTAGGTATTTTGGATTCATATGTAAAAGTAAAATGTTTTAATCCTTAGCAATGAATCGTTATAAACTCAAAAGATAATTTTTTATGCAAAGAAAAATTACTTTATAAAAATGCTTGCATAAAAATTATTTTTCAAAATGTAAAAATTTCAACTCAATATTTGAACATTTACAAGTATCACTTTCTTTTAAAAATTAAGTAAAAACGTCATTCAAAAGTCAACATTTTTCAAAACAATCAAGAAAGAAAAATCTGGAAAAATATTGTCCAAGCGGATGTCCGATTAGTCCAATGGTCAAATTTTTAACTGTTCTGAATTTTAACGCACAACGACTAGTTGGGTTATCCAGTTTATTATGCGGACGTTTGGATGGATCGTCCGATTTGTCAGAAACTTTGTCATTTTGATTGGTATAAATACTATTTCACTTTGTATTCAATAGAACACTTTTGAGACCATTTAAGTGAGGTATTCTTCAGGAAAACTATATTGATCTAACATCTTATTTATCTTTATCAAATTATTTATTTTGAATTTTTTTTATTAAATTAACCTTTTAAAATCATTCTACTCATCAAAGTTTTTCTCGCCTAACACTTGAGCTTCATTCATTGTTATTTATTAAAGCGTTAGCCTATATCTCTTTGGTACTTAATTTGATCATATCATTTGCTAAGAGGAAAGTTTTAAATTGTAAAATCAACTTCTTTTAAATTTGTGGATCATATTGAGGTCTCGTAAAGCTTGGTATTGTATATAGATTGCTGCTAATTATTTGTATGTCACCAAAAACGTTGTAAAGAGTTGGATTGTACCACAAGTTAATCAACATAGTGAAACGACCTTGCTTGTGCCAAAGAGCTTCGTCATGGGAGGCATGTGTTGTATGCCTAAGAGTATCAATAAGATAATCCCTTTTGGGATTTGATCTTCCACACCGAGACACCCATGCTTCTATACATGGTAGATTGTTCATCCATGTAGGGGCTTCTCCTATGACGTCAACTTTGTCGTGTGAAGCATGTGTTGTACACTTCGGAGAATCAATGAGGTAAACCTTTTTAGGATGTGATCCTCTTCTCCGAGATGCTCACGCTTCCATACATGGTAGATGGTTAATCTATATAGAGGCTTTTCCCATGACGTTATGGGAGGCATGTGCTCTACGTCGTGCAAAATCAATGAAAATAATCCATTTCGAGATATAATTCTTTCTTCAAAGTGCCCACTTCCATGGTAGATAGTTTATCAATATAGAGGCTTGTCCCATGATATTCAGTTTCGTCATGGGAGACATGTGTTGTACGCATCGGAGAACCAATGATATAATTCCTTTTGGGATCTGATCCTCTTCTCCTAGGCTTCCATACATGAAGAATCGTCCATCCATATAGGGGCTTCTCCCATGACATTTAGCTTCGTCGTGTGAAGCATGTGTTGTAGGCCTTGAAAAACAAATGAGGTAATCTCTTTTGAGATCTAATCTTCTTCTCCAAGGCGCCCAAGTTTTCTATTAGGTTTTTGATATAATTGGCAATTCTGTAAATAAAATGGACTTAAATTAATATGTTGTAAGTAAGTTGCAAATAGTAGAAATTGAGTTGTATTAGGTCTACGGTTTGAGAATGGAAAAGAAGAAAAAAGGTGCCGCAATTTCGCTAGACTACCACCATGACTTGGCTCGAGCAACAGAAACAGTAACGTCGTCACTCATCTGGCTCCCAACTTTGGCTCAGGTGACAGGATTTCCCGAAAAAAATTAATTCGCATTTTTAAGACTTTTCTCTGGTCCATTCAACCCCAAAACCTAAACTATAAATTTCAAACACATCTAAACGGTTTTTACAAGGTTGATCATTGAAGAAAACTCATATTACTTATCATCCTCTAATTCCATTTCATCTATAAGCATTCAACTTTCAAAGCATGAATAAAATCACTTAATCCTAATACTAAATTCCTACTTCTTACATATCTATCAGAGTGCTGAAGATCAAAGGAAGGTAACTGAATTTCTAGTTGTTGGAGAATGTGAAGTTCTTCGTTGATCTACAGGAGATAGACAAATGCACAAAGCCGAGAATTGCTGTAGAAGGGCACAATCTAGTATGGCTTTGAAACCTGCAGCTGGGAATTGGTGCTGAAGCACGCAATTCATGAGAGCTATGTAAATTGTAGGCAGAAGGTCAAAAAGTACTAGTGGTAGTCGTGTCTGGTAGTCGTGTCTGGCAAACTATAAGTTCATAATTCGTTTATAGTGAATTTCTGACTGGCAAAGTGCCCGAAAATTTTATCCCGTTAGGGTTTCTTCGTGATTATCCTTGTGTTTGTGTATTGCTTTCATAACTGCGGTATTTAAACATAGGAATAAGTGAATTGCATGATTAACCATCTAAATAATAATTTATAGTGATTTGTTGCTATTTAATTGTTAAGTTATTTTAATTCCGCATAATCACCCATTCACCCCTCTTCTAGGTGTAATTTAGGTTGAACTTAGTATTTTCAATTGGTATCAAAGTCTTATTTCATTTCCTGACCCTTAAATTATTCTAGATGAGTCAGTCCTTGTCTTTGACTCCATTTTTCAACGGAAGCAACTATGCTTATTGAAATGTTCGAATGAGAGCTTTCCTTAAGGAATTGGATTAGCATATTTAGATAAGCATTCAAACTAGGTGGACTACACCCTCAAGCAATGTTACTAGTGTAGTTACATCCACTAATATTTCACTTTGGACTAAAGATGATTTAACCGAGTGTAACTGGAACAGTAAGGGTCTTCATGCCCTGTTTATGGTTGTGTCTGCTGAAACGACTAAAGAAGTTTTAGATATATTAGAAACCACACACAAAGGAACTAAACTATTAAAAACTTTAAACTGTAGATGTCGACCTCTAGGTTTGAAGAAATTAGAATGAAGGACGATGAATCGTTTAATGAATTCTATGCAAAGCTTAATGATATAGTAAATTCGAGTTTCAACCTAGGAAGGAAGATTCTCGAATCTAAAATTGTTCGAAAAGCCCTTAGATCCCAACCCGAAAGGTTTATACCTAAGATCACCGTGATTGAAGAAAGTAAGGACTTAGATGCTGTTAAAATAGAGGAGCTCGTAGGATCTCTGCAAACCTATAAACTTACCATATCTCAACCAAAAAGGTTAAATCCATAGCCATGAACACTACTAGGAAAGAAGAGAGTGAGTCAACCGATGCTGAGACCTTTAGGTACGACAAAATAACTTATTTCGTTAAGAAATTCTAGAAAGTGATGAGAAATATGAGAAAGCATCAAGATCGGAAAAATGATGTTCCTAGTAAATGTTCGAAAGATAAACGCAAGAAGAATAACACTGGGACTTCTAACAAGAAAATCCAATATGTTAGATGTCATGAGTGTCAGAGTTTTGGTCACTATATGAATAAATGTCCTAACTTGAAGAATAATTTAAATAGAGGAAAGCGTAAGACATTACAGTGACCTTGAGTGATAATGAATCAGATTCGAGTGTTCATAATGATACCTCTTGTGGTAAGGATGAACAAAATTTTATGGCCTATAACTAAGATCGAATCTAATAAGGAAAGTGAAATGGTGGAGAATGATTAACCGAGTGAAAAATCTGAGGAAGATTCTGAGGATGAGGCCGATATTCATGAGTTATTTGAGGAGAGTCTTAAAATCAAGAAGGTCAATAAAGTTGTACTGAAAAAGGTTAATGAACTTGAAAGAGAGAGAAAAACTCATAGGTGACATTCAGGATTCTACCAAAAATTTGAGTGAGTTGAAACTTGTTAATGAGAATTTAGAAGTCAAAGTTAAATCCTTAACAAGTGATCTTGAAAAATTAATACTCAACTTCATTCTTTCATGAGTGATACTCAGAAACTTGATAATCTGTTTGGGATGAACAAGATTGCTGGAAATAGACATGATCTAGGATACGTTTAAAATGGTAATACTGCTCCTAGTACTTCCAATACCACATTCGTCACATCCACCAACAACACTCGGAATACTGTTAATCCTGAACCCAAGGGCAATAATATTTTAGGATCGAGACCCAACAACGTACGATCAACTGTTTGATAAATCAACAATAACCTTCGAGCTGGCTTGAACCTAGGTTTATTCTCATTTGCTACCATTTTAGTGAGCTGGGACACATAAGACCTAGGTGTCATAGACTCACAACTAGAAATAAAAGTCAAGATTTCCTCACTAATTAGGTTAGCCATTTGACTGAGATGATGACTCGGTTGGCTAGAATCACTTCTATTTCTAAAAACGTTTGGGTTAAAAAGATTGATCTGAAAGGTCTTCGGATTGATCATGCTCTAAGAGGTAAGAGCATCCATGCACCTCTTTGGCAAGGTGCGTTTATGTGCTGTTCATTAAGTTCATTTAGTCTTGCATGCATCTTATTTATTTTTGTTGTTCTTTAATTTTTTATGTCTGTTTTTATTAAGGTTTTTGATTGCCGCTTTTTTTTTTTAAATGTCTTTGCGCTATTAGACATTTCATGTTACTATTAAACATAGCATTTGTAACAAAGTATGCATTCATTTGATCTGTACTATTTTTTCATTAATTGGTTAGGTTTTATATGGAATACTGAGTATTTGTTTCGTCATGTACCATTTGCACAACACACACTATGATCTTCTGAGTGAGTTTGGACTGCATGTGTGAGATTTGGGATTGCCATCATATGTTGGTAAGGTTGGTAAGGTGACCTTGAATGTGAATTGACCTTCATTTAGATAAGCCCACGTATAGTCCCCATAAAAAAATGGGAGGAGGGGGTTGGTTAATCTTATACTCTTTTTCGAAGCCTATTTGACTCAGGTAATTAAGTTCAAGGAGTTTATTATAACCTGATATCTATGATCAACTGACTTGGATTAAAGCTCATTACGAGGGTCATTTTCGTCGCTTAATGGACAAGAGTCTGCACATAAGATACAATATTTATGCAAAATGATATAAAAAGTATATGCTCAAATTTAGAGGGAGAAAAGAAAAATATACATGTAATTGAGCTCATTTAAATGTCTTAATAATCTTATGGGTTTGATTTTTATTAGTAAGGGAAAACACTTATTTAGCAGTGATGTCTGCATGTCATTTCTCACAAATTTAAGATTTGAAGTCATGTTCACAAAAAAATAGTGGCATTTAACACACATGAATCACTTATACACTTTACTCCATTAGAACTTAATTTTAGTATGTGGGAATTTTATTGATAATGCATTACATGTGAACACATGCATTTTTAAGTTCATCTATACGTTAGAGACGTGATTTAAAAAAATGAAAAATAAAAAAAGGGAAGGCTATTTTTTAATATTTTCAAAAACTCACTACTATTTTTATCAAAGTTTTTTCGCCAACTTATCGTTGAGATAAGTTCGACTAATAGAAGCAGAGGCCGTCTCGATCAATTATCGATCGTATCTTGTTCGAGCGACATTCCGCCTTTTTGAACTTAAACGTTCATTTTCACAATTTTTCGTAAAAAACTTCTTCAATTTTTCCTCTTCAATCGTTACCACCCATATCAATTTCATGCATTTAATCAAGAACTAGACATATAGCATCCATCATTTGGTAGATTTGCATACATTTCCATCTATTTTCAACAAATTTTCACGGTTTTGCTCGAAAACCCTTATTTTTTTTTCATATTTTCTTTGGTATTTTGATTTTTTGCTTTCATTTCTTGAGTTTCACTTCGTATTTCGATGGATTACATGTATTTCTCTCTTACATTTCATCATTTCGGTGATTTTCTTTCATTTTTTCATGGTTTGAGCACACATGGAGGGATTTTAGTTCAAATGTTTGAGTGATTTGTTGATTGAGGATTCGAGTTTGATGGAGAATGGGTTAGATTTATTGGTGGTTTGTGATTGTAGTTGTTTGTGGTGGTTTTGGTTGAAACCATGGTTGGACTCGTGTGATTACACATTTACGCCATGTTTTCGATAACGTTTTTTATGACGTTTATGTTTAATTTCTTTTAGTCGATTCTCATTGACACATTTGATCACGTTTGAGTTGTTAGTTTAGTTGTGTTTATGTCATTTATATTACAAATGGTGTTGACACCACGAGGTGACGACACTCCGTCACGGCACATGCCATGTCTTCACATCACCTACGTCTAGGCAT
This sequence comes from Fraxinus excelsior, assembly GCA_019097785.1. Taxonomy (NCBI): domain Eukaryota; kingdom Viridiplantae; phylum Streptophyta; class Magnoliopsida; order Lamiales; family Oleaceae; genus Fraxinus; species Fraxinus excelsior. The sequence continues at coordinate 9,519,785 of CM032643.1, forward strand.
CACGGGATCCTTATGTGCATCCATACTAGGATACTTGCATATGTACTATTTGCCTCATTTTGCATGCATTCATGCATATCATGTTGATTTCACGCATTTCAGATGCCACCTAAGAAGGCTCGTACTTTTATTCAGACACCTGGTACCTCTACTTCACACAGTAGGACACAGTTTATATCCACTACTACCCAGGAGGTGTTTGGGAACTAGTTTTCATTGCATTCCGTTCTTGTGGAGCTAGAGGTAGTCCTATCTGACATTTCTCCCGACCTAGCTGCCATTTTCACTTCTCGGGGTTGGGATCCTTTACTCGTAGATTTAACGTCTCCTCCTAGTCTTCTAGTCCACGAGTTTTTTGCTAACATTCACGATGTTAGTGACTCTACTTTTTGGGTATTTCTTAAGGGTAAGAGATTAAGATCACTCCCGATGTTGTGTCAAGTATTGCCCATATTCCTCAAGTCGGCCACCCGATGTTTCCATATCTATCACCTGATACCCTTTGACGGACTCCCTTGTCCATTCGACGATGTTTAACACATCGTTTGAGGGAGGTCCTAGTGCGATCCGCATTGGTTCTCTTCCCACTAATCAATAGATTCTGTTGCGCATTGTGTGCACGAATCTATGGCTTCTTTCATATTCTTTTTCATTACCTATGGATAAGGCTGGTTTTCTTTACACCTTGTTACATGGTGATTCCATTGATTTACCCTCATTCATTTGTCAGCATATTCTATATGCTTTTAGAGTCACGTGGATGAGGATGGGGATGTCTTATGCTTGTTTGATATATCAATTAGTGACAGCCCTAGGAGTGAGCTTCTCTAAAGGGGTTCTGAGGTGGGTGTCCTGGCTGATTAGCCATACCACTATTTCTTAGAGTAGTTCACATGCTTTTTTTTAGCCGGCTCAACCAGTTGACCCCGACTGTGCCAGCTGATCATATAGATGACCTTATCTCTTTTGATCCCTTGGATTTCTCTATTAATTTTTTTACTCTACCATTGATATTCCATCGACTTCTACTTCTGCTTCTCCTCCCGCTGAGTTTGTTCTTTTACCTACTGATATTCTATCTATTCTCGTCGATCCATTGGTTGCCCTGATGGGACAAATGACTGTGCTGATTAAGCAGCGGGCTCGAATGATTACCGAGATCACTCAGCTGAGAGCTATTGCGGATCATCACACGGTTGAGTTTGCTACACTTCGTGGGGACAGTTGGATATTTACAGCATGGCTTGCGCTAGATTAGGAGAAATTAGTATGGCAATGTAGCTTCTGGTGAGGGTACTAATGTCATAGATGGAGCTGATGGTACTGCATAATTACAAGGTTATCCCTTATCATTTTGTAACAAAAAGTGAAAGTAGCATTTATATAGTATTTTTTATGATGGAGTAGATATTTTTGAATGTATATTATATTTTTGACTTAACATGATGTATCTAAATTTTTTTTACTCAAAAGCATTAAATGATAATTTCAGTATTGCTAGATTAAGTTTTGATATTTTGTAGTATCAATGTTTTGTTTTGGTATGTTGGGTTGCATTGATATTACGTCTTAATTTAGCTTATGGTATGAAGATGAAATGATGTATAATGTGATATAACTATTTGAATTGTTTTTATACTCATTACTATTTTATGTGATTTTACACTGGGTATTACATTGTTTGTTTTAGGAAATAGGTGCACAAAGAAAAAGGAAAAAGCACAGTTCAATCAACACTGTTAGTGTTGGTTGTGTCATTCATTGAGTCTGTAATTTTTTTTACTACTACCTTGACTTTAGATTGTAGTTTGGTCACAGAATGCCAATGGTGAGTTTGTTAGGTTTTTGATGTAATTGGCAAGTATATGAACAAAAGGGACTTAAATTAATATGTTGTAAAAGTCAATGAGTAAGTTGCAAATAGTAAAAATTGAGTTGTATTGTGTCTAGGGTTCGATAATGGAAAAGAAGGAAAAACGACACCACAATTTCGCTATACTATTGCCATAACTTGGCTCGAGCAACAAATACAGTAACATTGTCGCTGGCCTATTGTCAGGGTTTCGCTCGAGCGACACATAGAGATAGGGTTTCTGGAAAAATTCTAATTCGCGTTTTAAGGGTTTTTGTCTAGCCCATTCAACCCTAAAACCTAAACTATAAATTTCAAATACATCTGAAGATTTTTACAAGGGTGATCATTGAAGGAAACTCATATTGCTTATCATCACTTTGTTCTATTTCATCTATAAGCCTTCAACCTTCAAAGTGTGAATTATTTTTGGCATCGAAAACATCAAAACCACTTAATCCAAATACCAAATTTCTACTTCATACATATCTATAAGACTGCTAAAGGTCAAGGGAATGTGACTAGAGTTTCAGTTGAAGAACGCGGAGTTCTTCGTTGATCCACGGGAGATAGTTGCTGTATGAACGAATAATCTATGAGGGTTTTGAAAACTACAGCTGAGAGTTGGTGCTGAAACACGCAATCTAGAAGAGTTGTGAAAATTACAATCGGGAGGCCAAAAAGTACTCGTGGTAATTATGTATGGCGGTCTGTAAGTTCATAATTTGTTTATAGTGGGATTCGGACTTCCAAAGTGCCCAGAATTTTTATCTAGTTGGGGTCTCTCAGTGATCATTCCTTGTGTTAGTTTATTGCTTTCATAACTGTGATATTTAAATATAGGAAAAATTGGATTGTTTGTTTAACCATCTAGATATAATTAATAGTGACTTGTTGCTACTTAATTATAAGTTTTTATTCCGTATAATCATATATTCACACCCTTCTAGATGTAGTTTAAGTCGAACCTCGTTATTTCACTTCTTTATATGGTGAATGATTCATCCATGTAAGGACTTCTCCCATGACGTTCAGTTTCATCACGGGAAGCACATGTTTTAAATCTTTTAAACAAAACGTACTTTTATTGAATCATTTCGAAATATTTACACGGGCTGGGAAATATCTTCCAACCATAAAGCCCATTCACTTGTAGTATATCCTAAGATCATCTATGTTTCATGGGCAATGTTACATTTTCTCATCTAGGTCTTCTATCTAATATATGATATTCATAGTTCTTCTGTGATGCACTACATACCTTCCCAGTTTGGACTCAATGTACCTACATTGGTTCTCTGGAGGATAGGAAAACCCTCTAAAGCACTAGGTTATTTATCTGAAAGAACCTCTTCTTGACTTTCATGTTGTAATAACAAGTCATCTTCATTTAGTATGTGGCTAGTTTCATTTGATATTCGTCTCTCTTTACACCGAGGAGGTCGAGCTCGCATCTTCTCAACTCGTCGTTGGATGTTTCATTGAATAACAATCGATGGGGAGAGGGTAATCTGACTTCCACTGGGTTCATTGTTTCAGCACCATAAGCCATTGATAAATGGATTTCTCCAGTTGGGCTCCGGCTTGTGATTCGGATTGCCCACAATACTTGTGACAGTTCATAAACCCATGCTCATTTGGAGACATTAAGTTTTATTTTCAAGGTGTACTTGATGGTCTTATTTATGGCCCCTACTTGCCCTTTTGCTTGGGGTGATGAAGTGTTGAAAAATATTTTTTGATCCCCAATTGCACACATATGTCCCAATTTTTTTTTGTCAAACTACCACTCATTGTCTGACACAGTTGAATGGAAAATTTCTAATTGGCATATAATATTCTTCTACAAGAACTTGGCATTTGTCGCACTTACATATAAATTGGATCGTGTCTTTCTTCAATGTAGGCCAATAGTACCCAAGCCGTAGTGCTTTTTGTATCAATGAGAGTCCTCCAATATTGTTTCTGCAAACTCTCTCATGGATCTCAAGGAGGACGTAGGTAGCTTCTTCCCCTCCTACACATCGAATGAGGGGTAAAAAGAAACCACTTTTGCAAAGCACATCATCATGGAACACAAATGGGGTCACCCATCTCTTAAGCTTGTGAACTTCTTCTTTGTCATTAGGAAGGACCTATTTTTTTAGAAATGCTATAGGTTGAATCCATATAGGTATTCCTTCTACACACATTACCTCTTTTTCCTTAGCAGTAGGGGACTTTGAGAAGTGTTAAATTGGCACAAACGTTAATAGTTTAAAGTCCTTACTACTAGCAAACTTGGATAAGGCATCGACATCGACATGGGTATTTTTCACACGCAAGATTTGAGCTAACTTGAATTTTTCGAAATATGGGATTAGACTCATTACCAAATTGAGGTATGTGACCCTGTCCTTGTCCTTTGTTGGGAAGTTGTCATTAACATAAATGACTATTAACTGGGAATCACTATTAATGAGAAACATATTTACTTGCATCTCTTTAGCTAACCCTAAGCTGACTAGTATAGCCTCATATTCAGCCGTATTGTTGGTAGCCTTAAACCTAAACCTTACTGCACAGTTCAACTTATGTCCATCAGGGCTAACTAGGACCACCCCGCCTGAGCTCATCTCCCTAGATGAACCATCCATGAACAAGCTGTACATGGGAGGTTCCAATGGCTCCATCATTTTCCCCATTTCTGGGACGTTGGCAAATTTTGCCATGAAGTCTGTAAAGGCATGGCTTTTGATAGAAGTTCTCAATTTTAAGGCAATATCAAACTCGCTAAGCTCTACTGCCCATTCTAACAATTTTCCCAAAGCATCGGGTTTCTGAAGCACTTAATTGAGCGGGAAGTTGGTTAACATAAATATTGTATGAGCTTGGAAATATGAACTCAATTTTCTGGTACCTTATTCTCTTACGAGAATCACGCTAATGGCTTCATTGGAGACGCCCAAATAGAGTTGCAGAGTCTCTCCGACCTTAGGCTTTGAGATGAGGAGGGCCTACCTTATGAGCTTTTTTAGCTCCTAGAAACCCTCTTCACACTCCTCCATCCATTGGAACTTTTAAGTCCCTTTTGAAATCTTTAAAAAGTAGGCAATTATCAGTGGCCTTTGAGATGAAACGGCTCAAAGCCACCACACACCTTGTTAAGTTTTGTACCTTCTTTGGTTATTTAGGGGATCTCATCTCGATCAAGGCTCGTATTTTCTTGGATTAGCCTCTATGCCACTCTAGTTGATCGACCATGTATCCTAGAAATTTATCGGAGGTAATTCCAAACGTGCACTTAAAGTGGTTTAACATCATCTTGTACTTCCATAGAATTTGGGAGGCTTCGTTCATGTACATTACATGGTCATTTTCCTTCAACCTCTTCATGAACATGTTATCCATGTAGACCTCCATTGTTTTACCAATAAGGTCGACAAACATTTTGTTAACGAGTCTCTAATAGATGGTCCCGACAATTTTTAATCCAAATGGCATCATCCTGTAACAATAAAGGCCTTTATTAGTAATGAAGGAGGTATTTTCTTCATCCACCGGATGCATGAGAATTTGATTATAGTCCGAGTAGGCGTCAATGAAGCTCAAAAGTTCATGTCCACAAGTTGGCCTATCTTCGAAAGAGGAAAATTGTCTTTAGGGCAAGCTAAATTGAGGTTGGAGAAGTCAATACATACCATCCATCTACCATTATGCTTTTTTACCAAAATCGAGTTGCAGACCCATTTCTAGTAAATGGCCTCTCTGATGAAGCCATTGTCTATTAGTTTGTGCATTTCCTTGTTCAGGCCTCATATCTTTTCGAGTTGATGGCCCTTCTCTTTTGTCTATGTGGGGCAACCGTAGGATCAATTTTCAGGTAATGGTAGTTCACCTTAGGTTCAATTCCTACAATATCCTCATGCTTACATGCAAAGATACCGATTTTTCTAAACAAGAAGTCCTTAAATCTTTTTTTGGATTCTGGTTATATGCCATTTCTTACCTGTAATGCCTTGGTGGGGTTTTGAGGGTCCACCAAGAAACTTTATAACAACTCTACTATGGTTGTTTAGGATTTAGATTGAATAACACGAGAGCATAGTTCATCAAGCATGACTCTCTACTCGAGGACATCCGTCATCTCGATATCTTTTTATCCAAGATTTTGTCCTCACAAGACATCTATCATGTCAACATCCATTAATACCATATTGATGTCCCATAGTTGAACCTTTCTTATCGAGTTTAGGTAGCATTCCCGTGCTCCTCTCTAGTCATCCCTAAATTTGACGATCACATGTTCAGTAGGGAATTTCATGCACAGGTGGTGATTGTAGGTGATGACCCATAAATCTTTTAGGGCGAGTTTGCCTAGTACCTCATGATAAGCAGACCTATTATCCACTACCAAAATTCCATGAAATTTAGATCTGTCTAGGGTGGTTTTTCTATTTCCATCACAAGGACTTTTTTCTCCTTAGGATGATGATGTCACCGGTGAAGTCCTACAAAGTGATGGTGTGTAAGTTAATTCATTACTAGCCTAGTTCCATTGGTAGTCCATTAGATGAGAGATGGCTTATCTTTCACACTTTTTCTGAGAGGGCAGAAGATCCCTACTGGCTCTGTTTTGATGATCAATTAGGCCCCGTTCTCTTTGCTGTTTTGGGGCCATTTTCTGTTTTCAATTTTTCAAAACAGTGAAAACACGTTCTCTTTCTTATTTTCAAAAACGAATTTTTGAAAACAAAAAAAAAATTTGTCTAAAAACTCAAAACGCCAATTTTGACGTTTTGAGTGTTTTCCAGCAAAACAGGCAAAATTCTAAAAACACGGAAAATGCCCCATCTCTCCAATTAGAGAGCCAGAAGAACTCCACCTCACAACATCACCGCTTCCGCTGCCGCGATTTCCCCGACAACCGCCACCCTTATCCTGATTCTTGCTCCGAGAGCCGAGTCGTTAAGACTAGAGCGGAACATCCCCCCACTTTCTCGAAAAGTCCACCACAAAATGGTGTCATTTGTGCCGATGAGGAGAATGGGGGGAAGCTGTGGTATTTGAGGCCGAGGAAGGAGGTCAAGGCTGCTGCGGCCAAGAAAGAAACAAATCTCGCTCAAATCTTGGAAGCCCGTAAGGATTTTTTTTTTCAGTTTTACAGAGTGAGTAATGTACAATATATAATAATAATAATAAATAGCTTACCTCCAAATGTAGAGGAACTGTTTGATGTTTATTCTGGTGCCAGTGGGGAAGAATTGGTGCCAGTGGCCGACACTAAAGTGGAGGTGGCTGTGAGAGAGGAATTGGAGGCATCACATGGTGGTGAAATGGCTATTTCTGATGTTGGGGATTTAGAATGTAAAAAAAGGTAGGGAAGATTTGGTGCCAGTGGTTGACACAAAAGTGGAGATGGTGGTTGTGAGAGAGGAATTGGAGGCATCGTGTGGTGGTGAGATGGCTGTTGATGTTGGGGATTTAGAACTAGGTAAAAAAGCAGGGAAAGCATTGGTGCCAGTGGCTGGCACACAAGTGGAGATGTTGGTTGTGAGAGAGGAATCGGAGGCATCGTGTGGTGGTGAAATGGCTGTTTCTGGTGTCGGGGAAGTAGAACAAGGTAAAAAAGGCAGGGAAGAATTAGTGACAGTGGCCGAGACAAAAGTGGAGATGGTGGTTGTGGGAGAGAAATCGAAGGCATCAGATGCTAAAACTGAGACACAGATTGAGGTAGAGATAGGTGAGCAATTGAATGTTGAAAACAAGGAAGTAGTAGAGGTAGGGCGAATGGAATTTCAAATGGTGGAAAGCAATACAAAGGTATTGATAGAGGGTGCTATAGACTTTAAGGAGAAGGTTGCAGTGAATTAAATGATTCAGAAATTCGGGTTTTTTACGAAGTAACTATAGAGGATATTTCAATCTCGAAAGCCAAAGTGGAGTTTGAGACTACGAATGAGGCAAATTCTGATGTGGCTAGTGCCAGTGCAGGAGAGCAGGTTCGTGGAATGGTGGTATGGGAGTTGTTGGAACCAAGTCATTAGAGGCTGTAAAAGATGAGTGTGCTGAAGATAAAGGGGCGGATGCTGAGGATAGCTTAAACAAAGAAAAGGAAGTAGTGCGTTAATAGGGAAATAGGGAAGTCCGTCCTCCCCCGTCTACACGAGGGGGATCGCTCTATTTGTTCGTCTCCTTATTTACGAATAATTATATTTGTCTATTAACTTGTTCAATCATTTTGATAATAACAACAGTATGTATTTGTTGTTACCTGTGTATTGCTATGGGCACCATTTCTCAACTTCAGGAAATTCCCACGAGATCCAGACATGAAGTCCCCTTGGTCTCCACCACAAAATCCTTCACAAATTAAGGGCGGATTTTTGAAGTATCCTTGGGCTCAAACTGAAGACTGAATAAATTTTATCAGACTTCCAACTTATATTTATCACTGCCAGTTATGCAAATGTAAAGTTACCGATACAAACTTATTTAAATGTTCTCTCCTATGACAGAGGCTTGACGACTTGAACTTGTACTTGAATTTTCATTGCAAACGTCATTCTTTTTCTAGTTATCATCCTTCGTGAATCTTCAATCCCCAGGTTCATCATGCTATAATATAGGAACGCAAAACTGAGATATTTTATGCCATACAATTTATATGCTAATTGTATCAATTCATTGGAAGAGCCTATGATGATTATTTGAGATAAATTTATCACGTGTTTGAAATTGAAACCAATATATATATATATAACAGGTAAATCATGTCCTCCTCGTATCATTTCTGAAGAGTCATTACAACAAGACAAAAGTACATGTATTTGTGTGCTCATTTTGCTGAAACTGAAGAGGATAGTAACTTAAAAGGATCATCCATCCCCTAAAGCCAAAATTTTTTAAAAAAAATTACAAAAAACAAAAGCACGAAATCAGTTCCAAATAATGAACGAAACTTGCTTCTTTAAAACAGTGAAAACCTTCCAACTGTATTCTATTGTATTTAGGTTGTGATTTTAATATTTGGGAAAAGAAATTAAGATTCACCAACTTCATATATGTTATTTAATATTATATTAATGGCATGTTTGGTCGTGCTTAAAATTGAAAATATAGCTGTTATTGGGTCTCACTCGTCTAATAAAAGTCAACAATAATAGTTAGTATTTCAATTTTAATCTGATTTTAATATCTACCGAATACTACATAACATTAAACCATTAAAATTTATTGAATAATCAGATTTTTTTTGAATAAAATATTATTAAAAAAATTCTCAAAATTTCAAAGTAAACATGTTTTCCATTTTTATGTTTTCGAAAACAGTTTTTCAGAATGGCAAAAAGAACGCATTTTCAGAAATTTCAAAACAGACACTAAAAATACAAAACACAAGACGAATTCAAAACTCAAAACACAAAACTGAAACACGAAGAGAACGGCCCCTTAGCTTCTCGTCAATGACTTCACACCTCATCATTTCCAACAAAACATCATAACATGTGGGGCGCTGATTCTGTGTATCCCTCTAGAAAAAGGTATTCATATTCAGCTTGTCTCGTAGAGTGAACAACGCATCTCGATTGGTGATGAGCCTCTCATTCTTTACTTACAACAAATCGCTTTAGGAATGTACTTTTAAATTCTGGCCAGCTCCTAATACTCACTTGAGGTAATCTACTGTACCAAATTTTTGCCACTTCACTTAAAGTCAAGTAGAAGGCTTTGTATTTGACGGCAGTGGTGGTGTCTCTCGGGCTCATATGCGCTTTTTAAATGTTCGAGTACTTTCCCAAACGGCTCTTCCATCATACTTTGCTATCTTTGGCAGTACATAGTGACTCAGGACAGGAGCATTTCTCAGTTCTTGTGAAAAAGGATATTTTTTTGTCGTGGTCATCGAGGTCACAAGATCTTTGGGGTTCATCCGAGTCCTCTTCATCGGCCTGATATATAGGTTGTGGATAAGATAGGATGACCGATCCCTCATCATTTCTTTCCTCATGTGGCACCTATTTCTAGGCAAAACAGCTCGTGGGACATGTTCTTGCCTCTCCTCTAGTTGTCATGCTGCGGGATGTAGTGGTTGAGGCCTATTTCTAGGCGTGGAAAATAGTAGGGATGGCATGTGCCTGGTTTCTACAGGATTGATTCTGTCAAATATACAAACATACCTTTGTAGCATATTTCTGGCTCATATTCCATTGGAAATTATCATCCATGTCTGCACGGGCCTCAATGGGTCGGCTAAAAGTATAATTCGAAGAGATGTCGACTCCTACCTTTCTTTCAAGGGGGCTAACTTATCTAGCCTACTGGAGGATGGGGGTTCTCTGGCTTTGACCTTGATCTTCACGCGAATATTATCCTTGTGGTACGAAAGAGAGGATTGGTAGACCTCCCCAATCCTCACTGGTCTTACATTTTCATAAGGAGTTCTTGCATAACCATGTTTTGGTGAGTGATATTTCTCATGTTAACTGCCGTCATTGCTATCTCCCGGGTGAATTGAGGAGCCACCCTCATTTCACTACTCTTATAATGGTGGTGGGGTTGACGCCGACCCACTTAGACTACTGCTTGGGGAATTCCTTCATCAAGGTTTTCTCTCACCCTCCTGGGAGGGACATCAAAGTCTGAACTCATTTTTCTTTGGTTAAATTCTCAATTTTTTTCCTAACTTATGGGGCTTCCATTTGTTCTTTTTCAAGAACAAGTCATTTTTCAAGGGAATGTCCAGATATTTTACGACAAGTTTTTCCCATAGGAATGTTCGCGATTATAGGGGCGAGTTTTCCACAAATGGCACCAACTTGTTGACCTCATTTTTTGCACCATTAACGTGGACAACAGATATCGGATCCACTTACGTCCATGCAAGATAATTCCACCACGATTGGATAGATTACTAGTCAACGGTATTTCGAATTTGAGCGTGAGAGAAGATTTATAACATGAGACACATATGTTCAGGTGCCGACAAGATATATGAGCATAATCACACGATAAGAAACAATCGACAAAAACTAAACTAAAAGCCAAGATCGAACATCTAACTTTCTCAACCCAAGTCTTAACTTAAGATGAGAGGATATATGGCTTATAGTAGTGTATTTGCATTACCCCGAATGACATTAGGGGGAATATTTATAGTTATTACATGTGAAATGGTGTACATTGGATTAGGGGACACGTGACCTCATCTCCTTAGCCGAAGCATCTTATACTAGGTATCAATTTTGACCCAACTAGCCTATGGCACATTAAATACTCTTAAAAAGAACATCCACCCTACAATCTATGTTGACAAAATTCAACATATTACTCGTTATAGGAATTACATCAATCATTCGAACAAGATTTCACGAATACGTGATCTTCAAAGGTGGGTCTTCACTCATCGTGGTAGAGCTTCGAATTTAACCTCGTTGAGCCTCACTACTTTGGTAGGTTCATTCCATGCAATCGCTTCAATGAAAGTGCTTCAGTAGCAATAGGCTTTGGTAAGTCCTATGCACTCCACATAGGATACCACTTGACTTCTGCAAAAGGATTTTGATGGGTCTGTTGCAATCCTCGTGGGATGCCAAGTAGGCTCCACATGGAAGCCTCGGTGGCGAGGCATAACGCAATCCACTAGGACATGAAAACACAACCAAGCAAGTTTTGTATTTACAAAAATAATTAGCTTCTGATATTTCTACCAAAACAAAATGGAATTACGATCGACAACAACTCCATGCTTTCATCTCAACAACAATAAGAGTGGAACTGTGACTACCAGCCTGATTTTTTAAACCACTCGAACCGCACTCGAACCACAATCACGAACTAGAGCAAGAATATCATTCATGCATATCACCAATCTGCCTTATGATTTTTCCACATTCTGCCAAGTCCACCACTTCGTGGCCCTCATATAGAACCCTTGTCACAAGTCAATCTTAACATAAACAACAAAATTGGCCACAATACAAAAATCAAGATAATTGTTGAGGTTTTGAAATATCGAATTTCATTGGACCAAGAAACAATTCTGCCCTTGAAGTATCCTTTGCGAAAGTGAGCAAGAACTTCAAGAATATCCCTCAAGGAAGAAACATTGTTGTAATAGCGTCCATAGCCTAAGTATTTTTGCCAAAGTTGGAGGTGCCTGCAAAGATGTCGAGTTGCGTATTTATAGACCTTGAGGTCTTGAAACCTTAAAGTATCAAACTCAAAATTTTCAACTAAAGAACCTGTAGCTCTATTCCGAAATAATTTATATGAAATATTTATAACGATATAATACAATAATGTGAAGATTGTATCTTGAAATATCGCCTTACTATAAACATGCCTTTTAATTAAAAGTTTCCCTACTCCGAAGATCACTATATATAAAATAAGAAAACATAAACTTCACGAGGAATCAACAAGGTAATTTTTTTGTGGATAAAGCAAACGATATTTTTTCTAGGATATTTTGGAAGTAGCCATGGTTCGGCTAAGCTCGTCCTCAAGGGCCAAGCTCATCATTTGTTTTGAAAGTATTCCTCATTTTTCTGGGCTTGGAACCGGTTACTTAATTTTCGAGTACGTCAAGTTAAAATTATGCACGAACAACTTGTTATGTTTTTAATTTTTTTAAAAAATTGAATATTATTAAGAAAACAACAAATTATGAATATGACAAAATTAAATATCATTTTACTGGATTAGACGTGCAATCACAAAAACAATGGGATATTTGCATTCATGACATCTCCAAAAATCAAATAAATCAAAAGTCATTGCGTTAGCTAGATGTACGGTACTAAGCATTTGATGATTAAATTATCTATTTAATTTTGCAGGTATTCCAAATCCGATGTACTTTGATTATATGCATGATATACATAGTAGAAGAACCTGCATCAAATCTTTCATCCCTAAATTCTATAAATAAATTTAATATTTGTTCATTATCTTCTTCAAGATTAGCATTAGGGAGGGGGAGAGGGTGCCCACCTAACATTTGTACCCAATTTTTGTGCATACAATTTGTATATTGAAGTTAAAGTGTTCTCTAAATTAGAATATGTGAGCATCAAGATTTAAAACATTTGTAATTTTTTATAATATGTTTTGTACCTTTCAAACTATACATAGGGTCCATTACACGTGCTAAAGGAAATAATATAGGTAGGTCTTCCCAATATTTTCTAAATTTTAGTTCCATAGAAAATAATATTTCAGTAAAATGAAGATCATTTCTATATTTATTGAAAGTTTTTGCAATAACAAAAAGCCGTTCAAGAACTTTAGAAAATATATTTGTAGGATCATAGAAACATGTCAAAAATCTTAACTTTAAAAGTCAATTCTCAATCAGTATTTGTCAAAATGGAGTGTGACTCATTTCTTGTATGTCTTTAATTATAAAATTCAGTACTTAGAATTTCATAGCCTTCACAAGATCTAAGTAATAAGTAAGTCGAGTTTCACCAATGCCCTATGCCGATTACAATTTTTTTGGATTCCATACCAAATTGATTACAATATTATTTAAATGCTTGTTTTCTATTTGGTGATATAGTAATATATACTAATGCATCCCTAGTTCTTCTAATTAGTTTGCTAATATGTTTCATACCATTCCACACAATTAATTTAAACATGTGACATATAGAACAAATATGAAATAAGAAACCACTAAAATCTGGATTAAGAACTCCACACAGTTTATCAATAACATATTTATTAATGCCTGTATTATCAAATGTAAAACTGAGAATTTTAGATTCGCAACAATGTTATTTTATAATCTGCCTAAAGCATTAAACATGTTATTAGCATTGTAAGGAAATTCAATTATTTGAGAAGCAATTATTATTTTATGCATTACCTGAAATGGGTCTATATAGGGAGCAGTTACAACAATATAATATTTTTTATTAATGCCTTCTCATATATTTGATGTAAAAGATATAACATCATATTTTTGTAAATCATTCAACATTTATTTCTTGTGCCTAACGAAATAATTGGATGTAAACGATATAACAACATCACATGCTTTCACGAACTTTGTGAAATATTGGTTTTCCACTATGTTTAGTGGCAACTCAATGACTTTGCCATTTCTTCATGGTAATTTTCTTTTAAGTAGATCCATGTACTTAGTGTAGAAGAATTATTACCTAGAGAAGGAGAACCAAATTGAAGTTGTGTTTGTATTTGGCCAACAAGTCCATGTTTGACCGAACATTTCATGTGGTGACAATTGACGTGGGTAATTTCGATTTCCTTTTGTCATGTCAATTTTGTTTGGCAATATTTCCATAGTGCTTTATATTATAGGACTCCATCAATTGTATGACCCGTAGAAACCAATTTGAGGTATTCCCAACATTTTGCAATTTTTTTAAAATTTTCTCTTCCTTCTTGTATCAGGTATTTTGATTTTGTATATGATGGAATAAACAAATTATATTACATTGAAAGGGATAAGGTACAGGTTTGGAGAATAAATGAAAAGTTGAGCAAAGTCAAAAGAAGAAAATTAAGCAAGGCATCAAAATCTTTCTTCAAAATTCCATTATACAAATTATCAAAGTTAAGCTAATGACTACAAACATGTACTTATTGGGAGACAACTCAATTTTTTTCTCTTTTATTTATTATGATTTCTAGATAATAAAGTAGGTAGTTTTTATTCCTTTTGTGTGCTATGTGGTTGTAGTTTAGGTATTTTCATCCTTCTATTGCCACGTAAGTTGTGATGTGTTTGAGTTTAATATGAATTGTTCCATACTATTAATGACTAATTTCTCTTTATTTTGTAGGAACATGACAACTCAACACACACAAACTGTTGGAAATGGGTTAAGTTTGACCAATAATTCAGGTGGGACCCGATATCCGTTCTGTGTGGGTCAATGGTCAAACGCGCTCTACTCCGCGAGTAGATATTCGTGATATATTTAATTTTACAAAACCATTTCCGGATGAATGAGAAATTAATGCTAGAAGTTGGCAACTTGAAAGTAAAAAAATCTTGGAATTTGGAATCAAGTGTGGGAACTTAATCCCACATAGGAAGTTGAAAGAATTTTGAACCAATTTATATATCTCAAGTTTGATATGAGTTTGGGCTCCAGGGGATACCAATAGTCTTTGGAATGGGGAAGTCTTAGACAATGTCTAGACTAGTCCAAAACCCACACGCGCGGGCGCGCCGCTGCGATCCGACCGGCCGGCACAGCACAAGCACGAGTAGGGTCGGGTCGTGCTTGGTTCCTATATTTTTTTGGACAAAATAAATTAAAATTATTTATTTAATTTATTCCATTTATTTCTGAATTAATTAATTGAAAAGGTGTGTCTTTTCAAACATATTCGAAACTGTTCGGACTAAAACCGACACAAACTAATAGTTGTGTCTATTCAGAAATAATTTTCAAGGAATTGCAACTCTTGGCCTGCAGCTTTTGGAAATCTATACATAGGACCTTGATTTCCGAATTTCATCATTCCAATACCTTCATTCTCTTCTCTTGTATTCTGCATAACATAAAAATTATTTTCATCCATTGAGAGAGTACGAAACTTTTCTGGTTCGCCGTTCTTGATGTTTGGAGTGATCATACACCGCAAGAGAAAGATTGTTGTATCTTGGGAGGCGGTTGGCGTCAACTGTAAGTACCGTAGTAGGTCAAAATCGTCTTAAGGAAATAGAGTCGAACTCTAGCCTCAATCTACTGTTTTCTGCAATTTCGTTAAGCATTGATTCGGTTTGTCATTTCCTTCTCTTAATTTCTGATTTTGTTACATATCTCGCATGCTAAATAATATTTCTAACACAAACTAACAATGGACAAGGGAAATGACACACTCAATTTGATCATCTACCTCTAAAATTTGTTCCAAATTAACCTCCACTATCAGACTTACATATCCAGAAGTGCCTAATTCTCTTCTCCATCTTTTTATTTTGCTTACTTGATGATATTTTGAGTAATTGAAGGCAATGCATCATTTTTAAGTTTGGGGTGAGAAAAATATTTAATTTTTATTACTTTTGTTTGATTGTGTGAGATTTTATTATTTTATGATATACGAAAAAAGTAGAAAACAATTGATTTTTTTTTTAATTTCAAAAAGATTTTCTTTTTAATTTGCTTGCTTATGTGAGTTAGTTAGCATTTTCAACGATGATCTATATATTTGAAATTCTGTGTTGATTTATGAATTGTGAATATGTTATATAGTTAGATTAATTTATGCTTATCCATGTGAAATTTGGTATTATTTGCGCACGTAAATTAAGTTTTACATTGTAAAGAAATGAATTGATTCATACTTGATAAATTGAAATAATGGAACTTAGATGCTAAACCTTTAAAACACTACATTATACATCCTTAAACTATTTTTGCATAGTATGAGGTGATCAAACTATTGTAGGAAGATATCAAGATGAATGAGGATTCTATATGTGGGAATTTTTGTGTGGATTATCTTAGGTCAATAAGATGAAAATTAGATGATAATCTTAAATTAGAGGCCAATTCTTGAGAATTATGTGCAATGACAGGCATTGCACTAATAATTGCTTAAAAAAGGGAAAAGCATACCATGATTAATGAATGAAAGCTCACATATAAAAGATCTCAATGAGGACACTTGTTTAAAAATTCTAAAAAGAAAACTCAAAAAGGGATCATCAAGTTAGTAAATGAAACAAAATATGCACATCAAATATATATATATATAAAACATGTGCATGAAACAGAAGACGCACTACAAGCATTGATTAAACTCCAAACACTTATTTAAGAGAATTAGATATTTGACAATGGATTATTAACCTAATTGCATCTAAATGTTGAAGCAATCAAAATAAAGGAAAATCCTTATTTTTTGTGATATTGACTTGCAATTAATAAAATCTATCCAAACGATTAGTACATAAATTCAACCTTAGATTACACATTGGAAATTAGAGTAAAAGAATAAGTTTGGGTTGTATCTCAATAGTGGAAAAATGAGATATTTGACTATTGATGGTTTGAAATTGAATCCATTCATAAATTTATGATGTTTTACTTTTGTTCACACACCGACATCAATTTTACATTTGATAAGTAAAAGTTGATTTTTGCATTGTAATTTTGAAGTTGCTAATAGAATTGACACAATGATCCCAATCATAAGACAAATTTCATGTTATCTAACCAGTTATTATATGCTTGTTTATTGAGATAGATTATAGTTTTGTTGTGAACAAACAAATGTTCAAGTTTGAGAGTCTTTGATAAATATATTTTATATACTTATAGGCCATTAACATAAACATTTAGGAGTACTTTTAATGAATTATACCTTAATCTCTTTTATATTTTGTTTGTTAGATAAAATTCGGTATTTAGACATGAAAAATCAGGATTTTCAAAGTTCGGGGACAAAAATACACATCACCAAAAACGCGAGTGGTGCTATCACAGCAGCCAAATTTTTGGCCATACGTGCACTTTCCTTTTGTAGCCAGAACTCTTTTGAAAACTAATTTTGACTTGATTTTAACCTATTTTTTGGTAGGCATACATGGGCTAACGTTATGGGGATCTTTCTCACCTTTCAAATGAATTCACATCATTACTCCGTCAAACATAATCTCTAATCTATACAGACATCTAGACATTGACTTATTTTCTTTCTTACGTCAACTTGACCGAATCACGTTCAACATGCATTGTAAAGGAATTTATTATCTACCGTCTATTTTTATTTATGTGGCACAATTTTTTAAGCAATTCATGATTGCAACTATAGATTTTGTAATATCGTGATTTGATTTTCATTTACAGCACTTTTTTTATCTCTCATTTCTCAAATCATCGAAACAAAATTTATTGGAATTGAAGATGTTCAAAATATATATTTAAAAATATTTCGAGCATAAAGTAAAATATTTATTTAGACTTGTCTATTGTTTATGATTTTATTATATTAGAAACTTGTTTATAATAGAAAGGTATGACGGCACTAACATGGTGGTCAAAAAGATATGTTTGTGTAAGCAATATGAACTGGATTCTATTGTCTTTTTCAAATAAAAGCTAATAAAAAATAATTAAAATTCAAAATGCCAACGTTTTAAATTTATTCAGAGGACAAGGTGAAATATTCTATGTTTAATTAATTAATATTCTTGAATGGAGTTGCTTTAATTACTTTAAACAAACTTAATTAACTAGAGGTGGATTCTGATGCAAAATTGATCATAAGTCATCATTAGTACTGTTCTAGAAATTAGATTTTTCAAAAGGCACTTTTCGAAATTTATTCTAGTGCTAATCTAAGTGTAAACGGGCATGTACTCTATTGTATGTTGTATCTTATTTTCTGAATAAAATTAAAATCAACTACTTCGTCACTCTGTTAACCACTTTTAATAGAAAGTCACTTCGACAAACAAAGCTCTTTCCTGTTTAAATCAAGCGAGCGATTAAGGAAAAAAATAGCCTAGCAAGTCATGCCCCAGGTTCTAGTTCAGGAAATGATCAATGCAAGAATCTTACTTCGAAGGAATCTCTGGTCATGAGAAACGATACAAAAATTGGCACTCTCTACCTCCAAAAGTTAGCATTCAATATTAAATTCAAGAAAATCAAACCCAGACAGATGGTTTTTGATACAAAGTGATGTCATTCTAGCTCTTAGTGGGCTGACCTGATATATACCTAGTCTTGCTATTAAATATGCATTTGTACATGCAAAACATGGAAAAGCATGCTCGTTTAGAGTCCCCAAAGGTTAATGACCTTTTTTTTTTTTGTATTAATGCCCTGTGCATAATTAGGACCACATTTGCTCATTGTCCACAAGAAAAAAGTGCTTCGCAATTTTCTGCGACGGAAATTTGAAATATGTTGCTAATTATAAGTCACACACAAATAACTATTACACGTTACTATAAGTCTTTGTCGTTTTTTATATTTTACGCTTGTCATTTTCATGTACGAAAACGCTATTCTCAGTTGTTTTAATAGTAAAAAAGTTGCCTATTTAAATTACAATATTTTAATTTCAATCCCATGTTAGATAACTTCATGAATTCCCTCGAAGTCTGTAACCTTAACTGAAATATAATTCAACTTTAATGATAACACCAAATAAACGCTTTCCTTATACCCACATCTATGTATAATGAAGTTATATACATGAGATATATTGACGTAAAAAATTTTACATATTTTTTCAAACAAGAAATTAAAAGGGATAATGAATAAATAAAGCGAAACAACTATTATTCTGCTAGGTCACCATGTACCAACATTTTCTCTAAATATTCCAACTGAATTTGATATCTATTATGTTAAAATTAATATTTACGACGAAGGAGTTAAAAAATGTACCACGTTCCTCGAACTTATATGCAAATAAGAATTGTACTTTCATCTCATTTTCTAGAGATCAGGTGTAACCCACTCCTATGATATACTTTATGTTTTTAATGAATAGAACCGTGCCCTAGTTGAGGATTTAACAAAAAAAACACACACACACACACACATTTGGCCAGCAATTGAATTCGATATCTATTATGTTAAAATTAATCTTTACGACGAAGGAGTTAAAAAATGTACCATGTTCCTCGAACTTATATGCAAATAAGAATTGTACTTTCATCTCGTTTTGAAGAGATCGGGTGTAACCCACTCCTATGATATACTTTATGTTTTTATTGAATAGAATTGTGCCAGAGTTGTGGATTTCACAAAAAAAAAATAAAAAAAAAAAATGTCTACATAAAAATTCTAAATAATAATAATAATAATAATAAAAAATAAAAAAAAACATTAGTACAGCTGCATATAGTTTTCAACTTTAGAAAGTTATGACAAAGTACATGGAAAATATTTCTATGGTACATAGTCACTTGTGGTAGCTGGCTACTTTTCTGTTTTCTCCATCCTACGAGGTTTCGGTCACCATTTCCATACTTGGAATTGTTGGAGTACAATTCACAAGGCAAAGAATCAATTAAGGACAGGCAACTTCATTTTCAGGCAATGAACCCTTAATTGATTTAACATTTAGGGGTATAGGTCATTTGTTGTCTACTCACACCACATGGAACAGAATCAAAGTGTTGAAATTTATAAAATAAAGGGGAAAAATGAATCAGATTAATGTTGAGAGATTAACAAAACGAAAAGGATTTCTTAGTGCACCATGATATCACTTGCTACCTTTCTTTTTAAAGGGCTTTACCGTTTTTTATGATTAACTTTTCTTTCTTTTTTTTTTTTTTTTCAAGTATCCGTACAAAAATAGAATTACGTTAGCGCTTGCACCAAATGAATTGAAAGTAGAAAAGAAAATCAGGTTTCATAAAGGAATCAATCCACCTGCATAACATGTTCATTATTCTGTACTTGGACAATATTGATTTAATGTCTTTTATGTTTATTGATCATGATTCATGTTGTCTAGTCTAAATGAGTTTTTTGCTCTCTCGTCTTTCATATATATTAGACGGGGCATGTGATTATACTCGCGACAAAAGGAGCTACAGAATTAGAGTAGAATAAAAGAATGTTTACTTGTCAGTATACTCACACGGATTAGTTACATCATTTAATTTTCGAAAACTAGAAATTTTAAATCCAATCTCCATTAATAGTTTTCAGTTTTTCTTTGCGAGTGACATCGTAAGTTAAGTGCTGAACCATACTGATTAATTCTATATGTTCTAGGCATCATACTTTTCTTAAAACTCAATTTGAGACTTCAAAACCAACATTAATACACTCACATGTGAAAACTCGGTCGATGTATACATGTTAGTATCGTGTGGAAGTAGAAGGTAACATTTTGGCTCAATCCTAGCTAGAATCCATCTGTCCCCCTTCATACTACATAATTGAATTAATTGTATACAAGGATACATCCTCATCATAACAATTTTCTATCCACTTGAGCTCATTAATGACAGTGACTTAATTTGCTGGTAAACCAATTTCTCTAGTACATGGAATTTTATTTTATTTTTCCCCCTTTTCAAGTGTGAGACAGATTAATATTCGTATAATTCAAGTGGTGCAAAAAGCAAACCCTTTCCCTTGGCCCCTATAATACACACACCACACACACAAAAACAAAAGATATCTCAACTCATCCACTTTTGGGCACTACAAATTCACACTCAACCCTTCACTTATCCCTCATTCAATCTTCTCTCCCCAGCTCCTCATCCTCTCTCTCTCTCTCTCTCTCTCTCTCTCTCTCTCTCTCTCTCTCTCTCTCAATTGTTCATCCTCAACCCTTAAATTTTCTAATTTTTTATTCAAGTTTTGATCATATTTAGGCCTATTTCACCATGTCGACATTAGTTTGTCAAAGTCTTGTGTCATGTTTTGAGTCTCAACTGACAGAGACAACATTCCAAAAGATGAAAGCGGTGCCTGCATCGACTATGGCAGACTTGGGCAGGGGCTCCTGCATTGTAGGAAATGAACAAAACATGAGAGAAAATCTTGAAACGGGCGGTTGGAGTTTCCTTCAGAGCCTTTCCAAGATTTCAAAATGCCCTCAAGAAGCAATGGAAAAGGAAAACTCATATGTTCATAGAAAATCTTCATTTCAAAAACTAACTGTAAATAGTCTGGATCTTTGTACTGAAAATTTGGGAAGTGAAACAGGTACTGAATGTATCACAGACAGCACCAGCATTTTCTCATTTGAAACATTTAATTTGGGCTGTGAAAATCCGTTGCCAATGGATCAGCATCAACAAATGAAATCTTCAAGAAATAATAAGGTGAAGACTTCTTCTCACAGTTTTCCACCGCCCTTGACAACGATGAGTGGGTCGAGTTCTCTCCAAATAAGGCCTCACCGTGAAGACGGAAGGCTAATCATCAAGGTGGTCGAGGCCCCATTTAGGCGTTCTTATCTACAAGCTGAAAGAAGCCACGGCCGCCTCAAGCTGTCATTTTTCCAAGATTATGGATCAAACTTTGAATCTGATCTTATAATGACCACCCAAGAAGAAACTGAAGGTGACAGCCAATTAGATGATGAAATTGAAAGCGACTCAAACGATGGAGATCGTGATCTAGAAAAAGAAGAAATTGAATCAGAACAAGAAGAGGAAGAGGAAGAATGTGATGTTAAAATGAGCCAGGTTGCGGATGTTGAAATGGAAATGGAGAAATTTCAAAGGCCTAGCAGGTGCAATGAAGGTGAACATGGTACTAAAGGATTATGTAATTGGAAGACTGCATTTTGGGTGGCTACTTCCTAGTATTCTTGTTTTTGGGTTCTTTTTATTTTTTTCAATTTCGAAATCTACAATTTTAAGTTCGTCATTTCCTTCTCTCCACTTTATTTTCCTTCTGTATTTCTTTAATTCGTGCATAAACTATGATGTTTAAGTTGGCAGTTATTATCGTTATTGGACCATAAACTCTTTTCACCCACCACACAAACCCTCTCTTAAACTTCACATGTTCCATTAAAAATTCTGAACTTTTCACATGCATTTGAATTTTTATAGTAGAAAAGAGAACTAGAAAATTGTTTCATACAAAATAGCTGCAGTCTGCATCTTGAAATCTTTTCTCCCTGAACAAAAGACATTGTTAGTTCAGTAATGCAAATGTCGTTCTGGGAATGACCCTTAATCGTGTATACTAATGTGTAATGCAATACGTACATGAGTAATATTGGTGAACAAAACAAAGGGGCTTGTTAATAAACAAAAGTCACAATAATTTACATGTAGGTTTTACAAAATTTATGGATAAAAGTAAATTTGACCATAATTGATTAATAAAAAACACCTAACAATCATACACTTCGCCCTAAAATTTTCATTTTAGAGAGACAAACCTTGTTTTTGTAATAGCCTATTTGATAGCCCATTATTTTCCATGAAAAATAGAATTAAAATTCTAGTTCCCACTTTTGCCATGTTTAATAACCAAAATTTTCTATGAAAAATATTTTCCTCCCACCTGCCACGTGTCCCTTTTTTCCATGATTTTGTGGAATTGGTTTTCCCACAAAAGTGGTGGGAAAATGGTTTCCAACATTTTTTTTTTTAATGAAAACAATTCTATGGACAATTGTAAAAAAAAAAAAAAAAAACAAATTCCCTTTAATAGACAATTTTCATGAAAAATAAAGCCAAACAAATACCAAAATGCCCAAAATTTCAACATTTTTCAGGTGAAAAATTATATCAATCAAACACAATTAATTAATAATTCCCAGAAAAATAATCTAGGCAATTCAATTCTCTGAAATTTATTTTATTTCCATCCAAATTCTACTCTTGCAATCAAACGGACCCTAAGTGTCAAAAAAACCTTTTTATATATAAAATAAATAGTGGATTTGAGTTTTCAAAATTAGAGAAATGAGTCCACGTCCCTCAAGTTCAAATAATACTTTTAGTGCTTTTATATATCATCTCACAAATTTCCATGCGTATCTTGAGAGAGATGATGGAAAAAAAAAATGGAAGCTTGGTAAAAAAAAAAAAAAAAGAGGTAAAAACTCTTTATTCTTCAAGTTGTTCCTTAGGTTAAGAGACTCATTTATGATGGCTGCCTAATCCTTAAAGTTACCATAATGGTTTTCATGACATATTCTCAGTTATCACGACCTTTTTATGTCATAAAAAACCTAAGATTTATTTAGAGTTTTTTATTAATTAACACAGAAAAATAACTTAATTTAAAGATGTTATAAAATCTTCATATATGCATTAATTGTTACATCTAACAACTATTTTCCTAAAACTAGCGAGAACATTGACCTTAATTACTTACTAAAGCCAAACTGAATGAGTATATGACAACTCAGTTAAAGTAATATTATATTTTCTTTTCTAAATGAAACTCAAACTCGAACTGATATTATTATGAAAGGATGTGGCGGAAGGATTCAGAAATTTCCCAACAAAAATGCTCGATTTTTGCACTTACACGAGTCTTCAATGGCTACGACTCCAACTTAGAATCCAGATGGATGAATAGAGTTAATCATGAATTTGTAGTTAAAAATAAGAATTGTTACACAATACAAAAATTTTATGTGTAAGGTCAATTATTAAAATATATATCTTCCATTTATGTGTGTCAGTCAACAAAATATCTTTCTAGAATTTCACTCAACAAAAGCTGCAGCTACAAATTTTCTTCTCTTTTATTGGCTACAATAGCATCTTAAAGCAGCAAAAAGCTTGATACATGAAACAAGTGTACAAAATATCTTTCTTACATATTTCACTTCCTTTTTCTATCCTTTAATATATTCTATGTAAAATAATTTACATATTTAATTATATATGTTGTTGAGAATTCATATAAATCTGGACAATTAAAGGATAGTTTAAACTTCCAAACTTGTATTTTGTTTATGTTCTGTATTAATAAAATGTCGCCTACTTCTCTAATTTTTCAAATGTCGCTACATTTGAAGAATTATATCAGCTGAGCAACAGAGTTGATGGAGTGATGGAGTATTTGGGCTTACTTGAAGTGTTGTTGTAGCCTAGTTTGTGAAGCCCAGTTAGTTTTTATTTTATATAGCCCGTTTAGAGAATAAAGTGTAAAAACGTGTATTGCTTTTATGTTTTTTTTTGTTCACGTTTTTCCTGTTTTTGTTTGTTACTCTTGTTGCTGGTAGTACTGAACTTCCTCTCCATCTAATTACTTCGTTTCCTAACTGCATAGGCTTTTGTTGAACATATTGTTGCTTTTTCAAAATTGATTCCATCATTTTGTCTCACCAAATTAATATCTGTACATAGTGAGTTTGTGAACCTCTTTGGCAACCAAAAGTAAGATTGAAGCAAAAAACAAGAACATTATATATATATCAAAAGGTTCTTCAATTCTACCATACCACAACTTCTTAACATCTTATTGTTTCCACTATTATTTGTGGTTGAGAATTTGGGTTTACGTGTTTTAGTTCTCATAGTAAAATATTAGATGCTTATTGTGTTCATTTGTTTTTTTTTTTTTTTCCCTTAACTAAATATAAGGATTTTTGTGAATAAATTTATTAAGATAACTCGATTTTAACCTCAGTGTTTTGCTCCAAGCTCAGGAGCAAAACCTACAGGGACCTGCCACGTTACTCACGCTGGCGGGCCCCACATGTTTAAAAACAAAAGAAAAAAAATACACCCCCACCCCCTATTAGTGGCCTGACAGTGAACCCACCCCCTCCCCTCGTTTACGTGTATCACTTCTCTTAGCCTCAACTATTAATTATTTGTGGAGCGACAATACATTTAAGAAGAACATGGAGATTGCTCACAAATCATTATATTTAATGAAATTGATAATTATATAATTATACGACATTTTCAAAATGTAAAAACACGTTAGAAGTAATTATAATTATATTATTTATAATTATTTTTATTATAAAATTTTTGTCCAACCAAAAAGTTATCCTGGCTTGTCGCTGTATATATGCATGCCAAATATATCTAGCAGCAAAGATTTGTACCCCAAACCTCGCACAAAATGGGGTCGACGGTATCCAGTCTATTCAGGAATATTTTCACGTGTTTTCATTAAAATGTTATACCTCAAACCCGGACCCCGCTGAAAGAGAATACACAAGTGTTTTGACACTTGCATAAAATCTGGAGAAGATGCGTGTCAGTGAAACTGTGCAATCTAGATGTGATGTGCGTAATTGTAAAAATTGCAAGTTGATTTGTACGAAGCTATAATACAGTCACAATTGGACAAGCAATGTAATATACCCTTTTGGATTTTAATGTCTACTTGTGGTATGACAAACCATAAACCCTAAACTACGGTTCCAAAAAATAAAATAAAACCCTAGCTACAAATTAAGAATACAAACAAACTGTATGTTTGGTGTGTATTAATATTAAAGAGAACTAGACAGTAATAAATCATTTTATTTTCTTTATTTAAATATTATATGTGCATCTTCTTACTAAGAGGGTGTTTGGTGTAGATTAAAATCAGATTTTAAGTGGATTGTGATATAAATCTTTGAAATGTATGGTTGAAAAGATATGGGACCCATGAAAGATATGGTTAATATTGATTGTTTTGACTTTGACTTAAATTAAATCATATTAAAATCTGGCTCAAACATGCCTTAAATATTTTTGTAACCTTTTTAACTCACCATTTCCCATTTTTTTACACCATTATCCTTGTTGGAAACAGAGAAATCAGTGCTAAAAGTTGTTCACTACAAGTGATAGGGAGGGCATGATTGTGGAGTTAATTTATCCGTTCATTGGGAATAGAGGTGTAAGCGGTCCGATTTTTGCGATTTTGACAAATTTTCAAACCAAACCGTTTAAACCAGTTTGAGAAAAATTTAAACCTAAATCAAACCATTTTAAACGGTATGAACAAAACTCAAACATAAACCTAACGGTTTGATACGATTTTAAACTGCCGGTTTCACCGTATATTTTTTGTCTCTCTATTTTTATGACATTAATTCATTGAATTCAATATATATTTATATCTTACTAGCAATAAATCTAAAATAAACTAAATATATATACTACAAATTTAAATATCAACTAAATCAAAGTGAAATCACAATAAACTAAAATATAGTTTTTTGTTTGCCATTTTAGGCTAAAATGTTACGATAACGTTACAATACAAGTCTACTACTAAATTAAATATAAAACCCAAAAAATATAATGATGTTCAACAAGACCTCGTGATCATCATATCTGAAAAACGAAACTACTGATTAGACAGAGAGAATAACCAACTATAATAATAAATCAATTATTTATAATATCTAAACATAATAATTACACAAGTTTACCGTTGTATTTTGTTACGAATTCAATTTCTCACATATACTCAAACACCAATTGTTGTCACACATGATTTATAGTCTCTATTGTCAAACAAATGCATTTATTATATCATCATAGTATTGGATACTAGATAGATAAGAGAATCTTTAAAAATATGGTAATAAAAAATATAAACCACCTCCCACAACTTTCATTGAATCATCAAATGCTTCCATTTCATCTAAATATTGGCACAACATTATAAGTTCATTCTTAATTTGCAACTAATTCTTTCCGCATATGCAAGCCTTAATCATCCTTACACCTAATAAACTCCTAAAGAAATCAAGTATCTTACCTCCATTTGAGAATGCAAACTCAGAAGTAATTATAGAAATTTGAATTCTAAAGAGGAAAATGATTTTTGATAGATTATATTAGTCTTAAGATTATTAGATATAAATTAGGATTATTTGGTAATAATAATATATATGTAACAGAAAATTATAAATTGACAAAAATACATTCAAATGACAAAAATATTGAATTTTGCATATTTGGATGAATTTAAAAAAAATCATTTTTTTTATTTTTTTATTTTTATATATTTTTTCGCCGGTTCAGTTTAGTTTTAAACCGCAATTAAAATTCTCAAACATAAACCAAACCGTTTTTAACTTATTTGGTTTGGTTCAAAACCATTTCGTTTACTGGTCCATGTGGTACCAAATCGACAGTTTCTAAAATAGGGTTTTGGTTCGATTTTTCAATTTGACGATTTTTTCTTACAGCCCTAATTGGGAATGATAGATTGTTTGAAGGATCATGATATATTTAATGAATATTTTGCCCACTTTTTTGAAAGAATGTCACATGAGAGTGTTTATAAATGGTCAATTTTTGCACCCCCAACCATCTTCTACTAACGTTGTATGTGTCAGATAAGTGGTCAAAATCATCTGACAAGTGGCATATGGCTCTGAATATCTCTTTAGAAAGAGAATTGATGACAAATGGCCAGTAAAAAAAAAAAATTCATTGTGTGTGTGTGTTTTCCCCCTTCAATTCGAGGGTAAACATGAAAGAGATAAATTTCAGTCACAAATTATTAGTATTATTCATTCTTTTGTTACAGTAAACAAACCCTGGAAACAAAAGCAGATACTATTCTTAGATATGACAAACCTAGTTCAAAACGAGGGCATTATGCTATTTACTTCATTCATCTTGTCCCTCAGTTCTTTTAGTGTAGAACCCATAATTTTATGAAATTTGAAATGTCGAAAAATTTGTATGAAAGCGCTCTCACAAGTAATTCTATGTATAATTCTCAAGTTTTTGTTTGTTAAGTTGAATGGTAAAGTTTTGGACAATTATGTTTGATAGTGTTTGTAAGTACTATGTTCCACAAAATATATGGATAATATATAAGTAAGTTATAGTTGTGGATTTTATATATATATACGAATAAAAGTATGTTTCATCAACTTAAATCCGTCCAGACGAGGACTTAATATCCGTCCAGTCATAACTGAACACCTTGAAAGGTGATTCCGACTATAAATTTTCATATATAATATTTCGATTACAATACCAGTGACTGAACACTTTAAAAGGTGATTCCGAATATAAATTTTCAACACAAAATTCCATTTATCATAATTAAAAAAAAAATAGTGGACTTTAGCAAAGAAGATGATATATAGTGGGGGTTCACTTGTACATTTTAAAATGGGCTCACTGATTTCAAGAAGTGATGCAGACAAGATCTTGCCAACTAGGAAAGATCATAAAATCGGGGTGACTGTGAAAAGCATATTATCTATCACATAATAAACTTTTTACCTTCATTAGTGAGCAGTAATTACTATTTATTTATTTTTTAAGAAATTATTTTGTCTTCTTTTACTCCATTCTCTCATAAATATCTAATAATTAAAAAAAAAATGGTGATTTTTACTCAACAGGGCATAGAAACTTTGAGGATGCGCGCTTGCCTTTGTTTTCTCGCCCGCTATCCAATGTCTACAGAAGGTGCAATATTTTGTCGCTATTTGACAATTATTATTTTTAGTATTTTTTTTTATATACTCATTTTTAATTACACATTCACACAATATAATATTATGTACATAAACTATATGAAGAATATTATAAATTATATATAATAAACTTGTTTCTATTACAAAGTAAAGACTATAAATAACTCTAAAATAAAAGATTGCATAATAATTATACAATCAACTCTCAAGGAAAATAATCATACACTATTTGAAAAATATCATAGAGATTATTATTTTCATATTTTCAACACCCTCGTTCAAACTCAATATGATGTAGCAGCAATCAAATTGAGTTTGAAAGATAAATCGATCCAATTAAATCTTCAAATTTGCTTGTATGTCAATAAAGCCAAACAAATAACTCAAAGTTGATGATAATGAAAAATCATCATCCACTAATCTAACCAAATCATCACCAAGACTTGAAGGAGAAATCACATGATAGTCAATCTCAATACTGGTTGGAGAGGAAGAATGAACACACATATATGCAAGTAACCAACGCGTCCACTACTAAACCAAAGGGATGCAAATTTCATATTCAAATTAATTGGATATGCAAATTTCAAATTTCAACTCGACAAATACCAAATGAATTGGACTCAAATTTCAAATTTCAGCTCGATAAATACCAAATGAAATGGACGTAAATCTCAAATCCAACTCGACAAATATCAAATAAACTGGATGCAAATTTCAAATTTCGGATACACCGAACCAACACCAAATCAAATTTCAGATGAGCTAGACATATACTAAACCAAATTCCAAATAAATTGGACCAAATTTCAGATGAACTAGATATATACTAAATCAAATTAAAAAAAAACAACAACATTGGTAGTCGAACGAGCTGTTCAAGACCGCTCACCGGAAATGGAATTCAAATGTTAAATTGTTTAGAATCGAAACTGCTCTGATACCATGTTAAAAATATTATAAATTGTATATAATAAACTTGTTTCTATTACAAAGTAAAATACCATATTTATACGGTTATAAATAACTCTAAAAGAAAATATTGCATAATAATTATACAATTAATTATTAAGAAAAATAATCATACATTATTGGAAAAGTATTATAGAGATTATTCTTTTCATATTTTCTTCGAACTCAAAACTTTTCCCTATTTTTAATCACACATTCACTTGAAAATCCCTATTTAAAAATCTATTTTTTCCAAATATTGGTTGTCAAAAAAGGGTTTTTCTTTCATTAATATAATAATAATAAAATCGATAAAAACAAATTGGCTAGTGACTTACCTGGGATCACCAAAGCTAAACTTGATAAAAATAAAAGGATAATTAGCACAAAATGTCTTTACTTTGTGCAATTATCGTCTAAAACGTCTTTAATTTTCATTTTATTTTTCGTATTTTTACATTTAATTAAATATTTAATTGCTTAAAACATCCATTTCATCCAAATGTGTAATTAAGAGTGAAAATATTTAAAAAATAAAAATAAAAGACTATAATATTTTGCTTAATAATATTGAAATGTGCAGATGTTTTGGGCATGTAATTACCCAAAATTAAAGAGGGAGAAGGAATGGTGAAAACCAATTGAAATTGAACACTTGCATAACGCCCCGCCTGGATTAATTTGTCCTCTCTCCATAAATCTTCTTCAGCACTAAGATCCGACTTTTCAGAAAGTTGCATATAAAAAACAGTTAAAAGAAAAAGTGAATCATTACTGTAATTCAAAAAGTGAAACGAGAATAATAATATTAAACCTTCCCCAATACTTAGGTGACATATTTTGTACGTTACATTAGCAAGAAAACTAATAAAGCCATGGTGCGCACTTTTTTCGAAAATGAGAATAAAAAATTCTACCGTTATATAAAGAATTTGGCCCACTTTGGCAGCCATTTTTTACTGTGCTGCCGAATCAGCTGAAAAAATTTGTGAAAATATTATGTTGTCCCTCACTTGTTCGATGCCAAATTTTTTAAAAGTACAATTATGACATTTCAAATGTCAAAAGACTGCATACTTTTGTGTTTTCAAATATTGCGGCTACATTGTCGTAGCCTTGCAACGGTAGCATTTTTTATTAAAATGAGGAATTCATGCGCGTCAAACACGGGCAAAGTTTTAGAATTCATATTTGCACAAGCAGGCATGATTATGCGATGGACGCTTTTGATTAAGTTAAATGGAAAAATAAATGATTGGATAGGTGGACTACTTAGGGCCCGTTCGGTAGGGATTAAAATCAGATTAAAATTGAAAAACTAATCGTTATTGTTGATTTTTATTAGACGAGTGAGACCCAATAACAACCATATTTTCAATTTTAATTCTTATCGAACGGGACCTAAGTTATGACATATGGATCGATTGATATTAGGATCCTCAAATGTCAGTTCAAACAATGACAACGATCTCGTCAAGTAAATATCTATGCCCATAATGACATGAAGTATGATGTTGGCCATAAAATGTAGTTTTATTTATGCTTTTATGACTCAATGTAAGTTTCTTTATTGGAGGTGAGGCCGACCCCCTTCTAAATTCTATTTTCTTTTCTTTATTTTGATATTAATATACCATGCTAAAACGAGTGGTTTTATGAATAAAAAAAAAAGGGAAACCAATAACAAGCATGTGATAATAACTTTTTTTTCCCAATAGTGAGGAAAAGTAACTTAATAAATACCATTATTAATGATTATCTACATATAATAATTAGAAATAACTTGGCATGCTTAATTGTCGAATGGAATCTTTAAAAAAAGGTTCAGTAATTGTAATTTGAAATCCCAGTTTTTATTTCATAGACCCCACCAAGCCTCTAGTTTCAGGGACACAGATAAACAAAGGTAGAATTTAAGGGTTTTTACGATGTGTGTAGAAATCAAACCATAGAAATGCACAAGAAAACTCACAATGGGGTGGGCCACACTGTGTATTAAAAAAATTAAAAAAGGTGCCGGCCCCACATAGTGTGAGTATTCTGGCCCATTTATGTTGGTTTTCCCTTCTGTATGTGTAGTGTGTTTCGAATTTAAATATGCATGTCCACATCTCCATTTCTCATTGGATATCTCGAAAATGATACATTTCGAAATATAAGTAAATCATAGAATAAAAGTTGTAGTCTTGTAGATGTAGCATTTTAAGATAGGGCGTCGTGCACACAAGTCAAGATTGTAATTTTTTAGGGTCGACATTCAGTATGCAGTATTTCACAATATTGGATCATATAAATATCATTTATTTTATCTAACGTTGAATAATCCACTATACAAAATAAGTCATCGTGACTGGTTTCACTTAATTTCCACTAGATTTTGTTCAAAATAATTTGCAGCTCTAAAAGAGGACATAAAATCTCAATTTTTGTTTACAAAACTCTTGAAATTGCGACTTTTCTAAGTGAAAATTGCTTCAATGTTTGAGTCCATAACTATTATTTTCGGTTGATGTTTAGGGTTTAAGTATCCGAACTTCAATTTTAATGGCAAATTAACCCTTCTATTGAGGACTCAATACAAAGGACCTCAAGTTTTGGGAGTATATATAATCAGAATCTTCCCTTTCTATAATAGAGAATTTACGGTGTTGATCAGTGTTCTAAAAGACGTAATGCGTGATAATATGTGAAGGCTAAGCTATAGACTAGGCAACATTAAGCGATGTATATGCGTAAAAAACAACGTAAAATTGTGTTTTCTTATTTTATTATTATTTTAATTTTTAATCAATCAAAAATTCATTTAATAATAAAAATAATACATATCAAACATCTAAAACAAATTTATAGAAACTTTATACATTTTTTTTCTCAAAAATTTCCAACAAAAAGACAAGTTTTAAATGTAAATCAATTTTTAAGTTTTAACTAAAAAGAATTGTTAAAAAAATAAAGTAAAATAAAAAAGATAATAATACGCGCCTAGACACGTATTAGCGGTCAACGATTGCCGTTGACCATTAAATAAAGTTTCAAGTCACTTGACTTGGTGTTTCCGCCTCGCATCGCATTTAGGCGACGTCTAGACGCGCTTTTTAAAACACTCGTATTTTTAAACTTGAAAGCAACTCCCATTTGGGGTCGTCAATATTGTTAACTTTCTCATTAAAAATCTCTCGTAGAGAAGAGTAACATGTAATATTAAATCTACACGTCTCTCCTGGAAATTTTTTTTTTATAAAAAATCTAACTCGAGCATGAACATTTTTCAGATACACAACAATAACAATCTCTAAATCTTATAATGATGAGGGTTCACAATGAAGAAGCCCCAAATTTTTTGGAATGGATTCCAGAAAACCCTTTTCCCTGCATGCTCTATTCAAAAGTCATATAAACATTTTTTCCTCCATGCTTTATTCAGAAGTTATGGAATCTAACAATTATATTGACTTCAACAACCAGCAACTAAATGATGATTATGTTTGTTGATTACTTGTAACATTTTTCATTGCAAAACAAATAGAATCTCTGAGGATCTTTGCTATCATTTCGATCCAACATTTTGTCAAATGAAATCAATCGTACGGGTAATTCACGGGGGAACACATGATGGGAATCATTAATAGTAAATTTATACCATCACAATAATTCATATATATAATCATGTTTCTTGTAGTCAAAGAAACAATGAAACCCTTTAGAAACAATAAAGATTCTCAAACCAAATTGAAAAATAGTATTTTAGCAAACGCATGAACAACAACTTGTCTTTTAAACCAAATTAAAAAGCCCAACCCAGTAGCAACTTCCCAGGC
Organism: Fraxinus excelsior; assembly: GCA_019097785.1. Classification (NCBI taxonomy): domain Eukaryota; kingdom Viridiplantae; phylum Streptophyta; class Magnoliopsida; order Lamiales; family Oleaceae; genus Fraxinus; species Fraxinus excelsior. Next base: position 9,553,232 of record CM032643.1, read on the forward strand.
CCGGACCTGCCCAAAAAAAATTTAAAAGCTCATCAAAATATTTCCCAGTTGTGTCATCTGTTCACATTTCAAGCTCTTTGGTCAATGGTCCCGTCCACAAACATCACACCCATTGTTTTAAGACACATCTCCCTTGAAATTTATATCTCTCCATAAAGAGATACAATTATATCTCTACATAAAGAGACAATTATTGAAAAATAATACCAAAAGTCATGATCTCCAAGAGTCATGATTCATATGAAAAAACACATCTTTTCATCATCATCTCTAGAATATTCCACAATATTCTACACGATTTTCCAACAATTTTAAGTATTAAGCAGTTTAAGTTTGGCTTAATTTCTCATTCACCAAACAACGAATTCCACTTAAATTGGTCACAACCAATTTCCGATACAAAATTCCAACAATCCCCCACATGAATGAAAATTAATGCAAATGACTATGCGTCTACTAGTAGAGAGAGGGCGGAAAAAACACTGCATCAAAGAAGGTAGCTTCTGACCTTGAACATTCCTTAGTGAAATACTATCGGACTTACTGAACGTGATGTCTTGAATCATTCAGCCGTTGGTGTAAGTTAAGACAACAGTACTCACATAATGCCTTCCCTAAACCGTTTATGGTTCTCACTGTTGTGTTCATTTTGACCCTGAACAACTTTTGGATTTCATAAGTATTTTAGAGAATTCAAGCCTTTGAAACATTCTCATAAAAGCGGCCCCACTTCACACTTATATAGGTGACCTCCTATTAAGAGTATTCTGTCATACTCTACTTGACTTAATCAAGATATATGAATATTTAAAAGAGTATCTTAACCTTCAATCACTCTGCAGAAAGCACTTTAATTATCATAGGAATGAGTAGGAATAATTTTCTAAGTGCTTCATGGAATCTTCATAACTTAGTTTTCCCTTTGAACCAAGATCTTGGGATCTCCAGTCAATAAGGTAGGGTTACCATTACAAAGACTCTTACGTCGTAGGCTTTAAGCTCATTCACTCGATATGCAGTATTCTTGATCTCTCGGTAAATCTCTAAAGGTACCACGAGTTTACACCATTGAGATCGACTGCTTAATGGTATTATGTCTACGACTTACACGTCTAGACTTACCATTACATATGACTTAGTATCTCATCAAATATAGCTAATCAACGATTGATTGATTTAATAGATACAACATGTCACCACCAAGAAATCTTCTCATGAAGCTACATGCTCTAACTAACTTGATCTAAAGCTTTATAAATTCCAAACAACAATGTTAGAGGATTTCTATCACGCACTATACTAGTCAATCACTTTTACTAGTGAGTTTCAGATACATGGGTATTCAATATCATTATTAAAATATTACAATGCATTTCAACTTTATGAATATTCTTCAAATATTCTAATTGATCTTGCATATCCAAACAAACGTCGTAATCGATTTTTATCCCATTTCCTCCACTTTTAGACTTAGTGTATAATTTCCTTATAATTAATATAAGGATTTTTTACTTTTTCCATCTTCATAGATATATTTCTATGATTATAAGGTATAGAAAAATGTAATTTTTAACATATGTTACCCCCACAATTCCTCAATTAGGAATGCATGTGCAACTAGTAATGTTGCATCCACAAATCTTGAACTTTTCATATAAGTTCGTAAGTATTGATGTTAACCCCCACACTTTTGGGTTGTACTTGAATTTAGAGTTCATCAACTCTTTCATAGTTCAATTCATTATCGAATAGATAATGTCCATATCGAGTGCTTCGTGAAAGTTTAAGTACTTTTAAAATAGTGGTCGTCAACCCACAAATTATTTCAATTGAAATAGTATACAATGTACTTCAATCCAACTATCTTTTAATTTGATCATCCAAATTAAATTAAAGCCATCACATAGACTAACAATGTTCTCAATACATATACCAATTTAATTGGTTCCACGATTGAAATCGAATTCAACAATGAAAAAGACTAAGCATCTTGATTCACAAGAATTGCAACTTCTCCCAACATATATCACATTGTGACATTTCACGAGATAGTATTATTTCATGTTAAATAATACTTATTTAGCATGTTCAAATTTAATGAACGAATCATCCATCAGTTGTGTTTTCAAATAACAACCCAAGGAGAGGACGCACATCTTCGAATTAATCTACATGAAGAGATACTTCCTTGAAAAAATAATTAGACTAAGAGTCTTGATTTTCCACCACGTGATTAGGCGGCTTAATATCCATTTTGACAAGATCATATTTCGTCATGCTAGAATGCAACCATAATTTGTATAAGTCATCTCAATTAATTTCATCAAATTATTTGAGACTGTCATCAATCAAAGTTATTTTTTCACATTCTTTTAGTTTAGAATGGCGTACTATGCCACTAGTTAGAAATCCAATTTAACCATCAGTAAGCATAAATTGAAGATCAGACCATGCAAATTAGGACCAAAGTCATGCATTAATATCCACCCTTTCACATTGACACTATCATTGATATGATATATAATTAAATAGACAATGGTTGAAGAACCTATTCATGCATATTAACTGATAATGACAGTTAAGGCCGTTGGAATAATCTCAAGAATTTCTCTAAACCATTTGACATTTTTCTTTCCTTTCATCATGCACACAAGAGCATAGATATGTAAATCATGTAATTTATATATTTCCTTTACATAAATTTGAATAGTCACCATATTCAAATCATAAAACTGATGGACGCATTTAACTGAAAAGAAAACGAAATTCTGCCATTAAGTGACGTGAAGAAAATTAATTTAAAAAAGTAAATTAAATCTAAGCATCACCCACTAACTGTTTTCAATTCAAAATTTAATTATCATGCACGACAGTGTTAATTGGAATAGAATCACATAATTATAACAAAGAACTCGACACACATAACTGTCAAACTAAATTGACTGTAAATGGAAAGGCACCAAACATAAAGCCTACATGTTTGAATTGTTTCTGCCTTTTCCCATATCTCACACATGCAACCATTTAAGCATAAATGAATTCTTATGATTCTTATTTCAAAACTTAATCTCAAGCAGTGACATAATTTCTAAACTCAATTCCAAGCCGAAATTATGCATAGTGACATAATTTCTAAACTCAATTCCAAGCCGAAATTATGCATACACGTGCCAATTATAGGAATATAATATGCAATTTTATTTTCTTGACATATAATTCATAATTCATATGCACAACAAATACCAAAATTAAAATTAAAATTGTTGGAGATATTACAACGATAATGTGCATATTATATTAATCAAGAACATTTGCATGAAATCGAAATATCACTCAACTTACCGAAATCTGATTTGAGAAGACAAATTAGTAAATTACCGACTTCGAATATAAGAATATGGATTCATCGCTTCCCAGCCTTGAACGCACATCTCTTTAATTCAAACCTTTCAATAAAACACATAAATAAATTAACCATATTCTGAAATCAAGTATAAAGAAAATCAGAAAGGAAAAAGATGAAATGCAAGTGATGCGATCGGTTGATGCAAGTGTTTGACACTTTGTTCTAAAGATGAATTTGCCCCTCATCGGTGCTAACGGTTTCTCGGCAACTATCTCTCAAGTTACAACGACCATGTCTAGCCATAGGAGCACCCCAAATGACTTAGACCAACGAACTCGAACGGAGTTCCATATCTACCATAACCATGATTTTGATGCAAGAAATAATCACTTCTACAAAGTGTTTTATGCAAAACTAAAGTAAAACATGAAATGGAATGATATGGAACTATCAATTGAGTTTGTTCCCCTTCATAAAATTCAAACATGTGGGGATCTTTTATATAGTAGCTGGAACATCCATGCCAAGAGACACATCTCTTGAAATTTATCTCTCCATAAAGAGACACAATTACATCTCTACATAAAGAGACAATTATTGAAAAATAATACCAAAAGTCATGATCTTCAAGAGTCATGATCCATATGAAAAGACACATTTTTTCATCTACATCATCTCTAGAATATTCCACAATATTCTACACGATTTTCCAACAATTTCTAGTCTTAAGCGGTTTAAGTTTGACTTAATTTCTCATTCACCAAACAACGAATTCCACTTAAATTTGTCACAACCAATTTTCAATACAAAATTCCAACACAATTGATGTAGATTACATTAAGAAAATGAATTGTTATTTTACAAATATTTAGGTTATTTATAGAGTATCATTGACTTTTCATTTCATTGCCACCTCTACGAAACAATTTTTTTCAAAATTGAAGTTGATTATGTTTTATCCTAGATCAATCACGTCACACGACAGACTATTAGCTTTGATTTCTATCAAAATATGTTAGGGAAAAAAAACTTGATTTGTGTAGTTTTAGTATATAACAATTCTTTTAGCCTATATCTGGCCGCTATGTTCATAAATTATTTATATACACTCAAGCTATTTTTCATTTACACATTTTTGAGAAATTTATAGGTACTATCTATTTATCCACTACTTATTTCTATCTATTTATATTTATACCGTTTATAAATACTCCCCAAATATAAATGTTCGGTAAAATTTATAAATAATTTATAATTAGTTAAATTTCATTTGAAACCACACATTTTAATAAATACGCAAATATTATTCATTTATTCACCACTCATTCTATCTTTTGTAAATTAAACATTTTATAATTTTTTTCCCAAATGGAGGGTTACAAATCAATAGACACGGTAAAATATGCATTCTTTTTCGGACCATACTAGAATAATATAATCCTTTACATAATGGCCAAATGGCGACCCCCTATTGAAGGGTGCCTGTTATGTAAAATATTATGTACATATAGACTAATTCTTCTTTTTCAACTTATTAAGAAATCTATTGCATTGAACGAAGATGACAAGGTTACACTATGCCCTTATTTCATTTTTTGGTTGAGGAATGTATGGTTTAAAAATTAATGAAATATGTGAATTCAATAAAATGTGTGGATTTTATTGTTAACTTTCACTTAAATTTTTTTATCAACTTTTTTAGTTAAACTAAACATGAACTATAAGTCTATATATCCAGCCTAAGAAACAATCATACAATTCCAGTACAAGAGAGGCACAAATCAATCCATGTTTCTTTGCGCGCAATCATTTAAATATTCTTGAATATCCTTGTCTTATTATTTGTACACATCCAGGGAGGAAATAAATAGTGGAATAATTGAAATCTTCTAGGGTAAAGTGAATCGTATGGGGGCGTTATTGTTATTTCTATTGTAAGCGACACGAGGAAGCCCTTTCCAGATATCAGAATGCCTGTGGAATTTAGTATGTCTTTCCTGCCTATTCTTCCTTCCTTGATGAGAAGAACGTGGAATAAAAACCCCAGTCCCTTTACGCTCTTTTGTGCATGTCTTCTGATGAAGAACTGGCATTTGAGTGGCTGGATGGATTGCCTGAGTGAAGGCCTGAAAAATATTCAAAAACAGAGAAATGATTGGTTTAGCAAAATCTTCAACTTGGTCAAAAAATCCAACAAGATGAGCCTCGTTGATCAAGCCCATGCCTTTAGGCAGAGTGAGACTCACCCAGTGAGTACCATACTGTATTTATTGTAAATAAATTGCACCCGAATAGAAACTAGAATCACGGCAACACCTTTATCTAGAAACGGTATCTTTGAAAAAAGTAGGAAGCGAAAATTATTTAATTCTTTTATATATAAAAATTAATGTCACATATATTTGACGTGGTGTCTCTTATATCGAACAATTAACAAACCGAGTAAACAATGAAGAACCTGATTAACAGATGGAAAATTATCATGAAGCGAGTCTTCATCATCATCCATGATCAGAAGAGAGATTTGTTTGCTTAAGTCCGCAAAGAAAACATCATCTTCTACTTCCAAAGTTGCTTCCATATATTTGTGTGTATGCCTTGCACTCAAAAGAATTTTGAGGTGTAAATCTAGCACAGTACAAATAATTACCACAACTAAATGTTTTCTGATACCCTATTTTCTTTCCTGCAGTTGAATGAGATATGTGTGTTTATATAGGGAAATGCAGAGGATGGGTTTAAAATAGGTTAAAACGGCATGTGGGATGGTGGGACTATGAAACTCAGTTGGCAATTATCTGTCAAAATCAATACACAGCCCCACAAGTGTGTTTCATTATGATATATATTATCCAGTTGAGGAAATAAGAGATGAGGCCCGAGGGAGCAGCAAAGGAAAGACCCACACCCATCTATCTGATCCAAGATGGATTTCATCTTTAGGGTATGCATATACTTGGTTGTGAATGTATTTACACTTAGTTCTCCTCTCATCCATCAACCATATAGTTCACAGTTCACTCTACGTTATAACATACGATTTGTATCTTCATCTTGTTGACACACTAAAATGCAGCCCAAAATCGAAAGGAAGTCCAATTGATAAATCCAAGGTAAAGGCCCAACAGAAGCCAATTAAAAGGCCCAAGAAGAAACGCCCAAGTTGAAGGCCTGTGGAAAATCCTGAATATTGGAAGCCCAAGAACAAAGGAATACCATCGCCCCAAGGTTGTAGGACGACCAGAGGCCGAACAAAGATGGTACGGCACAATCGCCCAGAACGACAGCCTCATTGTCGCCCAGAACCCCAAGTCGCCCAAAATCAAACAAGTCTAAAGGATACAGTTTGGAAGCGGTTGGCAAGTAAACCCGGCACGAGCCCACGATCCAGGAAGCAACAAAGGTAGTGGCAGCGGTTACTAAGCAACTACTCCCCGAATTAGTGATTCCCCACTAAAAGAGTGGGCGGTTACGAAGGACACGAAGCAAGTCTGAGCAGTTTCGATAACCAAGGGACGCTCAAGAAGTATAAAAGAAGTAACGTCATAGAAGACAAAGGACCGAATCAAAAACTCTCCACAAGAGATCATGTAATTTTTATTGCTTAGTTTAAATTTAATCCTTTTTCAGTACTCGTGTGCTTGCGCCCCTTGGAGGCGTTTTGTCTACTTCCCAATTGTAATCCTTCACTGGCATACGCACCCCTTTTTGGGACTTTGTCTCAAGAGGTCTGTTCCTTACACAATCGTCTGACCCCTCTCTCTTTCGTAATTGTTGGCGGGTTGCAAAAAACACGCGAAAACACATCTATGTTCTATTGAGTCTCTCTCTGAGATAGTACCCACATAGTTAAACCTTTTGTGCAAGTTATAACTTATGTGACAAGAAATTTCGCAACTTTACAATCATTATAGTTATGTCCACTGTTCACCGGGATTCAGTCGCCAGGGTCAACTGAAACTTTCACTGTATTTTTGACGTTATTGTATGTTTAGTAACACGTACAACATTGGATAGTAAAAAAATAAGACAAAACGAAATTAAAATATTCTTGTCTATTACACAGTTAAGTTCTTATGATCAGGGGTGGGCGTGGGTTGGGTTGGGTCGGGTCGGTTTTTCCCCCAATCCATATCCAACCCAACATGGTCGGTTTGGCATAAATTCAACCCAACCCAACCAAATGTCGGTCGGGTTGGGTTTGGTTGGTCGGGTTAGGTTGGGAGTTGGGACGACCTATCAACAAACATTAAAGTCACCAAAGTACTAAATTTAAAACAACATTAATATATTGCGTTAAAGAGAGATGTATTGGAATAGAGATCTCATCCAAAATCACAACCAATGTTGATGATTTGGTGAGACGACGCCCGCCGCGTGAGAGAGATGATGGAAGATATATTAGGTTTTTTTTTGTGTCTCACTTTTTTTTTTTGACCGGGTCTCTCACTTTTATTTTGTTTTAGTTTGGCAAAAATTTTTAGTTTTTTAATTAGCGGGTTGGGTTGGGTGGTTTTTGTCGGGTTGGATGGGTTAACCCACAACTCGACCCAATCCGACCAACTTAACCCTGCCAACTAACCCAACCTAAGAAAAAAATAGAAAAAACCGACCCAACCCGAACGGGTCGGGGCGGGTTGGACGGATTTTTGCCTACCCCTACTTATGAATATTGGGTATTGAACGCGCTCACAGATTCTTTATCTACAGTCTTTAATATAGAGTAGGGTTCCCTACATATGGTAGGTCCTCATGAGATGGCCCGTGGTCATATAAGCTCTCAAGTTTCACCACCATAAATCAGACTAGTATTTGTTGTCTAGGATTCTTTCACTCTAATAATTAGCATATGTTAATGTTTGACAAGTGTTTATAAATGTTACGAAAATGTTCAAACCAATTTTCATTCAAAACATTTTATGAGATTCACAAATACTAACTTTTTCAATACATATTTCTAAGTTCTATATATTTACAAACAAAATCGTTTATAAACACTTCCCAAACAAGTTTAGTTCGAGGTCTATTAAGTAAAGTTGTCTTTTGTTGAAATAATTTTTTAATCAATATAAGAAATACAATGATAGTTAAAGAGGGGAAGAACTAATTACATGAAGTAGGTAGTCAGTACTCATCAATTTCAAGCATCGCCTTCAAATGAATTGAAGTAACATGTATGATTTGTTGGATGATACGTACCCACAAATGAAGTAAGTAACAAGTTAACCCACAAATGAATTTCATAAATGTTTGACCTACTCATCAACAAACTCATATCATTTGGCCATTTCTCTTCTACCTAAACTCACTAAATCAATGCTGAACAGGAGCAAGAAGAGAAATTGCTAGATGAGAGATTTTTTATTTTTTTTTAATCACTATTTCAAAATCAACAATCTGGTCAAGTATTTTCCTGTAATTCAATATTCTCTATATCTTAAAACAATACTAATAGTGCCACACATATTTAATTCTATTGTTTTTGATAGGGTTAATTTCACAAACGGTCACTGAAGTAACCTGAAAATAACAAAATGGTCACTGAAATTTCAAAGTTTCAGAAACGGTCACTGAAGTTTTAAATTTCTTTCACAAACGATCAGTGAATTTTTAGATTTTTTAGGCGAGTTTGCGGCAATTTTTCGGCAACTTTCTACCACCAAAACTACTTATTTCGGATACAGTTGGAAAGCCCACAATGTCCTCTTCAATTACCACAAAAAATCTCCCATAATTTCTAGAGGTTCGGTCGGAATAAACCCACGAGGTCGGCAACTGAAAACTGTGAAGATTTGTCCAAATTTTCAGTTTTTTTGGTCAAGTTTGCGGCATTGTTTCGGCAACTTCCTACCACCAAAATCGTCGGTTTCGAATACCGTTAGAAAGCCCACAATGTCCTCTTCAATTACCACAAAAAATCTTCCCATAACTCCAAGAGATTCTGTCAGAATAAACCCGCGAAGTCAGCTACCCAAACTGTGCAGATTTTCGGACTTTTTTGGTAGTTGACTTCGTGGGTTTATTCGGGCCGAATCCCTTGGAGTTATGAGAATATTTTTGGTGGTAATTGAAGAGGATATTGTGGACTTTCCAACGGTATCCGAAATCGACAACTTTAGTGGTCGGAAGTTGCCGAAAAAATGCCGTAAGCTCGTCAAAAAAATCTGAAAATCTGGGCAGATTTTCACAATTTTCGGTTGCCGACTTTGTAGGTTTATTCCAGCCAAATCACTTGGAGTTTTGGGGAGATTTTTGATGGTAATTGAAGAGGACATTGTGGGCTTTCCAACGATATTCGAAATTGACGATTTTGGTGGTCGGAAGTTGTCGAAAAATTGCTCAAAAAATCTGAAAATTCAGTGACCGTTTGTGAAAGAAACTTCAAATTTCAGTGACCGTTTCTGAAACTTTGAAACTCCAGTGACTGTTTTGTTATTTTCAGGCAACTTCAGTGACCGTTTTTTAAATTAAGCCGTTTTTTATAACTTTTTCCCATTTACAAAAGTCATTATATGATAAAAAAAAAGTTCTAAATTTGGAACGAAAATCTTTATAAAAAATCAGTAGATCCAAAAATTAATAGTGAAGGTTGATCCTCTAATTTATGTCGCCCATCTTATTCTTTTTAATTCTAAATGTAATCAACATTTTGTATTAATTAATTTGTTCATTCTTCTTGCAAGACATGATGTGATTCGACTGCAATCTTTTCCATCAGTCACCTTCACATAAATTACTCTCTATCCTCCCTCAGCTACATGGTGACATAATATAAAGCCGAAAGTTAAGAAATCAAGATGCGATTGGAAATCACTTATTAAAGCGTTATAATGATATCCAGTTGTTCACAGTTAATTTCAGAGCTATTTGCAAAAAGTAAGATGACACCAATTGAGGAAAAACTAAGACAATGACAATAAAGCCCATGTTTGATATCTATTATAATGAGTTTTTTGGGATAATGTATTTTGGCATAGTGATTTTTTTAAAAGAATGTACGGTTAAAAAAGAAGGAAATTTTTTGAATTTAAGTGTAATATTATTTTATTTGAGAATGTGTTGTTGATAAGAAGAAAGAAAAAATGAATTATTATTTTAATGGAGGCCAAACATGGTCTAAGTGTTTGCATGGTACAGTCTTGAGTAAATCTAAAGATATTTTCATTCATGTATTAGTTAAGTTCTCAACGGAAGAGGTAAGGAAAGAAAGATTAGGCCAAAACTAACACGACTTGTTCATAAAAATAAAGTGATACCAGTCAGGGACGATTTCCTTAAAAGCAACTAGATGATCTTCAAGGGATGTATCTTCTATCATACAATGAGAATAGATGATGTTTCAAATGTAATTTGCTAATTAGATTTTTCGTCATGCACATTTGCTCTGATTTCAATCACAATGCAGAGACGGTCTTCTCCTTCAAAACATCCTAAAAATATTATTCGAAAGATGAAGATGAATCTGTAATAAGGCCTTTCGCGGCGTCCAAGTTGTGTGTATCTTGTCAATTCCCAACAATGTATCATCCAAATCCATTTGGGCGAGCATTGCTCACATCTTTTCCCGCCCATCGAAAATCTTGTGCTGCAATCTAAAAATGAAATACATACGTTAGGATTGTCTTCACAAAAGATCAAGTTGAGCTATTGATTAATATCAGTTGTTAGAAACGGAACGATACCAAGTTTTTCTAATACCAGTTTGTTGTAATATAAGGATAAACATATGGTACAATATGAAGTAAATATCACAAATGCACAAAAATAAAAGATAATTGATAGAGGAAAGGAGATTCACTAAAAGTATGGAGAAATGATACAAAGATTTTGTATTTACAAATTTTTCTAACTTGTCTAAATCAGAATGAAAAGCTAACTATATACAAAGAACGTTTCAAACCTTAGAAATTGAGTTATAGATGAAAAAGAATGATGAAAAGCATAATAAATATGAAATGGTATTGGGCTGGATACGTAGGTGGCTTGAGCGCTATTCAGGCTCTAGGCGAGCAGCATGGTGCTACTCTAGCGCCAGGAGGGCAGCAGTTAGTGGTGGCAATCGAGCCGAGCGGCTCGTCGGCTTGATCGCTCGCTTGACAAAAACGAGCCTCGAGCAAGAGCCGAGCAAGCGCACGAGCCAGGTTCGTGTTTTTTGCGAGCCACTGGCCGGCTCGGCTCGTGACTCGTGGCTCATAAAAAAATTAAATTAAGTGACCATAACGATCACTGAATCCTTAAATTATTATTCTTTTTCCATTTCATTTTTCTTCCCCTATAAATACTCATCTATTACAACATTTTTTTTCCACCAAACTTATTATCAGTCTCTCATTCTTTACTCTACTCTTTACAATTTATTTACAAATCATTATCATCATTCTATAATTTATACTCTTTTACATTTTTATTTTTACATTGTCGAGTTATGATTTTGATTTTACAATTTATTTTCTACACTACTGCACAATCTTCATTCACTTCTCAATTCTAATTCAAGTCTTCAACATTCAATTTCAATTATTCACAAATGGATTCACGATCGTTTGTTGAAAACTTATTCGGGATCGGAGGTGAAACACCTGCCCAAAGTCAATTTGGAAATGAATTCGTCGATCTAAATGAATTACCCATTGCAGAAAATATTCAAAATTTCGACGTTGATGAAGGAAGTCATTCAATTGATTTGGATAACATTGATGTTGATACTATTCATCTAATTGATTTGGAACAAGATGAAGAACCTGCATTAGATATTCCTAATTCAAGATGGAAGAGAAAGGGGAAAATGTAGGCAAAATGTTGAGACCATTTTAAATTGGTTCAAACTGGTCGTATAATCGATAGAGTTCCAGAAACCAAAGCAGTATGTAAATACCGTGAACAACGATTGTCATGACAAAAAGGCATTGGAACCACTCATATCAATCGTCACTACAAAACATGTGCGGTCAAACATAAGCTTCTTCCAATTGGTCAAACGCAACTACAGTTTGGTAGTCTAGTCGCTGGTGCTACTACTAAACCACTTTCTACGTGGATGTATTCGGAGGAAAAAGCTTGAAAGGGAATGGTAAAGTTCGTTGCTGCGAAGGAGTTGCCACTAGTAATAGCGGACAACCAATATTTTATTTCCTACGTTATACAATATCTTTAATCGAGGTATGTTGGTGTAAGTCAAAATACTCTTTGTTCTGATACAATTGAATATTTTTTTAGTTCAAAGAAATTATTGATTACGGATTTAGAAAAATATGGGGGTGTGATATCTTTAACTCCGGATATATGGGAGAATATTAATAAAAGATGTTATATAGCAGCAACTTCACACTATATAGACCCACTTTAAATCTTGCATAAAAAATTATTGCTTTTAAAATTATTGACTTCCCGCACAATGCTAACAATATATATAATGCTATTATGAACATTATTAGATAATATAAACGCGAGAGTAAAACTCATTCTTTTACGTCCGACAACGTTAGTGTAAATAAGTATGTTATCGATAAATTGCATACGGTACTTCAACCTGATTTCGATAGTTATTTATTTCATATTCGATGTGTTTGCCATATTCTTAATTTAAAAGTACAAGACTGTTTAAAACATGTTAATAATGAAATTCAACGAATTAGGAATGTACTAGTCTATATCACGATTACACCTAGTAGAAAACATTTGAGGAATTTTGTAGCGAAACTGGGGTGTCGTGTACAAAAACATTTATTAGTGACGTAAGGCATAAATGGAACTTCACATACTTATTATTAAAATTATGTGAATGTTTCAAACATTTAATTACTAAATTTTATAACATCATGCCTACGAGAGACGACAACGATACTATTTTAAATGAGCACGATTGACATTTAGTTTTTAAAATTAAAATTTTTTTGACAAGTTTTTATAATTCTACAAATATTTTGTCTTGTATTTATTACCCTACAGATGTATGGTCCTTGAACATCTGTATATAATTGCTAAGACTTTTCATAAATTTAAAGATGACCCTGATTTTAGTTCAATTATATTTTCCATGGAATTAAAATTTAGAAAATATTGTGAAGACTTGCCCATGTTATTTCCATTAGCATGCATCATGGACCCTTCATATAATTTATCGGGTACTAAATTTGTTATTAATCAAATTTCAAATGCTTTAACTTTTAGCGTACCTATTACTTATTGGAATTTGGAATAAACTTTATGTGAAATGTATGAAGTACATGCTACACGAATTGGGTACACATATTACTCGTGTACCTTCCGGCTCTACAAGTAGTCGTCCCACTAATATAGGAGATGACGAAATTTGGAACAAACTTTAAATTTATTCTAAGGCATGAACTCATATAGATATGATTTAACTGCATATGTATTTGGTTCCTCTAATAGTAATAGTTTGTCTTCCACTGCATGTACTCAAACATCAAGTAATAATTCAAATGCATTGCCTATTGAATTAATTGATTACTTTAATTATAATATGCCTAGTAACAATGCATCAAGAAAAGTTTAGAAGAAGTAATTGATTTCTGGCGAAAATATGAACGCTGGTGGCCAGTAATTTCTACAGTGGCAAAAGATCTATTAACACCTCCGGTTAGTACTGTAGTTTCGGAGTCTGCTTTTAGTGCACGAAAGAGGATTCCCTCCGATAAAAGATATTTTGGAAGCATTAATGTGCATAAAAGATTGAGAAGACACACATTATCGACTGCAAGATAAATATGTCGAAATTGCAGGTAATCAAGTAAATGATGTTTAATTTAACCATATTTATCAGAAAATTTTATTTTAATATGTTTATATTTTTTAAAAAAAAAATTGTACACGTATATGTATATAATTCTTAACTCCACATACTCGAAATTAAAATAGCTGGTCCCATGCCCGAATAAAGGAGAAGCGTTTATTTATTTATTTATTTTTGCTTTTATTATTTTAAAAAAGAAAAATATTTTGAAAATGTATATTTAAAAAAATGTTTAGAAAATGTGTATATATATATATATTTTTAAGTTTTATATAGTCAATAGTGTAAAAAAAAAATGATAGACGAGCCAAAGAGCTTTAGCTCGACTCGCCGAGTACCTGCGAGCGACAAGCTCGGGGCAAGAGTTGAGCCTGCCCAAAATTCGACGAGCTAAGCTGATGAGCCACGAGCTCGTGTGGGTAATGGCCGAGCTAGCTTGGCTCGATCCATTGTCACCCCTAGCAGCAGCTTACTGTGAAAAAAATAGACGTCGGCGCTCGAGGGAGAGGCTAGCGTCCAATTAGCAGAAGAGTACCGAAAATTTCTCACTGATCCATATCTTGAGCTCTTCAAGTCCAATACAAATTTTAAACTCCTAATTGAATTCTCAAATTGAATTTCAACTAGAATGGTCAAATAGATTTCGCATAGCATTCCAAGATAGCAGTCCAAATAAAATTCGAATCACGCCCTAATTCTAACACTTGTGATGTTAAAGATCAAGTAACTTATTCTAATGGATGGCTTTATTCATTTTATATTATTAGTGGTTATATGATTTTTGTGTTACTGTTTTTTAGCATTATTTAGCTAGTTTTATATACACAAGGGACTAGACTAAAATTTTTATTCAAGTCATTAGGTGTCATTATATTGTGAATTTCGTTTGATTTTATTGAATAAAAAACATATTATGAAAATTGTCCCAATTTCTTCGGTTTGCTTCGGAATCAACAAATTTAGTAATGAAAATTAATTCTAGATATTCGTGCGAATCAACAAGTCTTGATTGTCAAGTATCTGTTATTTTTTATGTTTAGTCAACGGATAATTGATTATTTTCTTCATTATCCTACAATTGATTGAGAATAATAATTTAGTTGTTGTCATTGTTGTTCACACATTTTATAATCTTTTTTGCACCAAGATCTATTGTTTGCAAGTCTTTTTGTTGGTAGAAGTCTTGAGCAACTATACGTCATTGCAATCAAGTGGATCAAACTTTATCTAGATAGCATATATACAACTATATGGATTAACAACCACAAATGTAAGATTCAGCTTGCGTTATCATCATAATTCTGTAGGACCACCATCATCCTTTTAGCCTAGTCTGATTAAAAGAAGTGATCAACTCAATCAAGGAGACAAGTTATAAGCTGCTAGCATTAACTACAAAACAAATATACATTAAAAACAATTGCAATTAGTTTCAATCGTAAATCTAATCCACTCCTGCTGTCCAGACCAGATTCCCGCTCCAGGCTCCAATTGCATCCTGCCTCCAGATGTCGGACACGGCCTTTGGCCCTCTCCTCCTAGCCGACTGTCGTCGCCACGCCGGGCTTGCTGCGGTCAATCTCTGTTTCGTTCTTTGTAAAAGAAAATCGTATTTTTTATATCTTTTTTAGGTATTTTATGATTTTATGATTTATGATTTATGAATAATGAGTTATTTGAAAATTTGAGAATATGTGATGTTAAAAATTAATAGGAGTGTCCTGTGATTTTTGAAAATGGAAAATATTAGATTGGGGAATTTATGATTTTTGATAAAATTGTATTAGAAATTGAAATTTGAATCAAATTTTAAAATTACGTGGAGAAAGAGATTTTTCAAAAAGTTGAGAATGGGGCAATCTTGCAGCGATTTCAAAATACGAGACTTCGAAAAATACATTTGTCTGAACTTATAGTTACAGAGTGATGTTGTATTATGTATTTTATATTATTATTTCGGATTGTACTGAATTATATTTTCATATAAATATATAATTTTTACATTTTAGTTATATATATATATATTGAAGAATTTTTAATATTAATAAACGATATCGTTATTACGACTGTTGACTATTGAAAGTCGAAAACCACCCTCACTGAGCTGAAGTCCTAGATCTGCTGTGCACATAAAGAACCACAAATTTATCTCTTGAGTAGGTCAAATGGTGGTTGATATTGCTTAAGCATATATAACTCATATTGTTAAGAGTAGTGTTAGGCATCATCACCCGTACTCAACACCAATTTAAGCACGTCATTGTCACCTAGCCTAGTGTTAAGCACATCCATTAAGTTCATTAGTGGTGATACATATCATTATTCTATTATTAAATATGTAAACAATCATGAGCAGATAATAATTTGAGTTGCTTTCTTAATAAAATTTACATTGTGAGACAAAGATCATTAATATGATATCAAATCTCCAAATCTCACACGAATAATTTGATTCGTCTAAAGTTCAAACGAGCAATGAAATTTCAAGATTATTGTTTTCAGCTGAGTCATCATCTTGCACAATGTGCTAAAAGTAACATCATCTGCCGTTTAAATATTAAATAACAATATAATTAACATATAAAGCTCGGAAGGCTCCACCTAACAAAATTGACATTTTAAAAAGGAAGCTAAAACTTCAATGTTCATATTTTGAGATAGATAGGTACTATGCATGGATAAAAGGCCTTCCAAATCTATCCTAGATGAAAGTATGGGCACTCTTACCATGTAACACCTTCCATATCCACATGTGTAACTTAAGTCCACTTGAAAACGTAATTTGCTCAAACTAGATTGTTTCTTATCACCATTGACAGATATTCCCGTAAAACGGACAGTGTTCTTGACAGCTATCATGCCCAATCCACAAATTTTATATTTTTTTTAAGGAAAAGAAGAAAACCAGCCGTGTCAAAAATTAAAATAAAAAAACGTAGCCGTGCCCTGCACTAAACATAGTGGAGGTCCTATCAATGCATTGGGATATATAGTGAATATGTTGAGCTCATGTTTGTAAACGTTCAGATCACTTCATAGGATTCAGATATACTACTCACGGATCTATCACTTATTTTTATCTATTTATAAATAATACAATTTATAAATACTTCCCAAACATACTTTTTGACACTTTGTTTTGTCATTATATTTATTGATTATTTATTTATATTATGTTCTTAAACTGTTATTATATTAATAATATTTGGGTATGCAATTAAGTACTTTTGATAGTAGAGTGATAAAAGAGTTGAGTGCTTGCGTAAGAGCAAATATATACGGCTCATGTTTTGATTAAGAAGTCTTAGATATGTGATCAATTGTTAACACTTTGTTCTAATAATGGTCGTGCAGTCGAATTCTATACCAATTAGGATATGTGATTTGTGTTGGTCATGGCAATAGTACTTCGAGATCGAGTAATAAAAGTAATACCTCATCATGTTGGGAACTAATTGGAGGAATCAGAGTAGTGAGCATGTATTCGCGTTCGAAAACTATCACCTTATTAGATGGGTAAATAAATCCACTTTAATATTTTCTTTTGAGGAATTTAAATCTAAAGTTGGCATTTAATGATAGGTAAATACTATTTGTGATTTCGTTACTAAGAAAATATTAAAGAAAATGCGAGCATGAACGAGAAATTAATTACAACGGCAAAACGATCATTTAAGTTTGAGTCTAATCAAGGAGCCCGTAGATCCCAAAAACGCATAAGAATCATTCATTGAATTGGATTTACAAATTTCGATGCGATGGGATAAGACGTAAAATTGGCAAGTCAATAGAAAATAATAGCGGGGACTTTAAATAGTATTTGTTCCTTGATTTTATATAGTCTTTGGTAGAGTACTAAAAAATTAATAATCATATTATACGGTCTTGGATAGTCATGATTGTGTTTTTATAGTCTTGAGTTTGATGCTAGAAGATCATTCAAGATCGTGATTTAGAAGTTGTAATAGTACAGTCCGGAATCAGAGCAAAGAAATTAGTTGTGCTACAAGGATAATTCTGTTAAACTCTTGTGTGACCAATTGGAATTAACTATATTATGAATTTAACAGTGTTTTGTAGCTTTAAGTGAAAAAAATAAATTGTAATTCGTGTTTTCTACAATCTCTTTTTTATCAATGGAATCATAGTGGTCCACACAAATTATTTTAAAATTATAATAATTCCGATTTGATTGAAACAGGCTTGTTGTTGGGAGGTGGTTAGGAATTTCATGATTACTTCTGTGGGTCAATGATTGATTTTGCTAGTTGGGGGTTAGAATTTGGGTGTAATTCGATTTTATTTTTTTGAAAATAATTAAGAGCTCTAATTAAAGTGTACATTAAAAAGAATTCTATTTTGAAATGCTATTTGGAATTCTATTCAAATTTACTAGACAAATTCTAGTTGAAGTTCTATTATGAAACCCAATTGAGAGTTGGAATTTGTGTTGGGCTTGAATAAGAATTTGAAATGAAGAAAAACTTTAAAAGGTGTTTGAGATGGAGATGGGGTGCCTAGGTGCGCTGTCGGTTGCAAATTGAAACAAGAAGTCGGTTTCGCAGCGTCCATTGCAGTGTTTTGTTTCCTTCCGTTTTTAATATTGTTTCTTGCATTCTATTTCAACTATAACTCTATTATTAGGGTTTGAATGTCCACTATTTGTTCCCTATATATAGTTGCCTATTCATTATGATTTAGGAAAAAAATATAAATATTTTAAACACAAATTATTATATTCTTTCTCCATATTATAACAAAATTTTCATTCTCTGCAAATTATTTTGTTTTTACGTTCTTGTGATCAATCACTTTGTATTGTAACTATAATATCTTATTTTCTCCAACAATTTGGTATTGCATTTATCCGGTATCATTTTTCGTTTTTCACAACAAACTGATATTAGAGCTTTTAGCATTGAAATTGAAATTCTTAGGAAGGTCGAGGTTTCGATCAAGTTAATAGCTCAACTTGATCTTTCATGATGCCGACAATGAAGCATGATATTCCACTATTAGATCGTAATAAAAGATTCTCTTTCTGGCAGGTAAAGATGCGAGCAGTAGTCGCTTAAATAGATTTGGATGACATGTTGTTGGGATTTGAAAAACAGAGGAATCGAAAAGCCCTATCTCAAATACATCTTCATCTTTCAAATAATATTTTCAAAATGTTTTAAAGGATAGGCCGCGGCTGCATTATGGTTAAAATTGGAGCAATATGCGTGACGAAGAGTCTTACTAGTAAATTGCATCTGAAGCAATGTCTATAGCAATGTTTGTATTCTCATCGTATGACAAAAGGTATATCTTTTGAGGATCACCTAGCCGCTTTTAAAGAAATCGTCGCTGATTCATAAACATTGGAGGTCAAATATGATAAAAAAAGATTTGTGATTGATTTTATTGTGTTCATTGCCCATTTCATACATGTCTTTCATTGACACGATTTTATATAGTCATGATACTCTCACCATTGAAGATATGCAAGCATATGGTAGAACATCTCCATTGGAATGAATTTGAACGAAACACTTACCCTTTTAAACACATGAGAGTTGATTGCTTATATCCGTGAGGGTATAATGTTTAGTTTACTCAATCTTCATATGAAAATGCTTGTTAATTGATTATAAGTTGTGTAGAATGGTTATTCATGATATTTTATGTGTTTTGAAAAAGTTTGATGATTCTATGTTTTTGGCATTATGACCTAGTGTTTTTGGGGAATCAAATTTGAGTTTTGCCCGAGGACGAGCAAAAGATAAGTGTGGGGGAATTTGATTGAAATATAAAATTCACATTTTACATCTTTATCTAATGCGCTCATATGACTATTTTATGCCTAAATGTACTTAGTATTCTCATATTTTGGTTTACGTGATAATTCTATGGATATTGCATAATTTGGAAGAAATAGGGGAAAATGACCAAAATGAAAGAAAACAAAAGTTTGGGAACCAAAGTGCAAATATTCAAAAATTGTATCGAACCTCACGGTGAAGACTTGAGAGCGTTATAGATCACTTGGATGAAGGAAGGAGTCAAAGAGATGAAACATAGCCAAAACATTATCACATCAACTTTCAAGATAAAAAGTTTTGCACCGATTTTCAGTCTCATCTTGAGACCAGTGTTTGACATGGTAGATGATCGAATTCGAAGATGGTATCTGAAGAAAAGTTGTAGCCCCTTGAGTTATCTTTTCAACGTATCTTGAATCGTCTCAATCGGACATCGGAAGAGGAAGTTATAGCAAAAATACTGAAGCAGACAAAAAATTGACAGATTTCTAGCGCCCAAGCGTTGTCCTATAGCACTCAAGCACCGCGCGCCGCTACAGATTTGAGGTTTTTATTGTTTGGGTCGCAAAAACTCCAGAAAAGACTCCAAATTGGCCAAGAACGTGTAGGAAAATATAAATAGACCTAAGGAGACAAAAACACAGGGATAACCTCTCCAATTTTATTCTTCTCTATTTTTCTCTTAGATTCATGAATTGTAACTAAATTTTTACACTTGGTCGAAGGATATTGAAGCCTCGAAACCACATATTGTAAGATTTAAATGGTTTTTCTTAATTTAATTCATGTTTTTGAGTATTGAATATTTTTCTGCACTTATTTCTATGATTGTTATGTTTAATTGCTAGGAGGCCTACAAGTTTATTATTCGTTGCAATCTACCGCTAAGTTAAATATCAAATCCGTAATTGTTTGATCCCTTTAACTTGTGAAACACTAGGATTTGATGATTTTCTACGATAGAGGTTATTGAATCTTAAGATGAATGTTTAAATAGATTGAATGCAACCGCTGGTATTTGTGTTATCTAGTTCATCGATTTCTCTATTGTGTAAAGCTGTTATTAAATTGAATATTGAGCGTTGGTTTGGGTTTATTTAATAATTACGGTTAATTAGAACGCTGATTTCTAACTAATTAAAAATAAGGAGAAATAGGAAAATAATTCCAACGATGAATATTCAAAATATGAATTGAATTATCCTTGTATTTATGATCAATTGTGGATTTCCGAAAGTGGAAATTGACTGGACCAATGTTAGTCTTTTGATTGTTTCCGTTAATTTATTTTTCATTGTTATTAATTGCGTTATTTACAATTGTTTGCATATAAAAATCCCTCAATTATTATACAGAGCATAAAATATTGAATTACACACTCTTCGTGTGATCGACCCTTAATTCCACTACTACATTAGTTTTAGAGGTTTAAGGACTATTTTTTGGTGCCTACGACAGCACACCACGGGTCATCTTCCTTGGGTAGGCTGCTAGTCTCAACTGGGAATCATCTATCTTCTTTTCTAGGAAATCAAGCTCACATCTTCTAAGTTCGTCATTTGATATCTCATTGAAGCTCAACCTTCTAGGGAAAGGCAACCCCACCTTTACTAGGCTCATTGCATCCGCGAGAAAGGATTCTAACTAGTTGGGGTCCTACTTGTAGTTTGGATTGCCTACAACACTTGGGGCGACTCATCCACCCAGGATCCTTTGGCTATGTTGAGCTTCCTTTTCAGAGTGTGTTTTATGGTTTTATTCACAGCTTCGACTTGTCTATTAGCTTGGGGATGATGAAGAGTAGAAAAATGCATCCTATTTCCAGCTCTTCACAAAGATCTCTCATATTTTTGTTGTCAAATTGCTTCCCATTATTTGAGACGATCGAATGGGGAATACCAAACTGACATATTATGTTCTTCCACAAAAATCTGGAAGTATTTGCTTCAGTGATCTTTTCTAGAAGTTTGGCCTCCACCCACTTTGTGAAGTAATCAATTACAACAATGGTGAAATTAGCATTTTCTCTGTCCTTAAGTATGGGCCAATGAGGTCCACCCCCCACTTGCTGAAAGGCCAAAGGCTGGACACTGGAGTTAACTCCTGGAGGGATTGCCTTTGGACATGGGAGAAATGTTGGCACTTGTCACATTTTTGAACAAATTGGATGGCGTCCTTTTTCAAGATGTGCCAATAATATCCCTACCTTAATACTTTTTTGGCCAAAGCAAGTCCTCCCGAGTGGTTCCCACAAACACCTTCATGGATTTCACGGAGTACGTAGTTGGCTTCCTCTTCTCCTACACACCGAAGAAGGGGCGAAAAGAATCCACGCTTGTAAAGAATATCATCTACTAACACAAAATGAGCGGACCTCCTCCTTAGCTTGTAGGCCTTCTCTTTGTTTTCTGGCAAAATTTGATCCTTGAGATAGTATATGCCTCTGTCGAGGTGGATGGCCTCAAGAGGTGCTCGATCGGTACCACTATCAACAACTCAGAATCCAACTTGGACAAAGCATTGGCGTGGGCATTTTCAAAGCACTGGATCTCAATTAATTCAAATTTCTCAAAAGAGGGGAGTAGACTCATTACCAGTTTAAGGTAGGCTGCCATGGCATTATCCCTGGCTACGAAATTGCCATTCACTTGTCCTACAATAAGTTAGGAATCCTTGTTGATGTGTACCACCTTTACTTACATTTCCCTGGCTAGCATCAGGCCGACAAGAAAGGCCTCATATTCAGCCGTATTGATTGTGGCCCTAAATCCAAACCGCACGACGATGTTTAACTTGTGACTTTCGGGGCTCAACAGTATCATGCCTGTGCCCGAGCATGTTTCTTCGGATGAGCAGTCTACAAACAAGTTCCAAGTGGAAGGCTCGCTGGGTTCCATCGTCACATCCACTTCAGGGATATTGGCGAACTCTGCCACAAAATCTGCTAGGGCCTGACCTTTGATAGCGGTTCTTGCCTTGAAGAGGATTTCAAATTAGCTTAATTCCACTGCCCATTTCAGTAACCGTCCCGAGGGATCAAGTTTTTACAATACTTGCCTGAGCGAGAAGTTTGTCAACACATGGATTGTATGGGCCTGGAAATAGGGCCTCAACTTGTGCGATGCATCTATCAATCCCAAAGCCAATTTCTCCATATCTGGGTAACGTGTTTCATGGGCTAACAATGTCTTGCTTATGTAGTAAATCGGCAACTGGGTTGAGTCCTCTTCTCTTATAAGTATAACACTTATGGCCTTATGGGAGATGATCAAGTAAAGTTGTAGAGCTTTCATAAGCTTGGGCTTCAATAGGAGGGGGACCTGCCCTAGGTGCTTTTTCAGCCTCTGGAATGCCTCTTCACACTCCTCAGTCCATTGGAACTTTCTTCATAGAGTTTAGAAGCATTCTCAGGCCCCTCTTTGGTCACCTTTCACCTTTGTCACCCCCGATCAGTTAGGAATTTCATGCATAGGTAGTGGATGGAAGTAAAAGCTCCAAGATCTCTCAGTGCTGGCCTCCCCAACACCCCGTGGTATGCGGACCTACTATCAACACTCAAGAATTCCACGAAGTTCAACATTGATAAGGGCGACTCTCCCATCTCTACGACAAGTGTGATTTTTCCCTTCGGGATTATGCTATTTCCCGTAAAACCGTATAGAGGGGTGCTGATGGGGGTCAACTCGTGGTCCAGAATCATGTTATCAAAGGAGGATCCAAAAAAATATTAACTGATCTACCATTGTCCACTAACATTCATTTTAACCCATGCCACCACGACCCTTACAACAAGGGCATCACAATGGAGGTAGTGGACACCTTCTGAATTTTCATGAGTAAACACAATGGGGGTGATTGACTCCTTCGAGAATTGTCGTTCACTATATAGCTAGTCAGTGGAGGGCCCTTCGCTTTCCAAGCATAATTCTTTTGGGAGTTTCTTGTTTCTCCACCAACATAAGGGCCTCCAAAAATGGTATCAATCTCATGGATGGGGGCATTTTCCACTCGATTTTGGTGGCCTCTTTGCTGTTGCTGTCCATCTTGATTTCTGTCTTCTTTATGCTCCATCTTTTACCAGGGAGATACTTCCCGATGGCGAGGAGTGCCCTCATCTTGTCTAGGCTACTGATCATGCCTCGACGAGGGCCTATTTTTTAGTCTAGAGTTGTCCCGATCGTCATTTCGGGAGTTCGAACCTCTTGGATGTTGGGCAATATCTCTACAGTCCGTAGTGTTGTGGCTATAAGAATGATGGTAAGTGTAGTATTCTTGAAGGTTCGACCTACTTCGAAATCCAGAACCTCTCCCTCGGCCTCGTCCTCTACGGGGGCCTGCTGCATAGGCCCATTCATTTAAGGTTTATTGAGGGTACATTCTCATAGGTCAATGTTGGTACAACGTTCGAGGTAACGGTGGCAAGTACTTGGCCTGAGCTGGGGGCAATTTCATACCGTATTGATCCTGCTGGTGGTCCATCAGGTGGGAGGTAGGTCCTCTCATACTCTACCTTTGTTGGGGTTAGAGGCCTCTACTAGCTCTGTTCATATGATTGATCAACTCCTCGTTGATAATTTCTCATCTCGTCATTTCCAGTAGGGCGTCGCAGGTCGTGGGATCCTGATTTTGCACATCTCTCCAAAACAAAGTGTTCATAATCAGGCCTCTGTTTAGCGCCGATAAAGCTTCACGGTCAGTAACTTGAACACAATATGTCATTTTCTTTCGTAGAGTGGGACATAAAGCTCTTTAAAGTCTCAACAGGCTACTGCCTCATGTCCTAAAGGCGCTGGATGGGGGCCTCTCCTTCCTTGCTTACTACAAATTTCTTTAAAAAAGTGGTTTTAAACTTTGGCCAACTCGTGATGCTCCCAGGCGGTAGCCTACTATACCAAATTTCAGCTGATTCACTAAGAGTCAAGTGGAAAACTCGGCATTTCACAGCTGGGGTAGCGCCTCTCAAGCTTATGTACATTTTGTAGCTATTCAAATGCTTAGCTAGGTCGTCTCTCCCATCATACTTTAGTATCTTGGACATCACATAGTGGCTCGATACCTGTGCATTCCTCAATTCTTGCGAAAATAGCAGGTTGTCATCATCATCGTCCAAGCCACAAGATCTCGGGGGCTATCTGAATCATAATTTGCGTCGGCCTCATACCTTGATAGTAGTGCAGAAGGTCCTGCCTAGTTTCCCACCTTCTCATCCCTGCTTCGACGTTCATGTCAAGCGACACAACCCGGGGGGCATGTTCTTGCCTTTCCTTCGGTTCCCAATTCTCAAAAAGTGAGGGCTGGGGTCTATCTCGACGCACTCGCATTTCATGTCGCTGCCTATGCCTTGGTTTTGCTGGGCTTAGCCGATCAAACACGCTGGTGGACCTCTGAGGCCTATGTTCTAGTTCATATTCTTGAGGAAAGTTATCCTCCATGTTGAATGGGGCCTCAGTGTGTCGGCTAGAAGTGTAGTTTGAGACATTAACTCACATTTCCCTCTCAATGAGGCTAGCTCCTCTAGTGTGCCTAGGAGGACGGGCTCTTTGGCTTTGCACATTTTCTTTCTGTTGGTATTGCTCCCGATGGACAAATGGAGGGATTTGACATCCTCCATGGCCTTGCTTTTGCATAATTAATTCTTGTATGGCTAAATTTTGGTTGGTAATACTTCTCATGTTAGTTGCCATAGTCAATATTTCTCTTGTAAGTTGAGTCGTCATTATTCTCCCACCTCGTCTATTATAGAAGTGGGGTTTACACCAACCCTTGAAGCTACTGAGACAGGAACTTTATCATTAGTTTCCCTCACGCACTTGGGAGGGGCGTCTCTATTCGAACTCATCTCCTTTAAGCCTAAAAACCTTAGAATTTCTCAAATTCTAGGGGCTTTCTCTTGTTCCCTTTTCAAAAACAAATCATTTTTCAAGGTAGCACTATTATAATCCGTAGTCACCCACTCATTTGCTCGTTTCTCTCTTTCTACATCATTTTCATTCACGGTGGGAGTTTATAACCATAAATGATTGAGTGCCATGCTTTCTCATCTAAAAATTGGACATAAACTTGCATTCTTATTTTCCAATATGAATAATCAGTCACGTCTAAGATATGCGGTCTAAACAATGCTCCGTCCGTTACTAGGTTTTATGTATATCTCACTTTTAAAAAGTTAAACTGCTATGATACCAATTGTTAGTACTAAAACCTAGTTAATTAAACAATTTGTCTCAGTTATTCGTTTCAGTTAGAATACGTCAGCTAATCAGAACCTTTTATACACAATTTTAAGCACAGTTCTGATTGGGACAACTTAACAAATTTGTGTTTTACATGATATAATATATTGTGAAATTAAATAAATATGAACACCAGATATAATGTGGTAAACCCCTAAGGGAAGCATCCACGGGTAAAATAATCATCTATCAAAGAATAAAAAATATAATACTTTCAGTAATGTAATTTAGTAAAATTAACAAACACTACAACAAAACTGTGATTTAGCGACAAGATTTTTCGCGACATACAAAAAGTTGTTGCAATAAGTGACTTAACGCGACACATTTTTTGAGTTTGTCGCGAAGTTTGTGATGAAAAAAATAAGTACCAAAAAACCTTTGACAACATAAAAAGTTGTCGTGAAATGTGAGAAGTTGCGACAAATAATAAAGAATGTCGCAAAAAATATGAGGGAAGCAAGGCGTCAAAATATTTTTTGGTGGGAAACTTAGGGCGACAAACCTATAATTCTTGCAACAAAATGCTTGTGATGCAATATGGTCTACTTTTCGCGATAAAAAATATTTGTTGCTAAAAATTCGAATTGTGATTTCGCGATAAGATTTTTCGCAACATACAAAAAGTTGTTGCAATAAGTGACTTAACGCGACACATTTTTTGAGTTTGTCGCGAAGTTTGTGATGAAAAAAATAAGTACCAAAAAACCTTTGACAACATAAAAAGTTGTCATGAAATGTGAGAAGTTGCGACAAATAATAAAGAATGTCGCAAAAAATATGAGGGAAGCAAGGCGTCAAAATATTTTTTGGTGGGAAACTTAGGGCGACAAACCTATAATTCTTGCAATAGGGTCTACTTTTCGCGATAAAAAATATTTGTTGCTAAAAATTCGAATTGTGATTTCGCGATAAGATTTTTCGCAACATACAAAAAGTTGTTGCAATAAGTGACTTAACGCGACACATTTTTTTAGTTTGTCGCGAAGTTTGTGATGAGAAAAATAAGTACCAAAAAACCTTTGGCGACATAAAAAGTTGTTGCGAAATGTGAGAAGTTGCGACAAGTAATAAAGAATGTCAACAAATATATGAGGGATAAGTGATGTAATAGATGCAATAGGGTCTAGATTTCGCGGTAATAAATATTTGTCGGTAAAAATTCTAATCGTGATTTCGCGATAAGATTTTTGGCGACATACAAAACGTTGAACGCAATAAGTGATTTAACGCGACACATTTTTAGAGTGTGTCGCGAAGATTGTGATGAAAAAAATAAGTACCAAAAAATAGAAGGCGACATAAAACGTTGTCGTGAAATGTGAGAATGTGCGACAAATAATAAAGAATGTCGCCAAAATATTTTTGGTGTCGCCAAAATATTTTTGGTGGGAAACTTATGGCTTGCAAGATGCTTGTGATGCAATAGGGTCTAGTTTTCGCGATAAAAAATATTTGTCGGTAAAAATTCTAATCGTGATTTCGCGATAAGATTTTTGGCGACGTACAAAACGTTGAACGCAATAAGTGATTTAACGCGACACATTTTTAGAGTGTGTCGCGAAGATTGTGATGAAAAAAATAAGTACCAAAAAATAGAAGGCGACATAAAACGTTGTCGTGAAATGTGAGAATGTGCGACAAATAATAAAGAATGTCGCCAAAATATTTTTTGTGTCGCCAAAATATTTTTGGTGGGAAACTTATGGCTTGCAAGATGCTTGTGATGCAATAGGGTCTAGTTTTCGCGATAAAAAATATTTGTCGGTAAAAATTCTAATCGTGATTTCGCGATAAGATTTTTGGCGACATACAAAACGTTGAACGCAATAAGTGATTTAACGCGACACATTTTTAGAGTGTGTCGCGAAGATTGTGATGAAAAAAATAAGTACCAAAAAATAGAAGGCGACATAAAACGTTGTCGTGAAATGTGAGAATGTGCGACAAATAATAAAGAATGTCGCCAAAATATTTTTGGTGGGAAACTTATGGCGACAAACATTTATTTCTTGCAACAAGATGCTTGTGATGCAATAGGTCTAGTTTTCGCGATAAAAAATATTTGTTGCTAAAAAATGTAATTGTGATTTCGACATACAAAATGTCGTCGCAATAAGTGAGTTAACGCGACGCGACACATTTTTAGAATGTGTCGCGAAGATTGTGATGAAAAAAATAAATACCAAAAATAGAAGGCGACATAAAACGTTGTCGTGAAATGTGAGAATGTGCGACAAATAATAAAGAATGTCGCCAAAATATTTTTGGTGGGAAACTTATGGCGACAAACATTTATTTCTTGCAACAAGATGCTTGTGATGCAATAGGTCTAGTTTTCGCGATAAAAAATATTTGTTGCTAAAAAATGTAATCGTGATTTCGCGATAAGATTTTTCTCGACATACAAAATGTTGTCACAATAAGTGACTTAACGCGACACATTTTTAGAGTGGGGTCGCAAAGATTGTGATGAAAAAAATAAGTACCAAAAATAGAAGGCGACATAAAACGTTGTCGTGAAATGTGAGAATGTGCGACAAATAATAAAGAATGTCGCCAAAATATTTTTGGTGGGAAACTTATGGCGACAAACATTTATTTCTTGCAACAAGATGCTTATGATGCAATAGGGTCTAGTTTTCGCGATAAAAAATATTTGTTGTTAAAAAATGTAATCGTGATTTCGCGATAAGATTTTTCTCGACATACAAAACGTTGTCACAATAAGTGACTTAACGCGACACATTTTTAGAGTGGGGTCGCAAAGATTGTGATGAAAAAAATAAGTACTAAAAAATAGTATTTGTAAAGTTTGATATCTTAAAATAAGTTTGATATCGCCAAGTGTTAGGTAGTTAAGATTATACTTGTAAAAAAATAAGTACCAAAAAATAGTACCTGTAAAGATTATACTCTTTTGTGTGCATTAGGCGAGTGAGTTTTGTAAGTAAGTAGAAAGGACTACTCGGTCAAACCAAAAAATTTAAGAACAATTCATTATACGATTAAACTTTCCATCACATAATATAATAACATGCAAAAAAGGACTACTCGGTCAAACAAATCCATAAAGGAAAATAATTGTCTCACAATTAAAGCAAATAATTAAAGAAATCATAATTCATATATTATCAATAGGACATGCTAAACTATTGATGCTGGTTCAGATTGTTGTGGAGACGTGCCACCTTGACTCGATACGAACTTATGCATTAGTGTCTCAAATTGAGAAAGCTTAGCACGCATATCCAATAATTCTTGCTCCTGCTTTTGCATTTGCTCTCGAAGGGCTATTGATTCAGTATCAACCGATGTCAAATGAACAGAGTGGTTTGAGGCAGGTTTTGGACCATGTCCAAGTCCTCTAATGTAACCTCTAGATTTTCCTAAAACTTGTTGCATAATCTCAAGTTCAGTGGGGGCATCAGATCCATCTGGAACAGGTTGCTCTTTAATCTGAAGCATCATCTCCTATATATAAGTAAAGAGAGAGAAGAAGAGATGTTAATAACTGAATACATATAAAATCTCAATAACGATGAATAAATTGTTAATATACTTACATATCTTGTTCGCGCTTCATCGTTTACCCAGCCTTTCTTCTCATTATAATGAGTCTCATAATAAAGTTCTATTTCTCCTTGTGCGTTGTCTTTAGTTATTGATCTCCGTTTGAAGTAATATGTATCGTGTTACATAAATATATTTTTATCCATAAATTTGAAAGAAAATATTACCTGTTCTTCAAGACGTGCAACAAATGATTTTGATCCGCCACGATGATTATATTTAATGCAGTTGTGGCTTGCTACATTACGCATAGATAGTGCCTGCATTTAATTCATATATGAAATAAATAATTAAATCATTATTATAATTTATTATATTTCATTATATTAATTATTTTAACATGGCGGATAAATTATGTGATTATTCATATTACAAGTGTAAATATTTTTAGAAAAAAAAAATTACCTGAAATTCAGGGGTAGTCCAATAGTGACATAGTCATTCCCAATCAACTTGAGTTACAAAAGGTGGGCAATTCTTTATTGCCTCATCCAATGTTTTTTCATTGAAATATTTTTCTTTCAGTCTACATCTATAATCACGATATCTTCTCGCTAAAGTATCGTTCACACATTTATGGACATGCTCAACTGTCAAATCAAGCTTGAACTTTGCCTACCAAAAAAAGAAAAAGTGTATATATGAATAAATTATTTATTAAACTATGGGAAACTAATAACTATTCAACAAAATTTTGTAAAACGTTAATTTGTTTATGACATACCAAAACTCGATCATATAATTTATTTTTCTCTTCATTGGGTATGTCGATCCATCTTTTGTAACGGAGTGGAGCAAATGATCGAACGACATAGCCACACTCACTAGCTAAACGTGCTTGCTGATTTCCAATCGCTCTTCCCATTGTTTTAGAAATCTCCAATGATATTTTTCCAGCTGCACTGACGATATCATCAGTGCCCTTGCCTCTTGTAAGACCACGCCCCTTCCTCTTCAAAGAATGAGAATCTATAGACATTAGGATGATTTTATATCAATTGAATGTATAAACAAAAAATGAGATTTCTATCAATTAAATGTATACGTTAGGATGATTTTATATCATAAACATTAAGATAAATGATTACCGTTGGAATTGAGAATGGTCTCATGGGTCAATGTGGTTGCTTGTGATGAATTAAGTTGAGGCTGAGGCTGAGGCTGAGGCTGAGGCTGAGCTTGAGGTTGAGATAATGGGGCAGGAACCTTAAGAGGTTGAGTTAATGGCGTAGGAACTTGGACATTACTTGTCTGAGACAATGGATCCTTGCATGATGCCTTCGACAAGGAAACGTCTGAAGGTGGGTCGTATAATGTACTAAGCACTCTATTTTTCCTGCCAATTCTTGTTCGAGAAGCCATTATCTATCAAGAAAAAAAAAAGGATCTGGACCTGTAAGTATTCAGACTTATAAAAAAATACAAAAGTACTCAGGAAATTAAGGATTCCAGTAATTGAAGTTGTCGAAGTCTGAGGCATCATCCAGATACTGTGCATTACAGTATATTATGTAGTAATGCATCATCCAGACTTCTGTTAGATCATTTCTTCTATTTCTACCTTTATACTGAAATTATACTTTGGACATTATTATTCATTCCTATATATTGGTTTTAAGCATTTTTTAGGAGACTTTAGTGTTTCCAATATATTGGAGGTAGAGTTGAAGGAATGTGTTTTTCTTGAATTAACTTCTCTGGCATAATTGTTTATGCACTAGACATGCACCCCACAGTCACTAATCTTGTGTCTAAATATGACTTTTTATTTTATTGTGAGATCTTGGCTTGTGTATTGAGTGTAATTTAAATAATCAATGCACGTCATGTAATGGCCAAATCGATCAAATCGTTAATTAAAACTTTTTAGGCATTATAGGTTTTGTAGATGATATGACTGGGGATTGACTTCTTTCTTAGACTTCACTCAGGGGTTAGTTCCATTGCTTTCTGCCAGAGGGCAAGGCATTATGTCATGGATAGCAGATGATAAATTCAAGTTGGAAGACAAATCGACACCAATTATGAGGTAATCTGTATTCTCCATTATATAAAAAATGAAGTTCTACTTGTATATTTTTCTTTTCTAGCTACACGCAGAGTTTGTTAGAAAGAGAGAACTAAAGTGCTAAAATTGCAATCAGCTCAAGGGGGAGGAGTCTAATTTTCTATCAGCAACAGGCTCTGAAAGGCTGATCAGGTTTTAAAAAAAAAACTAACAAGAATAGCAAACACATTTACAGCAATTATAGGACCAGAAATTTTCGTTAACAGAACCCAAATCTTGCAACCTCTGAATCACAGCAAACACATTTACAGCAAATAAAAATGACAGGTTATAAACGTAACAACATATAATTTACAGTGACTAGAAAACCAGACACGTTTACAGCAAAGAAAAACATTTACAGCAAAGAAACAAATCTTGAGCAACAGACACATCAGATGAGAAAACGGATCTGTTCACCTACCTGGATTGTGAATTCTTGTATGAACGACCTTTGATTAACGACCAAGAGAAGAGAATCAACATGAAACAAAGAAATGAAAATAAATTAGATGAAGAAACCGAAAATAAAATATATCAAGAAGAAACCGAAAATACAAAATAGATCAAGAAGAAACTGAAAATACAAAATATAAAATTGAATCATAGTCTCGAGAACTCACAAAATGAAGCTGGAAACGTGCAAGAAAAAATGAAAAACACCCTAGTAATACTTATAGATAGAGATGATGAAAATAAAGAGGGAAGCAAAAATTTTCCCTCCAGATTGATGGACCATTGGTGTTACCCCTACTCGAATTTATGGATTTATTTAAAAAGGAAAAAAAAAGGTTTAAAACTATTGGTATACCCTTCTTTTATGGATTTATTTAAAAAGAAAAACGTTTTTAGTTTTCACTTTAGAGGAGGGAAAATAAACCTATAACAATCCCATTTTTTCGAGTAGGAGTAGTAATGATATAAGACTTCGATTTTATTTTATAAAAATTTAATTTTATAATTCAAAAACGTTATTAATTTTTGTGATTCATATAGTGACATACAGTTGATCATGTTAGATGTAGGACGATTGGGGTTAGAGTTTGAAGGATAATTGAACAAGAGAATGGGAAAAAGGGGGCAAGAAAATAGGTGTTAACTTCAAACGGGCATAACTTTTAGCTCGAACGTCAGAATTTCTATTATAATATGTTTTCGGAAACGGGAAGCGGAGCCCCATGCCGTGGCAACCCGGCAAAGCCCGGTTGAGGTCGTTTTCAACCTCAAAATCGCAGTTAAAGTTTGGTCGGCAGTCAATCAAAATTTTTCCAATTGAATTAACATCATTCCATTTTGAACTAAAATTGTTCTTCTTGGTGGATTCCAATTTTCGTCCTACACCGGTAAATCTTATACTTCCGTTATGCATCAAGGTTACTATTGAAGATCAAAGCAACATATTTGGAATGCTCGGGTGGTCGGCGTTCGGAGAAAATAGCGTAATTTTTGCATACGGTGTCTATTTTGGGCCCATAACCCCATTCCGGAAAGCTAGCAACGATTCAAAATGATGGATTTAAAACGTTTGAAGTCATTCGCTAGTCAAAATGTTACTTAAAGTTTCTTAGTTCAATATTTTCACTATTTATTTATTCTACTTTGTTATCCATCGTGTTCGCATTGAAGAGCCTAAAAGGTATTGTAGGATTGTTCATGAAATAAGAAAAACGTTTGTTTTCTTAAGTTCAATTATTTGTTACAAGTGCATTTCAATTACACTCACTATTCTCCGATATATTCCCAAACCTAGTAAAAAGATACCGATATCGTGAATTTATAGGAATCAAAGGCGAACACTAGACGGACAATTCGTTGTTTCTCACTATGCTAAGAATTGTTACCTTTATTGTCTTACTAATTTGGATATTATTGCCCGGCCATCGACCCTCCATAACATTATCAGTGAATAAGTTGTGGATTGCTTAACACTTGCCAAGACACGACCAACCGTTATGAAAAATAACCCAGGATTGGAGCTAATATTGACCTGTAAGGTTGAATTTCAATTGAACTTATAGTTTTCAGATTAAATTAGTGATCTCCCGAGAAGTTTCCCTCCTCAACATGTTGCCTTGTCCACTGCTAGTTACATGAGACAATTCAAAAAGCGTTTACTGTAGTAAATTATCTTTAGTATAAATTCATGCAAGTAAACATAATTCCATACTCGATCTCAAAGATACATATAGAATTCCATACTCGATCTCAAATATTTTGGTTACTTTGTTTTAAAAATATTTTTGTTATATTTTTGTTTTAAAAATATTTTTATTATATTTTTGTTATATCTTTGTTTTAAAAATATTTTTATTATATTTTTGTTATATCTTTGTTTTAAAAATATTTTTATTATATTTTTGTTATATTTTTTTTAAAAAATATTTTTGTTTACTTTGTTTTAAAAATATTTTGGTTACTTTGTTTTAAAAATATTTTTGTTTTAAAAATATTTTGGTTGACGCCACACGGTTTGAGTGGAAACCGATTTTTACATCCTTGTTCTAGACATTCCAAACGCCATTCACAATTGAGTGGAAACCCAACGGCCATTTTCTCTCATTTCAGTGGAAACCCAAGAGTCATTCTCTCTCATTTTCGATTTCACTAGCATCTCTCTCTCTCATTTTCGATTTTGATTTCACTCTCAGAACAGATTCAGATTCCAGCTTCATTTTGAAAATCTGCATTTGAACCCGTTTGAACCAATTGAACAGATTCCAGCTTCATTCAGTATTTCATTCCAGATTCCAGGATTTCAGAATAGATTCCAAATTCCAGGAATGCTAAACAGATTTCAGTAGGCATTTGAAAATCTGGATTATCAGTTGATGCCACACGGTTTGAACCCGTTTCAGTAGGCATTTTGAAAATTTGGATTATCAGTTGACGCCACACGGTTTGAACCCGTCTGAACCAAACAGGGGTAAGTTTTATGATGTCTCCAATTGATGGCTCCGACTCATTCTTCATTTTTTCTCACCGTTTTTTTTGTGGGTACAGGTACAGCAGACGAAAGTTTGATTCTCACTTTGTAAGTGCTTCTTTTTCATTTTTTGCAATGCTTGCATGTAACTGATTTTATGAAGTTGATTTCTCGGATTTTCATTTGGTTACCGATGAAGTTTCAACTCAATTGGGATAAAGAAGTGCCCATGTTTGAAAAATTCTCTTGAATTTGGTTAGATAAGAAGCGATTTTTTGTATTTGTAAATTAAATGAAAAATTGGTTTTCAAATTTCGTTGTTGTTCAAATTTTAATTTTGTTTCGGAAGAGCTTAGTGGGCTACTGTTGTTTAATTGTTTATTTTTATTTTTAGCAAGGCAATTTCAGGCATTGAATCAGGGCCTTTTTGAATCTGGTGCTCTTGATCCAATTTATTTAATATAGCTGAGTGATCCTAAATGGAGAATTGGCATGTTTAGATTTGGCAAGTAAATGTTATAAGTCGAGATTCAAGGGTTGATTGCTTACATAAGCTTCGAGATATTCTTAGTTTATGATTGGGTTATTTGTACGTCTAACTTTGAGGACTCTGAATATGCAGAGTAGTGAGCCAATCGCGTTCTTTGCAAATTTGGTTGGCTTTCATATAGGTACTATTTCTTAACTACCTTTTAAGATTATTAAGTTGTATATTTTTTCTTCTTCATGACACCATTCCCCTGGACGGACTGTACAGATTTAACTTCTTTCTCTTTCTAGTTCACTTTAACAAACATGCCATAATAGGATATATTAAGGATTCATGGTCAAAAGTAGATTATAATATTGAATAGACGTAAATAGATGGAAGAATGTTAAAATGAGCATATTGGGTTTTAGTCTCTATATTTGGAGTTACAGTAGTACATCCGGATTTTTGTATTATTTTGGATCATCAATTCAATTGGCTTAAAATCTTTATTTATTTTCCAAAGTGTTGCAACTCCTTAACTCCAAATTCAAATCTGAAAGATACCTCATGTGAAGTGAAGCATTTCTTGAACAAGAAACACACCTTGCAAACTATTGTAGTGGTTTTTCCTCCAGGTTATGATTCCAAAATATATTAGAATATTTTTTTTGTTTCCTATGAGAATGTGTTGGCTATTATTTAAATGAATATATTTATCACGCACTTTAATTCAAACAGCAATTAAGGAACCAGTTGGAAGAGGAAGGTTATCTCTAGTTGCACTGTAGGACCGTTCTTGCTCTCCTACAGATGATTTATTGTCCCACTGGTTTATCTTATGTCTTGGAAAATTGGAGGATGGTTCTTAAAATATTTGGTTTTTGTATAGAACCAATGCTTTTCTGAAACTTATGTGTCTGTACATGAGGAGCTTTATCCAGAGAGTCAGTTTTCGTTTGTTAATGTATTTATGCAGGTTATGCTGGCAATTTTGATAGGCTTATTAACTTTACTGATGTGGCATTTTATTAATTTTGATTTTCTTCATGCTATTTGTAGTTGCTGGTCCATGTGAATTAAGTGACATACATGATGGATAGGAGTTGGATGCGGCTTCATAATAGATTAAGTGAAGCATATCTAGATGGTATCAATTCATTTATGGAGGTAGCAAAACAATGTCTGGATGAGAACAACAAGGTTCGATGTCCATGCCGAAAATGTCAAAATGCATTCTTTCAGTCACTAGATGTGGTAGAATCTCACTTATACCACTCTGGAATCTCTGCGAGTTATGAGAGATGGATTTTTCATGGAGAGGAACTCCAGAATGTCTTTGATGGTGCTGAAAGAAATACATTTGAATTGGACGAAGAAGAAAATTATGATGAGATGAATGATATGTTAGAAGATCTATGCGCTAACCAAACTCGGGAAGGAGAAGAACATGGTGGAAATCATAATTTCTCACCTCGAATGCCTAATGATGAGAGCAACCAGTTTGTGAAGATGATGACTGAAGCCCAACGAACTTTGTTTCCTGGTTCTAAAATGTCAATATTGAACTTTATGGTGAAATTGATGCACATCAAAGTTATGAATCAGTGGAGTAACAAATATTTTAATATGTTGTTGGAATTACTCAAAAACGTTTTTCTAGAAGATATTGGATTACCAACTTCAACTTATGATGCTAAAAAAATGCTAAGTGAATTGGGATTGGGTTATGAGACTATTCATGCATGCAAGCATGATTGTGTATTATTTTGGAAAGAGCATGAATTTGCACTTAGGTGCCCAGAATGTGATGAACCACGATACAAACCCAATTTTGGCAAGGGAAGAAAGGTGCCTCAAAAAGTATTGAGATATTTCCCATTGAAAAAAAGATTACAGAGATTATTCATATCAAGACATACTGCTAAGGATATGAGATGGCATG
Source organism: Fraxinus excelsior (assembly GCA_019097785.1). Classification (NCBI taxonomy): domain Eukaryota; kingdom Viridiplantae; phylum Streptophyta; class Magnoliopsida; order Lamiales; family Oleaceae; genus Fraxinus; species Fraxinus excelsior. The sequence continues at coordinate 9,590,328 of CM032643.1, forward strand.
CAGAAGGTCGGGTTGAGGTAGAAGGTGTTTTAAGACATCCAGCTGATGGTGAGGCATGGAAAGAATTTGACAAGTTATACCCAGGATTTATGCAAGATCCTCGCAATGTTAGGTTAGGTCTTGCAACTGATGGCTTCAATCCATTTGGAAACATGCATAATTCCTACAGCATGTGGCCTGTTGTTCTAGTGCAATACAATATGCCACCATGGAAGTGCATGAAAGAACCGTTTATGTTGATGTCATTGCTAATTCCAGGACCACATGCACCAGGAAGAGATATTGATGTTTATTTGAGACCACTAGTGGATGAGTTGAAAGAATTATGGGAAGTTGGTGTTGACACGTTTGATGCTTATAGTGGTCAAATGTTTCCTATGCATGCAGCTATAATGTGGACCATTAATGATTTGCCTGCTTATGGAAATGTATCAGGATGGAGCACTAAGGGATACAAAGCTTGTCCAGTATGTAATGAGAATACTTCTTCGCATAGGTTACGCAGTAAAATATGTTTTATGGGTCATCGACGTTATTTGCCACTTAACCATCCTTGGAGAAAAAGTAAATTACATGATGGTAAATGGGAATTACGACCACCACCCAAAAAGTTATCAGGAGATGATATTTTAAAGCAATTACATGCTGTGCGGTATGGGAAACCTGGAAAGCACCCTAGTAATAAAGATAGAAAAAGAAAACGAACTCCAGATGAGATAAACTGGACAAAAAAAAGCATTTTCTTCGAGTTGGAGTATTGGTCGAAGTTGAAACTATGACACAATTTAGATGTGATGCATATTGAGAAGAACGTGTGCGATAATATTGTTGGAACATTGTTGAATGTTGAAGGGAAGACAAAAGATACGGATAAGGCTAGATTGGATTTGCAAGATATGAATATTAGAAAAGAATTGCATTTAAAACCACATGGTAATGGATTTATGAAACCTCATGCTTCTTACACATTAACATCAGCGGAAAGAAAAATATTTTGCAAGTTCTTGAAATCTGTGAAGTTTCCTGATGGATATGCATCGAATATTTCTAAATGTGTACGTGAAAATGAAGGCAAAATATCAGGTTTGAAAACTCATGATTGTCATGTGCTGTTACAACAACTTCTTCCCATTGTTATTCGAAAATTTTTGCGAAAGGAAGTGTGTACTGCAATTGTAGAGCTCTGTTGTTTTTTTAAACAATTATGTTCAAGAACATTGAATATAAATGATTTAGAGAAATTGGAAGAAGGGATTGTTATAATTTTATGTAAACTAGAACGAATTTTCCCACCAGCATTTTTTGATGTAATGGTTCATTTAGTTGTTCACCTACCTGAAGAAGCAAAACTTGGAGGTCCCGTTGCATTTAGATGGATGTATCCAATTGAAAGGTAATTGCTAATATTGCTAATATGTGTGTATATATATATATATATATATACGCACTTATACTTGTTCATTGGCTTATCATTTTCAAAAACTTTTCATGTAAATTTTGATGACAGAATATTAGGTCGATATAAGAGTTATGTTAAGAATAAAGCTCGACCCGAAGGATCAATTGCTGAAGCATATATTGTTAATGAGTCTTTAACTTTTTGCTCGATGTATCTCAACGACATTGAAACAAGATTTAATCGACCTGAGCGCAATGACGATGGTGGGACTCCATCTGCAAGCTTGTCTGTTTTCTCTCAAAATACTAGACTATTAGGTCATGCAGAACCAAAGTTACTTTCGAAACAGGAAATTGATAAAGCCCATTGGTATGTCCTAAATAATTGTGATGAAGTTCGGCAATATTTAGAGTGAGTTCTTAATCAACTTTTAAATTTTTTTGCTATTAATTACTAATGTATTGTGGTATTTAATTGAATGTTCCTTTTGTAGTGAACATATGGAGCTATTGCAACAACAAAATCATAACAATTTGGAACAAAAACAAGAAGAATTGTTTCCTGGATGGTTTGCTTCACATGTAAGTTATAATGCATGTATTATTTATTTATTAATGCAACGTATCATTCCTGGATGGTTGAAGGTATATTGATTAATATTTTTTGTTAGCACAGATAACGAGATTATATAATCAAAAAGATTCAGTTGTGAGCAAAGAATTGTATGCATTAGCATGTAAGCCGGATTTTAGAATATTTTCCTATTCGGGTTGTATTGCTAATGGGGTACGATTCCTTGTTAAAGATCGAGATGATTGTCGTACAACACAAAATAGTGGAGTGATGGCGCCGGGAAATGACATCAATTTTTTTGGTATACTATGTGATGTTATTGAGTTGGTATACGTTTTTGACTACCGCGTCACTTTGTTCCAGTGTAATTGGTACGATAATAATCCAAAACAAAAAAGAACAGTTGTAGATTACCATCTTACTTCTATCAATGTGAATCGCAAATGGTACATGGATGATTCCTACATACTTGGCATCCAAGCACAACAGGTATTTTATATGGATGATCTAGTGTTGGGTCCACAATGGAAGGTAGTGGAAAAGGTACAACATAGAGGCATATGGGACATTCCTGAAAAAAAAGATGAGGGTAGTGAGCAAGTAATATTTCAGGAAAATGAATCATCAGATATTGTCTTGGCAATACAACAGGAAGATCTTGATACTCAAGTATGTCATAGAGGAGATGTAGATCCAGATATTATTGAAAATGAAGCACTAAATAAAAATATGAATAATGTTATATATGATAATTCGGAAGATGAAGATGATACATTGAATGAATATTACAGTGAAGATGAGAAATCTCTAGATGGTGAAGATGATAATGCTGATAGTGATATTGGTAAGTATAATGAATCATGCTCTTTTTTTGCATAATGTTTTTCTATTATATTTTATAATGACTATCTACATTTTTCCTTTCCTATGTAGATTCGAGTACTGACGACGCATCTATCGAGAGTTGATAAGATTTCTTTATTGACATTTAAGGTTAGAGCAACTGACTATTGAGATATATTTGATTGCTTATTATGATGATTGTTGATCTTGTCGTATATCAATTACTCAAATATTATTGTGGAGTTTGGGTGTCCCATGAGGTTTTTGTTATTTCTTCATTTTCTATTTTTCAAGTTTGGTGAACTATTCTAAGTATTTGTTTTGATCTTGGAGGTAATCAAGTTGTGTAGTGGATTTTCTTTTTCCTTTTTATGTTTTTATAGATTGTAATTGAAAGATTTGAGCTCTATAAGCAGTTGGTTTTAAATTGCAACTTTTATAAAGCTTAGTCTTACTTTGGGTCAACTGAACAATTAATTGTTTATAATTATGTAATTGGTGGCACATTTTCTGTATTATTAGGATATTCGTTTTATTTGTTGTGTATACAATGCAAGTTTCCATTTTGTTTTTTATAAAATTGAATTGCAGATTGTAGATTGTGTTAAATTTTGGATTGTGAACTGTGCAAATTTTCCCCACTTCTTGTCCCGTTGCATTTAGATGGATGTATCCAATTGAAAGGTAATTGCTAATATTGCTAATATGTATATATATATATATATATATATATATATATATATATACGCACTTATACTTGTTCATTGGCTTATCATTTTCAAAAACTTTTCATGTAAATTTTGATGACAGAATATTAGGTCGATATAAGAGTTATGTTAAGAATAAAGCTCGACCTGAAGGATCAATTGCTGAAGCATATATTATTAATGAGGCTTTAACTTTTTGCTCGATGTATCTCAATGACATTGAAACAAGATTTAATCGACCTGAGCACAATGACGATGGTGGGACTCCATCTGCAAGCTTGTCTGTTTTTTCTCAAAATACTAGACTATTAGGTCATGCAGAACCAAAGTTACTTTCGAAACAGGAAATTGATAAAGCCCATTGGTATGTCCTAAATAATTGTGATGAAGTTCGGCAATATTTAGAGTGAGTAATCAACTTTTAATTTTTTTTGCTATTAATTACTAATGTGTTGTAGTATTTAATTGAATGTTCCTTTTGTAGTGAACATATGGAGCTATTGTAACAACAAAATCATAACAATTTGGAACAAAAACAAGAAGAATTGTTTCCTGGATGGTTTGCTTCACGTGTAAGTTATAATGCATGTATTATTTATTTATTAATGCAACGCATCATTCCTGGATGGTTGAAGGTATATTGATTAATATTTTTTGTTAGCACAGATAACGAGATTATATAATCAAAAAGATTCAGTTGTGATCAAAGAATTGTATGCATTAGCATGTAAATCGGATTTTAGAATATTTTCCTATTCGGGTTGTATTGCTAATGGGGTACGATTCCTTGTTAAAGATCGAGATGATTGTCGTACAACACAAAATAGTGGAGTGATGGTGTCGGGAGATGAGAACATCAATTTTTTTGGTATACTATGTGATATTATTGAGTTGGTATACGTTTTTGACTACCGCGTCACTTTGTTCCAGTGTAATTGGTACGATAATAATCCAAAACAAAAAAGAACAGTCGTAGATTACCATCTTACTTCTATCAATGTGAATCGCAAATGGTACATGGATGATTCCTACATACTTGGCATCCAAGCACAACAGGTATTTTATATGGATGATCTAGTGTTGGGTCCACAATGGAAGGTAGTGGAAATAAAAAAAAAGTGAGAAATGGAAAAAGGTACAACATACATTAGAGGGGGGGCTTTATATGGGACATTCCAATGGGGGAAAAAAAAAAAGAATGGAATTTGAGGTAGAGATTAGTGAGCGCAAGTAAATATTCAGGAAAATTGAATCATCGGATATTGTCTTGGCAAACTACAACAGGAAGATCTGATACTTCAGTATGCCATTTTAGGAGGAGATTGTTTGTAGAGAATACAGATATTATTGGAAAAAAAATGGAAAAGGAAGCACTAAATTAAAAATATGAATAATGTTAATGATATTATTTAAATCGGAAAAAGGGGAAATGAAGAAGGAAAGAAGAGAGGAGGGAAGATGAGATGATACATTGAATGGATATTACAGTGTGAAAGAAGAGAAATCTCTAGTTGGTGAAGATGAGTTGATAATGCTGATATAGTGTGATGTGATATTGGTAAGTATAATGAATCATGCTCTTTTCTTGCATAATGTTTTTCTATTAAATTTTATAATGACTATCTACATTTTTCCTTTCCTACGTAGATTCGAGTACTGACGACGCATCTATCGAGAGTTGATAAGATTTCTTTATTGACATTTAAGGTTAGAGCAACTGACTATTGAGATATATTTGATTGCTTATTATGATGATTGTTGATCTTGTCGTATAGCAATTACTCAAATATTATTGTGGAGTTTGGGTGTCCCATGAGGTTTTTGTTATTTCTTCATTTTCTAATTTTCAAGTTTGGTGAACTATTCTAAGTATTTGTTTTGATCTTGGAGGTAATCAAGTTGTGTAGTGGATTTCCTTTTTCCTTTTTATGTTGTCTTAGATTGTAATTGAAAGATTTGAGCTCTAGAAGCAGTTGGTTTTAAATTGCAACTTTTATAAAGCTTAGTCGTACTTTGGATCAACTGAACAATTAATTGTTTATAATTATGTAATTGGTGGCACATTTTCTGTATTATTAGGATATTCGTTTTATTTGTTGTGTATACAATGCAAGTTTCCATTTTGTTTTTTATAAAATTGAATTGCAGATTGTAGATTGTGTTAAATTTTGAGTAAATTTTCCCCACTTCTTCTAAAGCAATCATTTCATTTCCTTGTAGCAGTTACAGCATGAAAATAATTTATTTGATTCCTCAGTGATGGTGACTGCTGGTGCAAATCAGGTATTAAGTTGGGCTCTTGGTCATCAATATAGGAGGTTTTTAGATTCTTTAGAAATCAGTTGGACTACTCGTCCATGTTTGGATAGTTTCTAGACTTCTATTTGTTTGCTGAGGTTATTTGTGATAGGCTTGCCTCTCACTTTGAATATTTTTCTTATTTGCTATTAATCTCTTTTGGTTTGAAAATTTATCCCTTGAAAATTCTTTTTAATTCTTACATTTTATCCTTGATTCCTATGCTTTCCCTACCCAACATTCTCAATTTTATATTGATATTTTAGAGGTCTAAATTTTTTGATATTATAAAGTGATTTTTGTTTGAATTTCAATAGAATAATTGCTTATGGTGTTAGTGAGTGTGATTTCACGGGGGAGCCAATTAGTTGATGTATATTGCAATTTTATGGATTTTGGAATGTAACAAGAACAGAATTATTTGGTCCCATTCTGCCCTTTAATTATCCTTTAATAATGATTTCCCAAATTATTGCAGGCCTTTGTTAATATTGTTCTTACACTGTGTGATGCTGGAGATTCTGTCGTCATGTTTGCTCCTTACTACTTCAATTCTGGTCGGTCCTGGTGATCCAAAGATGCTTCATCCTGATGTAGGTCAATGATCAAAATATAATCCATTCTAAATATCGATTAACCTCCCTGTTTTTATGATACTGCATGGATTATGTCATTCTGCACTAGTCACAACTAGTCATATTGAGAAATTATTCATAATTGATGTTGTTGTTGGATTCTTAGGATCTCTTATAATTGATGTTGTTGTTGGATTCTTAGGATTATGGTTGCTTTTTTCGCTTTAATAATTGAACCATGTTGTACCTATGCATTAACATTTGAAATACTCAGAACTCTACTTTGATATGACATGCTATTCATTGATGTTGTTGTTGGATACTTAGGATCTCTTATATTTGTTATTTCCTACATTTTTGTAAGATTTTATTCTTGCTTGGTAGGATGTATCTGTAATTTATAGAACAAATTAGTGACTGGTAATTATAACTTTCTTATTTTAATGTGTATGGGAAATCATTTAAAGTTTATACAAATTGTATTCTACATCGATATAGGAAAAGCAGAAGTATAATCTGTTTCATGGTACTGGAGCTAGGTGTCACGGGACTAGTTTTGTTACACTTGAACAACTAGAAACTGTGTGACCTTAACGTTCACAATTTCCGTCCCTTACGTATATAAATAATCACAAAATAAATTAAACTGTGTTAATTCATATTTTCTGCGGCAAATAAATAGTGTTGCTATGTTGTTAATGCGATTAATAGTTGAAAGTTATCACAAAATACGTTCGGCGACTCAACATTCGAAACAAACATATTTGTCGTAAAAACTTTATTGGAACATTAGTTGCGACAACCCTTTAAATTTTTTCACGACATATATACATTGCGACGAAATTATGGCTACAGATATTGTGTTGCCATTTCATATTTTCCGCGTCAAACAAATAGTGTCGCAATTTTGTTACTGCGATGAATGGTCGAAAGTTGTCGCAAAATACTTTCGGTGACTCAACATTCGAAACAAACACACTTGTTGCCCTTTAATTTTTTCACGACATATATACATTGCGACTATGGCTACAAAAATTGTGTTGCCGTTTCATATTTTTCGCGTCAAACAAATAGTGTCGCAATTTTGTTACTGCGATAAATGGTCGAAAGTTGTCGCAAAATACTTTCGGTGACTCAACATTCGAAACAAACACACTTGTCGCCCTTTAATTTTTTCGCGACATATATACATTGCGACGACATTATGGCTACAAATATTGTGTTGTCATTTCATATTTTTCACGTCAAACAAATAGTGTCGCGATTTTGTTATTGCAATGAATGGTCGAAAGTTGTCGCAAAATACGTTCGGTGACTCAACATTCGAAACAAACACACTTGTCGCCTTTTAATTTTTTCGCGACATATATACATTGCAACGACATTATGGCTACAAATATTGTGTTGCCATTTCATATTTTTGCGTCAAACAAATAGTGTCGCGATTTTGTTACTGCAATGAATGGTCGAAAGTTGTCGCAAATTATGTTCAGTAACTCAACATTCGAAATGAACATATTTGTCGTAAAAACTTTATTGGAACATTAGTTGCGACAAACACACTTGTCGCCCTTTAAATTTTTTGCGACATATATACATTGCGACGACATTATGGCTACAGATATTGTGTTGTCATTTCGTATTTTCTGCTTCAAACAAATGGTGTCGCGATTTTGATACTGCGACGAATGTACGAAAGTCGTCGCAAAACACATTCTGTGACTCATATAGAGCGACAATACCCGCAACAAACGTATTGTTGTCGCTAAATTACTTTTGCAACAAAAACTTAATTTTTGCGACAACATTTGTTTGTCGCGAAATCGGTTTTTTTTTGTAGTGAAAAAACAATCAAATGTAAGTTAAGAACAACTCCTTCGTTTTCTTTCTTCTTTTGACTGTTAGAGAAGTGGAATCAAACCTTTTGATCTTGACTTTATCGTCACTTCACTATTCTATTTGGTCGTAACCCCTACTTGGATTAAGATTCACCAATCTTAACTCACGTCAAGTAGCTTGATCTTTGAGTATGATTATATAATTCATGCACATGTGTGTTCTCTTCAATTACGGTTAAAATATGATTTTTAATTATTCCAATTGAACCCGTCCAATAAGGTAAATATATATTTCTGTATATGCTGCTGAATGGAAAGTAAATATTGGATTTCATGGAAACACTAAAAAAATGCAATAAAGAAATATGTTTACCCGTGGCACTCAATCAGTCATGACTGGCTGGCTTACTTGTTTGAGCTGCATCAGTTGAACACATTTTTGACATATGTTTTGATATTTAAAAATCATTATAATTTAAGCAAACCAATAAAAAAAATATAAAATATATTTTATTTACATCTACTGTTCTATGCTTTAACAGGTCGTCGTGGACTTGGAATTCTTCTTTGGTCTCTGCTTGACCTTCGTGGGTTGTCACGTTATTAGCTTCCCCCGAATATCAGTAGTGTTTATGTGCATCTTCTTTCAAAATTGTTAAGTTTTGCTCTATGTAGTATTGACCACGCTTTGTCCTTTACCATTTTGAAGAATCGTGGTAATTGCAACTTGAGAGAATTTCAACTCATTCTGGAAACCCATCTGATAACCCATCCTAAGGCCAGTCACAAAAGCCTTTAACTATGCTTCGAAGATCGACCAATTCCCAAATTACACAACCTGACCTACCCCTTTGCACTTCCCTTGGCAGCAAATGGATTGCTTTTCAATGCACCATCACAACACTCCTGCCCAAAGCCGTCTTCAATAAACCAAAGAGACACTCCTTTTATCCCCCACTACTGTTTTTGAGAATTAATGACTGCCGCCTTACGTAGATTAAAATCCAAAATTAATTACACCCTTACAGTACTCATTTTAACTCTTTTATGTTAGGAGGCATTCCTATCGATCCAAAGAAACCACAGCACAACAAGAAGATTGGATATTACTTAATTTCTAGTAGTAACCAATGGTGAGATAATAGAACAGCGTTCTTGAAGCTTTTCAATAAAATCCCGTGAGTTATATGAAAATGTATCAACGCGTCATGCACAATTTTTCCATTTAAAATATATGTTCCAAAGTTTCTTCATTAATATTAATGACTTAATCAAATTATTACTAGATAGAAATTTTAAAGAAAGATATTAGTATTTTCCATGAGCATGGTGATAAAAGAATATTAAACAATATTTAATTAAATCTTTACTAGTTAGAAATATGAAAAGATACTAGTATTTTCCGTAAGCATTGTAATAAAAGTTTTTAAATATTTTCTTAGTATTTGATTATTTGATATCGTGTTAATTGATTTTCTATTAATTGGTCAATTTTTGGAAAGTTTATATTGAGTCAGAGAGGTAAAACGTATATTTAGCTCCCTTAACAATTAACATAGATTTCAATAATAAATACAGAAATTTATTGTTATGGTATATACTGATAACTACTTTATTTTATACATTTATTTTGGCCATTAATTTAGAATAATTATTAGTTATTTTTATAAATTATGGCTTAATTCTATGTGTACTATATTTATTAGGTATAAATGGACATAAATGATGAAATTGGCCCCAAAAAAAAAAAAAAATTGTAAAAATTACTTAATTGTAAGAGGTCCAAAGTTTGGAAACTAAAATACAAATACTTAAAAGTTGTGTCGAACCTCACAATAAAGATTCGAGAGTTTTAGGAATCAATTGGACGAGAAAATAAGTCAAATGGGTGAAATATAATAAAAGAATTCTCATACATCAATTTCCAATCGAGAGGTTATGCTCCGAATTTTCAGTCTCATATTAAGACTCTTTTTTTATATAGTAAACGTTCGAATTGAAAAAAATGATATTTCTAGAATAATTATATGACTTCGAATTACCTTTCCAACAAGCCTTGAATCACCTAAATCGGATATCAAGAGAGCAAGATATAATAAAAATACAGATAACTCCTAGGGACATAACTAGGGGCACCTAGAACAAATTTCCAGGCACGCACTTGGACACCTTATGCAGGCGACTGAACCCAAATTCAGCCTTATAGGCGTGCACTTCACAGTATACTAGGTGTGCACTTCACATTTGAGAGAGGTGCAGAACGAGAAAATATGATTTTATCATTGAAGAAAGTGTTGGAAAATTCTAACATGATTGGGGCCACACGTAACGTATTAAAATGTGCGGTGCTATTATTAAAAGTTTATTAGTCAATTAAAGTGATCTACCAAAGATGAATTTTGACTAATGGGTATTAAGTTTCATGGAATTAAAGTGTAGAGACCGGATATTTGTTTCAAATTAATGAGGGGCTGATTTGAATCAAATGAAAGATAATGACCATTCATTATCTTATTCCTTTTAGGGGGTTATGGTCCCCAATTGTTGGAGTTCTTCAAGCTTCTCTACATCCCCATCAATGGAGAGCAAATTTGATAAGGAGATCACCAATCAATTGGAAGATCATAACCAATTCCGGCGAAGAATCAGACACCTATGGATCTATGGTTCAAGGTACGCTTCTGTTTTCATTTTGATATTCTCGTTAATTTCAACATGGACGATTACAAGGTTGATTATTGATTGTTTTAGATCAATAATCCTTAATATATTTTCTATCAAGTGGTATCAGAGACGATCCATTGTTGAATTAGTGAGAAATTGAATTTTAAGAATTCTGAATTTTATGGATTATATGATTTTCCTATTATTTTATGCAATTTGGATTTATTGGTATATGAATCTAGCATGAAATTGTGTGGATCTTGATAATATTATGATTTTCTTCTTTATCAAGAAAATTCGGATTTGAAATAAAGATTTGATTTTTTGGATCCGTTAGATTTTTGGATCTGTTGAAATAAAAGATTTCAGTTTTTTTTTTTTAAAAAAAAAAAAAAAAAAGTTGGTGCAGCCGCCGCCGCCGGCACAGGTGCCGGCGGCAACGGGCTGCTGTAATAGCTGCGTGCACGTCGCTGCAACAGCAGCGTGCACGCCGCTACAGGTTACAGCAGCGTGATGCTGGTGCAGCATCTTCACGCTGCTGTAACCAGCAGCGTTTTGGTAGCAGCCGGGTGCTCGCAGCACCCGCTGCGGAAGGCAGCGGCGAAGGCGCCGCTGCGTGTTGCAGAGGCGCCTGTCGCCGCTGCGTGTTGCAGCGGCAGTCGACGCTGCTGCTATTGTAGCAGCAGCGTCGACTGCTACTTCAGGCGGGCAGCGCTCGCCGGCTGCTTCGGTGCCGGTGCGGTGCCGTCCCATGTGTTCCATCAAGGTTTTCAGTTAAGGAAGATGGAGGGGCTTCTTCCATTTTTTCGGTTTGGGAAGATGAGGAGGCGGGGGCTTCTGCTGTAAATTTGAAGTGTTTAGGCCCTTGGCTGCAATTAAGGATTAGGGTTAAAATTTATATTTTAGCCCCTAAGGTTTTAAGGTAATTCAAGTTGGGCCTTGAGGTTATGGGCTTTAATAACTCAACCCCTGAAGTTTAAAGTTTTGGTTATTAAGCCCCCATAAAGTTAAAATTCATCCCATTGGGCCTTATAAAGTTCTGGATTTAATAATTCAACCCCCTAAAGTTTTGAATTAATTAATTTTAATCCATAAAGTATTGAATTATTAACCCTTAGGCCCTTAAAGTTTCAAGATAAATACAATTAAGTATTCCGCTTTTCAAATTTTGGTATAAAGGACTCATTTGAGTATATAATATTCAAAAGTGAATTGATTGAAGCAATATGTTGCCAAAGCAACCTCTCTTGTGGAAATTAATTAACTTAGAATATTAGAAGGAATTCGTGTGTATGCTTGTTCATGCGGATATTAGCCGGCCCAAAGGAAGGTTAATATTTGGCCGAATTGTATGCACACTTGTGGTGGTAAATGTGTGACAATTATAAGGTTTCCATGTGAATAATAAATCAATCCAAAGATGGGTTTATTATTTGACAGGATTTATTGTCAATGTTTGATCACTACATCAAGAGTACCACTTACAGTTAATATTACTGTCCAAAGACTTGATATTAATGATGTGCTAGGTATCTTGAGATGGGACGTACCATTATTTGAATAACTTAATTGTTTATACGGATTCCAATGTGAACATGTTTATTGGGAACAAGTTCTCTATTCAGTTAATCCATCCACTTTTGCTATATCTGTCAACATCAACTCCATTCCAGTGCTAAATAGAACGAACTTCAAGTATTGGAAAAAGAACACATTATTGTTCTTGGCTGCAAAGATCTAGATCATGCGCTTCGGATTGAGCAACCCGTTTCTCTTACGGAAGAAAGTTCATCTGATGGAAAAAGGGAACTTTGAGAAGTGGGATCGCTCAAATCGCATGAGTCTAATGATCATTAAGCGCGGCATTCCGGAAGCCTTTAGAGGCACAGTATCTGAAGAAGTAACTAATGTCAGTGATTTCTTGCCGAAATGAGAAACGTTTTGCGAAAAAAAAAAAAAAAAAAAACGATAAGGCTGAAACAAGCACGCTTTTGCAAAGCTTGATTTCAATAAAGTATAAAGGCAATATAAGGGAGTACATCATGAAGATGTCTCACATTGCTTCTAACCTTAAAGCACTAAAGCTCGAGCTGTCTGATGACTTGCTCTTATATTTGGTATTGATTCCACTTCTTGCACAATTTTGCTGATTAAGGGCAGTTACAACTGTCAAAAGGGGAAAGTGGACTCTTAATGAGCTCATTTCCACATTATGTGCAAGAAGAAGAAATACTAAAGCAAAATAAAATTGGCATTACTCACTTGGCAAGTACTTCTAAGGATAATAAAGAATAACAAAGCTGCATTCGGTTCGGTTTAAAATAAACAGCAAGAATCTGAAAATGATAAATTAAGCTATAACTTTTGTGAAAATCTGGGATATATAAAGAGAGACTGTACTAAATATCACGTTTAGCGTGTGAAGAAAAGTACACTTCTCATTTTGGTTTGTTTTGAGGTAAATTTAATGTCAATACCTAGACACACTTGTTGAATATATTTCGGTACTACTATTCAAATAAGTGTGTATATGCGGGGTTGTCTGATCTGCCAAACTAATTGATGCTGAAAGATTCATCTATATGGGGTGATGGCAATCAGTTAAGGTTGAGGCTATATGGACTTTAGGTTATCATTAAAGGCCTGTTATTATTTGAATTTGAAAGAGACATTTGCGGTACCGTCTTTTGGACGAAATTTGGTTTCTATTTCTACATTGGACAACTTTGGTTACCCTTGTTCAATTTGAAATAGTCAGGATGTTCTCTTTCTTACCTCAAATCTTGTGGGCACCAGTTCTTTATCCGGTAATGATAACCTATATCAGTTTAATACAATTGTCTCTTATAAAGAATATGTGAATCCGCATGGTATTGAACATAAATTAACCAATGAGAATTCTGCTTTGTTTTGGCACAAGCAATAAAGTCACCTCTCTCAAAAGAGAATGAAAAATCTTGTGTTAGAAGGAATTCTTGATTTCCTTATTTTTCCAGACTTAAGTGTCTATATCAATTGCATTAAGGAAAAATAAACAAACATAAGGAGAGTAAGTGCCATATGACTTCGGATGTCTTAGAACTATGGACCATTTCCTTCGGTTTCTTGGAATGGTCAACAGTTATTTATTAAGTTCATAGACGAATTTTCTCACTATGGCTACCTATATCTCATTTATGAGGAATCCCAAACATTGGACATGTTCAAGGCATACAAGACTGAGATTGAAAATCAACTCAGTAAAAGAATTCATTAAGTCACATCTTACCATAGTGGTGAATACTATGATAGATATGATGAATCAGGAGAACAACGTCCAAGGCCTTTTGCTAAAATTCCTAGAGGAATGTGGAATCATTCCACGATACATCAGAATCTTTCTAGTAAAGATCAGTAAAGAATGCAGCTTAAATTCTGAACACAGTTCCAAATAAAGCAATTTTTTAAGGGGTTACAATATTTTTAAAGATCCCACTATCAAGTCAATTTTCAAACGGGAAATGTTCGGTTCCTTGATGATGTAGAGTTTGCGGGGGGAGATAAAGTTGTAAGGGTAATGATTTTGTCTTGAATGAAGTATGTGTATATATTTCTTTTGTTGCAATTGACAATGATCAGGTTCAGGGACAAATTCTTGCTCCAGATCTTGTTCAAGAAGCGATTTCGGATCAAGACTTCATTACAAAATCCCCTATACACAATCAAGAGATTGTTCCAGAAATTCAAACTCAACAACCTCAAGAACAAACATCATTAAGGAAATCCACTATAAAAGGGAGAAAGACAATTCTGGATATTTTTATAGTCTCTCTCCAATAAAATAAGGATGACATGTATTGGTGAAAGAAGATCTGATCAATCAACTTTCATCAAATAATGCAAAGTTATAACTCTCAAAAGTGGATTGATGTCATGAATAAGGAGTATAAGTCTTTACAAGACAATAAAGTTTGGGATCTTGTCCCATTACCAGAAGGTGCGAAACCCATTGGTTGCAAATGGATATTTAAAATCAAAAGGGATTCGAATGGTAATGTGAAAAGATATAAGGCTCGTCTTGTGGCTAGAGACTTTATTCAAAAGGAAGGCATTGACTACAAAGAGGCTTTCTCTTTAGTTTCAATGAAAGACTCTTTCAGGACAATTATGGCACTTGTTGCACATTTTGATCTTGAGCTACAACAGATGGATGTTAAGACGACGTTTTTCAATGGTAACATTGATGAAACGATCTATATGGTACAACCGAAAAAACTTTGTGTCAGGAGACCCAAAGAATATGGTTTGAAAATTAAAGAAATCAATCTATGGGCTTAAGTGAGTTTCCCGTCAATGGTACCACAAGTTTCATCAAGTAATTATCTCATTTGGTTTCGAGATGAATGTTGTTGGTGATTGTGTGTATCACAAGTTCAGTGGGAGTAAACATATATTCCTGATTTTGTATGTTGATGACATACTGCTTGCCATTAATGATAGTTGCACGAAACTAAGAAATTTTCATCAAGGAATTTTGAGATGAAAATTTTTGGTGACGTCTCTTTTGTATTAAGGATTTGGATACATCGGGATTACTTTCGAGGTATTCTTGGATTGTTACAAAAGAGCTATATCGATAAAGCATTTAAAAGGTTTGGCATGCAGGACTGTAAATCAGGTGACACCCCTATTGATAAGGGAGACAAGTTTAGTCTCAATTAAAGTTTCAATGATAAATTTAAAGAAAAGGAAATACGTGAAATTCTATATGCTTTAGCAATTGAGAATTTAATGTATACTCAAGTTTATACACATCCGGATATAGCATTCATTGGAATGCTAGACAGATATTTAACTAAATTTCGGGATAGAAATTTGGAAAGCAGCCATAAGGTTATTCAGTGTTTATAGAGAACTAAGGATTACATGATCACATTCAGGAAAATCAGATCAATTAGAGATCGTTGGATATTCTGATTATGATCATGGAATTGACTGCAAAATATTGTCACTGGGCTGCATATTTTGGATGGAATTGAAAGGCCATTTAAGTTAAGTTATTATGTGACAATAGCAGTCTTATATTCCAACGGGAACATGATGATGTCAAAGTCTAAAGGCATTAAGTTCCTAGTTGTTAAGGAAAGAAATCAGAGTGGTTAGATTTCTATAAAGCATATAAGGACAAACTCCATAATCATGAATCCATTTACTAAATGGATACCACCCAAGGTCTTTCATGAGTATATTGCTCACATGGGTGATTCATCTTTTAATGATATGCCAGTCCAGTGGGAGTTTGTATTTGGATGTTGTCTGTTTTAGACACATTTTATCCATGGATATTCGGTTAATTTCAGAAATAAAGTATTCAGTTCAGTTCCACTCTGATTAAAGTTTATAGTTGATCTCACTTAAGAAATAAGGTTGGACCAGTTGGAAATAGACATGGTGGATCACATAACATGTAATTTCCATGCTACACTTCCATGATTGATCTATGTCATTTGGTTATATGGGTGTACGTGACCATTGATGGATTTAGTCACGTTAAATGTGACGAAAATCGCTTTGATCCTATATCAATATGACTGATGGACGAGATTGTTTGTAATACCCATTATAATAATAATAGCAAAATTCTGAGCTCATAAGGTTGTGCACATTTGAAAGGTTGCACGTTTGGCCCAGTGGGAGATTGTTGGAAAATTCTAACATGATTGGGGCCACACGTAACGTATTAAAATGTGCGGTGCTATTATTAAAAGTTTATTAGTCAATTAAAGTGATCTACCAAAGATGAATTTTGACTAATGGGTATTAAGTTTCATGGAATTAAAGTGTAGAGACCGGATATTTGTTTCAAATTAATGAGGGGCTGATTTGAATCAAATGAAAGATAATGACCATTCATTATCTTATTCCTTTTAGGGGGTTATGGTCCCCAATTGTTAAGGTCTTCAAGCTTCTCTACATCCCCATCAATGGAGAGCAAATTTGATAAGGAGATCACCAATCAATTGGAAGATCATAACCAATTCCGGCGAAGAATCAGACACCTATGGATCTATGGTTCAAGGTACGCTTCTGTTTTCATTTTGATATTCTCGTTAATTTCAACATGGACGATTACAAGGTTGATTATTGATTGTTTTAGATCAATAATCCTTAATATATTTTCTATCAGAAAGGCTAGCAAGAGATGAAGAAGAGTTTTACAATAAGAATTGAAGATTCAAACCTCGGATTGAAGTCAATTGTTGAAGAAATTGAGTTTTCAAAATATTCTTCTATTTATTTCGGGTGATATCTTTTCAATAATTTTTGTATAATTTGAATATCATAATACTAGATTAAACTTTTGTTGTATTGGATGAATGATGAAATCATTGGTCATGTGTTTTTTATTTAAATATTAAGTATTTTAGTAAATTCTTGTGTTTTGTGATTAATTAGGCAATATTATTGCGTTATTTAATTGTTTAGCTACCAATTAGATAACTTTTTGCTTATTGTAGTTTTAGGAGGCTCATGATACGTTAGAGCATTGCATAATTGACAAATGGGGAATAGGCTTTCGGAAT
This sequence comes from Fraxinus excelsior, assembly GCA_019097785.1. Classification (NCBI taxonomy): domain Eukaryota; kingdom Viridiplantae; phylum Streptophyta; class Magnoliopsida; order Lamiales; family Oleaceae; genus Fraxinus; species Fraxinus excelsior. The sequence continues at coordinate 9,607,788 of CM032643.1, forward strand.
AGCATTTGTGGCATGTGCTATCTTGCGTGATAATTGTGTGGTTGAATGAATCTCTTTAAATATGAATTTGGACTAGGAATAAAGTCGGGTTGTACTTAGGATATGTTGGATTTATCTTGGAAAATAAGATTAAACAATATAGGATTATCGATTGTCACAAACAGTTGAATAACACTAAACTACGTAATTCGAGATTAAAAATATATGCCATAGGTGGATTCTAAAATCCAATACATTAACTTCATAACTTGATAAAAAATAACTCATTTACATAATTAGTAGGTTAAGTTAGAATAATTACAACATCACATCCCTTCCCTGTTATTGTAAATTATAGTCAACAATTATTCCTCATGAAACGATAACTCAACTCGTCAAATTATTACTTGTCAACAATTTCATATGCTTATGAATTTTGTCCGATCATATACAATCATGAATAAATTGGTTGTGATTAATGTATTATTTTGTATTCATTAATTCTCATATAGATACACGTAATTCATAAATCATAATAGATTCAACCCTACTCGAAAAAGATTGTCGAACATTGAAGAGACATCACACAACCAAATATAGTCTATAATTATTAACTAGATGAAACAAAAGTAGATAATTAAGAGGAGTCAAAATCCTAATACTTCCTTACATTCAAGTTCCTAAAATTAATTTAGCAAATTTTAATTGCTCAAATTTTACTAGGTTTTCGATTAAATAGTTATTAAAACGACCAAATCATTTTGTGTTTTCTTTACAATTGGATTAACTAGTAACTCATTTGAGGCAAATACACCAATACTCGTAGGGTCAACAGCCCTCATCACTATATTATTTGTACCGGATCCGTGCACTTATGATATTATTTCATAGTGATGAACAGACCTCTCTAGCAGCTTTGAAGTCCTGTGCTTGCGATATTGTGTTGTAATGAACAGATTTCTCTATCAGCTTTGAAAGATTCACAATTGCTCGTCAATGACAGTTCTATATATATATATATATATATATATATATATATATATATATATCAGTCAATAATGGATCAAACCTGTGCACTGAATGTTGATGAATTTGATGTTCTGGTCGCTTCACGCTTTAGAATGAGAGCATAGAGTAGCTCATTCCAAGCATCAGGAACTCCGGGGAGACACCAGTGGCTACAATCCTGCCTGTACAGAGACGACATACCTATTTTTGGACCCAAGTAATACATAGAAGAATGCCCGTCTTTTCTTCTTGATGACATATGAGTTACATTTAGTAAGTCAAATGCTCTCAAATCTGAAATGTTTTCTGACATGACTTTGGAAAATACGCTATAGCGAGCCCAAGTGTCAGATGTCACCAATGAAGAACCAAGCTCCGGAAGTGTCTCCAAATGACATGTTCCCCCAGATTGCCAATCGCCACCCCTGAAAAAGTTATATACATTTTGTTTATTGAAATAAATCACAAGCATTTCAATCGAATTTGCACAAGTAAATAGACGAGAAGATAAAAAAAACGCAATGCCATTTACCAGGCATATAAGATTGTTAAAGGTGACTTACACTAGAGAAGAAATGTAATCTGAGAGAAAAAGTATTGTTTTGCACCAACTAGTGTTGTGGTCGACATGAGTACGAAAGGTGAAGGGAGAGTAACGTAGACAACAACCATAGATAATATAAACAATATAACTAAGCAGTTTGGTAATTGGTGCAAAATCCATGAATACACAAAGACCTGAGTAACTGGTGAAGAACTCCAAGTTAAAACTTCCCAAGCTGACGCTCAATTCGAACATTTTAAATATGGCTTCAAGACAACATTTTGTGTGACTCACCAAAGGCCAGTATTTCCCAACTCTTTTTCCTTACAATTTACAAATGATATTAATATTTTGTCATTTAAATATATTATGTAAAATATCTATAGAAAAATCATAGTTTTCCCCAAAAATAATCGCTTATGAAGATAAATGTAAAACAAGCAAAAAAATTAAAGGGGCTAGACCTGAAATGTACAGGAGAATATGTTCGGAAGAAGACTTGTGTCTTGTCTGCATTCAGTTCATAGTGTATCCACTCCACCACTGTTTTTAAAGACTTCCGATATGCATCTTCAACTCTCATTTCCATCTTTACCTCTGATCCCTCTTGGAAGAAACAACCCCTGACAATCCATTAGAACTCTTAAAAGTTAAGAACATACAATGGTACGCATGAAATCATGGATACATGACAACAATTTTCCCTCCTGCAAGAAACATTCTCACAGACAAAGTAGTTCATGTTACATGCCAGTTTCATATTAAGGATTCAAATTTCAAAAGAAGTCCATGATGTTCATTAGTTGCATGCAAATACTATGGACTTTCACCATGAACAGTTAATATACATGCAACTTTCACAATATCAGACTCTGTAGAGCATACTTCGCTAAGCTTTAAAAAAAGTTCTTCACAAACATGTTTAAATAACTTAATTTTTTTCAAGTTATTAAGTAAAAACATAACTTACTTAGAAACTCGTAATTTAGTGTCAACATAACATACTTATTTCTCAGTTTCTATGATAAAAAGATTTATTTCTTTTAAAACTAACTTATTTGCTTTACAAGTAAACTTTATAAGCTTAGCCAAACATGTTCCAACAACTCATCCAGGGTTCGAGAGGAAATACAGGAGTTAAGAAGTAAGACACATGTAAACTTATTGTGTACTTGTATCCGATACAGACCCAAGGTTGGATATGCTTGGACACTCTACAATACATGCCAGATACATATTTTTTAATTATTTTATGTTTTTATATTTTCAAAGTTTTCGATATTTTCGAACACCTTAGGACACTTGAGAAGAAGAGTTTTATTGGTTATAATCTTTTGTAAAGGTCATTATATTATTATTGGCAATAGGAATTTTTTTATTTTTTTTACTTAGCCCCTGTTTGATGGTCCTTATTACGGAAAATGATGTTTTGAATAGTAATTTTTTGGAGAATGTTTGGTTAAAAATTAAGAAAAGTTTTGGGTTTACACATTGTTATTATGAATAAATTAATGAAAATACCTAATATTTAATAATTAACAAGTAGCACCTACTTTAAGGAATAAAATAACTGCCCAATGAACTGGAAATTTGATTTTCATTCATAGCAATTTGTGTCTTTTATCAAGAAAATTAAATCTTTATTCAAAGGAAAATCCAAAATATAGGACGCCGACAGAAACTCCTTTGATATTCTTGAAGGTGTTGGGTTGCTTGAGGTTGCCAATTAATCGTTAGATGAGTTGGAGTGTTATTTTTAATGATAATGAAGAAACTAACAGTGGTGATGTTGAAGAAAATTAAGTTAGGACAACTAAGAATTAAAATAAAATATTTTAGTATTTTATTTTATTTTATTGTCACACATCTTTTTTAATATTTTTTTATAATATACACACACGTATCCTATCCTAAGTTTTGTTAAGAAGTTGTATCATTGTACCCCTATCATATGGTATTAGAGTTACATATCTAAATCCATGCTTCTTAGTACACGATTACCTAGACGAGAAAAAACTGTAAAGAAATTACCCTCTTATAGTCTTCTCTTGATTCCACCAATGTCCCGTGTTGAAAACAAGCACATCTGCATCCTTCCATTTGGAAGAACTCCAATGCATTTGATCTAGTTTCAGAGTAGTTTTAATCTCAGCTGGAACATTGGCAGGAGGCCGACTTTGCAATACAAGAAATGGAGCCCTGTAGTATTCTACGGTGCAATTGTACTCTATAAATTTGAAGATCAAGAAACCTTTATGTTTGGTAATCGGGCTGCCATTTACTTCGATTATCGAGTCCTTGTTGGAAACAGCTGAAGAAAGCATACAGAGGAGGGACTCCCATTGATTTCTTCCTATCGAGTCTCCCACAAACACAAGACGTTTATTTCGCAGTTTCTTTAGCATAATCTGCGCATCAAATCTGTTTTATAGGTGCGGAGAAAAGATATCATAGTCATTTACTTGTCAAACTAGAATTAAACCGTCTCTTTCAGTAAAGAGTGCCAGAAAGGAAAAACAAATGCAAATGAAAGGATTATTTTGATTTTGTTCCTAGAAAAACCTTATTACATCAAATCAAATCCAAAGAAGTTCATACTCAAGAGTACAATTATTAAGAAGCCAAGGCAGAACAATAATCTAGAATAATTGCAAAAGAAAGTACTTGACACGAACAGCTCAATCTTAGCTACTATGAGTTAACATTAGAAACAGAACAAAATGTATGTGGAGTAGCAATCACAGTAAATCATAAATTCCCATTCTCTCAACATATTACATTTCTATATTATGTAGAACTTGCTCATAGTCATTCTTCGTTGCAAAGATAAATAGCATCCACAACAAGATTAATAGCAAAACTAAAAGCCAATTAATATGAGTAACGTCGAGCTTAATTCCAACCATCAAATGCTTTTCTTTGCCACAGTAAATAAACCACCAAAAAGTTTAGACGAGATGGTTCCCCTTTAAAGCTTAATCAGTATTAATCGAGGTGTAAATTAACAACCCAAAATATTGTCTGCAATGTTTAATAACCAAAAATACAAAATCCCAATTGAAAAAATGGAAAATTATTGGGAGAAAAGACCTTGGCAAGTTGCAATTTTTGGGTTGCCATCTCCATTTGGTGTAGAAGAAATCAGGCCTCCCATTCTCTGTACACTTAAAGCCTTCATCCAGTAACCTGCAATCTTTAGATTGGTATAAAGGATAACTCTCATCCCACACCCAATCACCTTCAAACATATTACACATATCATTATTTCCAGGCAAAATATCAGCCTTTTTTCGACTCTGATTGCCGTACCCACCATCAAATCTTAACCACAGAAACCTGTCATTCTGAATCGAAAATCTCAGCCCTTTAGGCTCACTTCTATAGTCAAATAAAGATAAGCAGAAAATAATAATACAAACTGAGACCAAAAAGAATCCAAGAACCCCTATGCCGGGCTCAAATAGCCTTAAACGCTTCATTTTCTTGAAAACTTCCATAAAAGACATAGCTTCAGAGTGTTCCATTATGGACATATTTTTTTAAGAATATAAATTGGAGTGACTGTGAGGGGGAAAAACAGAGTCAAGAGTTGTGTTGGGCAAGCAAGAAAACAACAGAAATCATCATGGCCAGTTTGGTCTGAAGCTTTGGTTTATAAATATTTGGTCTTTTGTTTTTCACAACTTTGCTTGGAAGAGTAATGGTTGGCTATTGACTGCAAGTACTGTTTTTGCAGGATCTGTTACAAAAGAGAGAGAATGGTGTCTCAAAAGCAAGGTACCAGTTATATGTGGCAGAACCAGGGGGAGGTTCAAGGTTGTGCGTGTTGGGTGAATGGAGTGGTAGAATCGTGGGAGTGGAGACGCTAATAGTTGCGAGGATTAAGCACATCTTTGCATACCAAAAAAAACTAATTAAAATTTAAGATAAAATCAATAATTAATTTCTAACTACATATTTTTTTAATCACGCGTTCAACCAATTTTTATAAAAATTTATTAAATTTCTAATTTTAACATCTACACTAAATTTTCAAATTTAGCATGTGTTTGTTTCTATTTTTTATAAACTACTTATTAGAAAAAGTCATAGTCTATCCATTCACAATTAGAAGTCACTTATTATTTACATAACTCACTACATTTTTACATTATAAAAAGATTATAAGTAACTTAAGTGTTGGGTTTGTGACCCAAATTCTAACAGGGTTGCGTGGTTTGGTGTATTGGGTTTTGAAGACGTTAAAATAGGGTTCAAGAAGGAAAATAGGATTTTCAATGGAATGCTAACGCTCACTGGCGATTGATAAGTGCGTTTTGCGCATTTAATTATGCGACAAAACATGATTAATTATTGATATAAATGTTTGAATACGGCTTAATTCAATATGAATTGTGTTTGTAGGTTTACTTTGATGGAAATAATGAAATATGCGCGAAAAAAAGGCAAAAATGACCAAAATGGAAGGAAATGAAAGTTCGGGGACTAAATCGCAATTATTCATAAGTTGACCCGAACGATGAACCGAGCATGGAACTTCGCTAAAGATCTAATTGTCAATATTATGGATGACTAGAAGAAGATGGAAGAGGAAGAAAAGCTAAAAGTGGAATGAAAAGAAGATTGGGGACGAAATTGCACTAGAAGCAAAAATTCTTCCATGCTATAGCATGAGATTATACATTGCTATAGCCCAGACCTCAACAGAGATTTTCAGGAAGGATTTACTTTGCCCATGCTACAGCATGAAAATATACCTTGCTATAGCAAGGGGTATTATGGACGAGAAATTTTTAAGTTTCCTTATCCAACTACAACTCTTATGGTAATGATTCTAGGGCAACTATAAAAGCCTAAACTCGTCCTAGACTAGGTTTTTATGCATTCTTAGAGAGAAAAACACCATTGAAGAGCAAGGAAAAAGGCGAGAACAAGGGTTTCACTTTAAGATTCAAGATTCAAGCTTTAAACCCTAATTCTTTGGTGATGTCTTCTCTTGATTATTTTTATTATTCTTTAACTTTAGTCATGCTAGGTTAGACTTTTTATGTGCTAGGTGAACGATGAATCTCGTATTGTGATCTTTTAATTTCTATTTTGCAATTTGATATTTAAACACGTTTGATGGACGTTGAATGATTTATATACACATTCTTGTCTCTACAATTATATGCGCAATAGTTGTATGAGTTTGGGTGATTTATTTTATGCATTCAAAAGAAGGGAAATAGATTCTACAAGATATAAATCATCATAAGGTCCGATAGGGGATATAAATATACCGCTATACTTTATGTGAATCTCTAAGTGTTTACAAAACGTCATGCATTCTTGTATATTGCATTTGTCATAGAAATATAGTCAAATGGTATGCTAGAATATGTTCAATTCTACTCGAAAGAGATTATTGAATAAGTTAGAAACATTGATTCTTCAACCAATTCATCGTGTTGTCAAATTGTGAAATAGGAGTTAAAAGTGAACTTGCTTGGTGATTCGGGATCCTAGTACGCTTTTTCATACATTAATTTCTTCAACTTTTGCATTTAACCATCATTATTGCATTTAGTCGAAATTTTAGTTTAATTTACATTTTAGTCATAGTTACTCATAAAATCTAGAACAATCATCTTGAATTTAATAGATTCGGTTAAGGTCGAGATAATAATAATCACGTTAAATCAATTCTCGTGGGAACGATACTCGAAATTCTAGGATTTCCACTTTATTACTTGTCAACGAACCGTGCACTTGCGGTGATTTAAATTCGAAACATATTTTCGTGAACAAGTTTTTGGCGCCGCTGCCGGGGATTGAGTATTAACTTGATTTTTGTTATTTAGACACTAATTCGAACTTGTTTTTAATTTTAGTTTATTTATTGTTTTCCATTTAGTTTATTTACTTGGGTTGAGCTAAGTGCTACTATTATCGACAGGACTACCAGGAACAAATACAATGGCTAATCAACAACTGGAACCGATTATAGTACCTGCAGCTCCAGCCAATGCTGAAGCACACGATGATGGGGATGCTTTGCTTGGGGATTTCCTGTCACCGTTTGTTGTTCAAAACCAATCTAGCATTGTCTACCCAGCTTTCGAGCAGCCGAATTTTCAGCGGAAGACGAATGTCATTCAGCTTTTTCAGAATGGACAGCAATTCTACGGGACAGTCAACGAGAATCCACATACACATGTATCCCGTTTCTTAGATATGTATCAACATTTCAAGTACCCAGGGATATCAGAAGATGCAATCAGACTGAGGCTGTTCCCGCTCACTCTCCGGGATAAAGCACTTGAATGGCTCGATTCACTCCCGGTGGCAAGTGTAACTACGTGGAATGACTTGGCTCACAAATTCTGTACCAAATACTTCCCACCAGCCAAGGTGGCGAGAATGAGGCACGACATATCCATATTTAGCCAAAATGATACTGAGTCGTTCGATGAAGCGTGGAACAGATTCAAGAGCATGCTACGGAAGTGTCCTCAACATGGGTTCGATCAGAAAACACAAGTTAGGTTTTTCTATTTGGGACTAACTCCGGCGTCCAGAAATATGGTGGATTCATCATCAAACGGCTCCATAAGCACTAGGTCAATTGCTGGAGCCTGGGAATTGTTTGAAAGAATGGCTAATACTTCAGCCATGTGGTCTACAGATAGAGGAGGCACAAAGAAATCAGTCGAAGTGTATGAGGTGGATAGCTACTCAGCATTGTCTGTAAAAATTGACTCACTATTTCACAAGATGGAGAGTATGACACAGACAGTGAACTCAGCACAGGTCAGGAAATTAATTTGTGAAGAATGTGGAGCAGAACACCCCACAGCCGACTGTCCCATCCTTACACAAAGACTGGAACAGGTGGATTTTGCCTAATGGGATCAACGTCAGCAAAACAACCCCTATTCTGAAACATACAATCCAGGTTGGAGAAATCACCCAAATTTCTCTTGAGGTGGAAACCAAAATCACAATCAGAATCATAATCGGGCTCAGGGTCAGTTTCAGCAGGAGAAGAAATCTCAGTTGGAAGACATGTTCGCAAAATACATGGAAACCACAAATCAGTTCATGAGAAAGACTGAAACTAACCTCCAGAATCAGAGTGCAGCAATTAAAAATCTAGAAACCCAAATGGGGCAGTTAGCTCTGTCTATGACAGGGAGAGTACCGGTGCATTACCGAGCAACACAGAAGTTAATCCTAGGGAGCAATGTCAAGCCATTACTACACGAAGTGGAGTTCAGCTACCTGAGATACATGTTAAGAGACCAGGTGCAAATGAAGAGCGAGTGGAGTCTTCTGAAGAAGAGAATGAGAAGCAGGTTGACAACATCAAGAAGACATCAGGAAGAGAAAGTCTAGAAAAATCACAACAAGGGCCAGATAATTCGGTAAATCCCTATGAGCCACCCATTCCATTCCCACAACAGTTGAGGAAGCATCAATGGGAGCAACAATACAACAAATTTCTTGAAGTTTTCACGAAACTCCATATAAACATCCCATTTGTCGAAGCACTGTTCAAAATGCCTGGCTACGCCAAGTTCCTGAAAGATATTCTATCCAAGAAACGAAAGCTAGAGGAGCATGAGACAGTAATGCTAACAGAAGAGTGCAGTGCCGTAATTCAGAAAAAACTCCCACCAAAACTGAAAGATCCAGGAAGTTTTACTATACTTTGCACTATTGGTGAATGTTATTTTGAAAAAGCTCTTTGTGATCTTGGTGCAAGTATTAATTTAATGCCTCTATCCGTTTTCAAGAAACTCGGACTAGGGGAAGCCAAAGCAACTACAGTGACACTGCAATTAGCTGATCGATCATTTGTACATCCGAGAGGGATAATTGAAGATGTACTAGTCAAGGTAGACAAATTTATTTTCCCAGCAGATTTCCTCATTCTGGATATGGAAGAAGATAAGAATACCCCACTTATCTTGGGCAGACCGTTCCTAGCTACCAGCAGAGCTTTGGTAGATGTTGAAAATGGTCAGTTAAATTTGAAATTTGGCGAGGAACAGATAACTTTCAGCGTTTTCAATATGATGGATGAGCATGTCAAGTCAGATAAGTGCTATCGAATTGATGTGGTAGGGGAGGTGTTGCAGAAGAAAATTGTGTTTCAAAACTTTTCAAACGTTGCTGATGACCATAATGTGTATTTTCAACTCGAACATAATCTTAAGAAGCAAGAAGGCTACATTGTTGAGTTCGAGACAGTTTATGAGGGAAAATCAGATGACACGGACAAAGTTAAGACTGAAGTTTGGAGGAACGCTACAGTAAGAAAGAAAATGTCATTGAAGAAGCTAATCAGGACCTCCAAGGCTATGTTCGACGTACCCTAACAGACCGCCACAGTAAAGTCGAGCTATCGACTATAAACAAGCGCTGGTTGGGAGGCAACCCAACAATTCTTCCCTTTTATTTATTTCGCTTTATGCATTAGATTAGGAATTTCTTTTTCAAGTTTTTTATAATTTTTAATAAGATTACTTTTTCATCGTCTCTACAGGTAATAAAAGAGCATATGCATGGTCCACATTATTTTTCCTCCACCATCTTCACATTCGCATATCTATCGATCAGGGGAGTATTCATCACCCTTTATTCTTTATCTCCTGTGAATTTGTCCTTGATTTTCTGTGCTGCTAAGTTTGTATTTTATTATTCTTTAAACATTGAGGACAATGTTCTATATACGTTTGGAGGTGGGACAATGTTGTTCTATATACGTTTGTGTGAAAAAAAAAATTTGTATTTTTGTGTGAGTTTAATGGCCTTGCCAGCAATGATGAGAATATTGGAATCAGTATAGCTATGAATAGGGAAAATTATGCATACTTAATCGATCGATACTTGTCTATGTGGAACTTGACATTTTTGCGCACAATAATTGTGTTGGGCATGGTAAGCCAATGATGGGATGCTTGAGTCATAGTGGAGTTGAACATGATAGGTCCACCTTGAAAACTTCTATTGCACCATTCGAAAAATCATCATTCTAGAAGTTTGGAGATGATTTAGCTGTTACAGGGGAACATTGAGATAAGTATGGATTCCATGTGTGAAAATTGTGTTGTGTGGATTGGATTAGATCAATGAGACGAAAACGAGGTAAAAGTTTCAAGTCAGAGGTCGGTTCTAAAAATTGGATGTCTAAAAGAAAAGGGGCATTGCACTAATTATTGAATCGCTAAGACATCTGTTCGAGCCTGTATAACTCGAGTGATTAAGTCTGTAAGGGTTTAAAATCTGGTGCCTTATGGTCATCTGACTTGGGAGTCATCGGCCTAAATCTCGCTACAGGGGTTATATAGAAAGCAAATGGAAGATGTCATATATGTGAAAAAAAAAAACAAAAAAAAAATAAAAAAAATCTATCATTTGTTGAATATTATACATGTTTCTATGTATAGAAATACATTGAATTAGCCGCCAAACATCTGTTGATAGAATCTATCTCTGATTGTGAAGCAAGTAACCTAGTCGAGTCCATAACGGTTGAAACAATCAAAGTAAATATAGAATCCATGCTTGTTGAATTGTGAACTTATGACCGCGAGATCTATCCAAACAGAGAATGTAAGGTCTAAGTAAATCAAAACTATACTCTAGAACACACCCATGGATCGTTGAGTGAAAAGAATAAGTTTGGGGGTGTGAATCTCTCGAGCGAAGAAAGAAAGAAAATTTAACTACTGCAGGTCGGGAATTTGCACCCATCATTAGACTTTGCATGAGTATGCACACACATACACATCAAGTTCTGCATGCGATATGTGGAGGTTGATTTGAGTTTGCACTATGGAAACTGTTCATTAGTTAATTACTAAATTTTGATCTTGAGATACGGCAGGCTGTTAAACCATGTTTTGCGTAAAGTTAGCTCTGTCTAGAAAATCTATAAACCCAAATGGAGTGCAGTTAGCTCTGACTATGACAGGAGGAGAGTACTGGTGGCATACCAATCAAACACAGAAGTTTAATCCTAGAGGAGCAATGTCAGCCCATTACTACACGAAAGTGGAGTTCAGCTACCTGAGGATACATGTTAATAGACAGGTGCAAATAAGAGCGAGTGAGTCCTCTGAAGAAGAGAAGAGAAGCAGGTTGACCTAGCATCAATGAAGACATCAGGAAAGAAAGTCTGATAAAAATCACAAACATAATCTTAACTTTTCAAACGCTGCTAATGACCAATATGTGCATTTTCAACCGAAGAAAATCTTAAGAAGCAAGAAGGCTACATTGTTGAGTTCGAGGCAGTTTATGAGGGAAAATTAGATGACACAGACAAAGTAAAGGCTGAAGTTTAGAGGAACGCTGCAGTAAGAAAGAAAATGTCATTGAAGACGCTAATCAGGACCTCCAAGGCTATGTTCTACGCCCTAATAACCACCACCGTACAGTTCAGGCTATCGACTAATAAACAAGCGCTGGTTGGGAGGCAACCCAACAATTGTTTCCATTTATTATTCGCTTTATGCATTATATTAGGAATTTTTTTTTCAAGTTTTTTTATAATTTTTAATAATATTAACTTTTCATCGTCTCTACAGGTAATAAAAGAGCATATGCATGGTCCACATTATTTGTCCTCCACCATCTTCACATTCGCATCTCTATCGATCAGAGGAGTATTCATCACCCTATATTCTTTATCTCCTGTGAATTTGTCCTTGATTTTATGCATTGCTAAGTTTGTATTTTATTATTCTTTAAACATTGAGGACAATGTTCTATATACGTTTGGGGGTGGGACAATGTTGTTCTATATACGTTTGTGTGATTGTGTGAAAAAAAAATTTGTTTTTTTTGTGTGTGAGTTTAATGGCCTTGCCGGCAATGATGAGAATATTGGAATCAGTATAGTTATGAAAAGTGGAAATTATGCATGCTTAATTGATCGATACTTGTCTATATGGAACTTGACATTTTTGCGCACAATAATTGTGTTGGGCTTGCTAAGCTAATGATGGGATGTTTGAGTCATAGTGGAGTTGAACATGATAGGTCAACCTCGAAAACTTTATTGCACCATTCGAAAAACCATCATTTTAGAAGTTTGGAGATGATTTAGCTGTTACAGGGGAACATTGAGATAAGTATGGATTCCATGTGTGAAAATTGTATTGTGTGGATCGGATTAGATCAATGAGACGAAAATGAGGTAAAAGTTTCAAGTCAGAGGTCGGTTCTAGAAATTGGATTTCTAAAAGAAAATGGGCATTGCACTAATCATTGAATCGCTAAGACATCTGTTCGAGCCTGTATAACTCGAGTGATTAAGCCTATAAGGGTTTAAAACCTGGTGCCCTATGGTCATCTGACTTGGGAGTCATCGGCCTAAATCTCGCTACATGGGTTATATAGAAAGCAAATGGAAGGTGTCATATATGTGAAAAAAAAACACAAAAATCTATCATTTGATGAATATTATACATGTTTCTATGTATGAAATGCATTGATTAGCCCCAGACATCTTGTTGATAGAATCATATCTCTGATGCGAAGCAAGTAACCTAGTCTAGTCTTAACGGTTGAAACAATCAAAGAAATAGGAGAATCCATGCTTGTTGAATTGTGAACTTATGACCGCGAGATCTATCCAAACAGAGAAAGTAAGGACTAAGTAAATCAAAACTATACTCTAGAACACACCCATGGATCGTTGAGTGAAAAGAATAAGTTTGGGGGGGTGTGAATCTCTCGAGCGAAGAAAGAAAAAAATTTAACTACTGCAGGTCGGGAATTTGCACCCATCATTAGACTTTGCATGAGTATGCACACACATACACATCAAGTTCTGCATGTGATAGGTGGAGGTTAATTTGAGTTTACACTGTGGAAACTGTTCATTGGTTAATTACTGAATTCTAATCATGAGATACGGCAGGCTATTAAACCATGTTTTGCGTAAAGTTAGCTCTGTCTAGAAAAATCTAGAAACCCAAATGGGGCAGTTAGCTCTGTCTATGACAGGGAGAGTACCTGGTGCATTACCAAGCAACACAGAAGTTAATCCTAGGGAGCAATGTCAAGCCATTACTACACGAAGTGGAGTTCAGCTACCTGAGATACATGTTAAGAGACCAGGTGCAAATGAAGAGCGAGTGGAGTCTTCTGAAGAAGAGAATGAGAAGCAGGTTGACAACATCAAGAAGACATCAGGAAGAGAAAGTCTAGAAAAATCACAAACATAATCTTAACTTTTCAAACGTTTCTGATGACCATAATGTGTATTTTCAACTCGAACATAATCTTAAGAAACAAGAAGGCTACATTGTTGAGTTCGAGACAGTTTATGAGGGAAAATCAGATGACACGGACAAAGTTAAGACTGAAGTTTGGAGGAACGCTACAGTAAGAAAGAAAATGTCATTGAAGAAGCTAATCAGGACCTCCAAGGCTATGTTCGACGTACCCTAATAGACCACCACCGTACAGTCGAGCTATCGACTATAAACAAGCGCTGGTTGGGAGGCAACCCAACAATTCTTCCATTTTATTTATTTCGCTTTATGCATTAGATTAGGAATTTTTTTTTCAAGTTTTTTATAATTTTTAATAAGATTACTTTTTCATCGTCTCTATAGGTAATAAAAGAGCATATGCATGATCCACATTATTTTTCCTCCACCATCTTCACATTCGCATCTCTATCGATCATGGGAGTATTCATCACCCTTTATTCTTTATCTCCTGTGAATTTGTCATTGATTTTATGCGTTGCTAAGTTTGTATTTTATTATTCTTTAAACATTGAGGACAATGTTCTATGTACGTTTGGGGGTGGGACAATGTTGTTCTATATACGTTTGTGTGGAATTTTTTTTTTATTTTTGTGAGTTTAATGGCCTTGCCGGCAATGATGAGAATATTGGAATCAGTATAGCTATGAATAGGGGAAATTATGCATGCTTAATTGATCGATACTTGTCTATGTGGAACTTGACATTTTTGCGCACAATAATTGTGTTGGGCATGCTAAGCTAATGATGGGATGTTTGAGTCATAGTGGAGTTGAACATGATAGGTCAACCTCGAAAACTTCTATTGCACCATTCAAAAAATCATCATTTTAGAAGTTTGGAGATGATTTAGCTGTTACAGGGGAACATTGAGATAAGTATGGATTCCATGTGTGAAAATTGTATTGTGTGGATCGGATTAGATCAATGAGACGAAAATGAGGTAAAAGTTTCAAGTCAGAGGTCGGTTCTAGAAATTGGATTTCTAAAAGAAAGGGGGCATTGCACTAATCATTGAATCGCTAAGACATCTGTTCGAGCCTGTATAACTCGAGTGATTAAGCCTGTAAGGGTTTAAAACCTGGTGCCCTATGGTCATCTGACTTGGGAGTCATCGGCCTAAATCTCGCTACATGGGTTATATAAAAAGCAAATGGAAGGTGTCATATATGTGAAAAAAAAACACAAAAATCTATCATTTGTTGAATATTATACATGTTTCTATGTATGAAATACATTGATTAGCCCCAAACATCTTGTTGATAGAATCATATCTCTGATGTGAAGCAAGTAACCTAGTCTAGTCTTAACGGTTGAAACAATCAAAGAAATAGGAGAATCCATGCTTGTTGAATTGTGAACTTATGACCGCGAGATCTATCCAAACAGAGAATGTAAGGTCTAAGTAAATCAAAACTATACTCTAGAACACACCCATGGATCGTTGAGTGAAAAGAATAAGTTTGGGGGTGTGAATCTCTCGAGCGAAGAAAGAAAGAAAATTTAACTACTGCAGGTCGGGAATTTGCACCCATCATTAGACTTTGCATGAGTATGCACACACATACACATCAAGTTCTGCATGTGATAGGTGGAGGTTAATTTGAGTTTACACTGTGGAAACTGTTCATTGGTTAATTACTGAATTCTAATCATGAGATACGGCAGGCTGTTAAACCATGTTTTGCGTAAAGTTAGCTCTGTCTAGAAAAATCTAGAAACCCAAATGGGGCAGTTAGCTCTGTCTATGACAGGGAGAGTACCTGGTGCATTACCAAGCAACACAGAAGTTAATCCTAGGGAGCAATGTCAAGCCATTACTACACGAAGTGGAGTTCAGCTACCTGAGATACATGTTAAGAGACCAGGTGCAAATGAAGAGCGAGTGGAGTCTTCTGAAGAAGAGAATGAGAAGCAGGTTGACAACATCAAGAAGACATCAGGAAGAGAAAGTCTAGAAAAATCACAAACATAATCTTAACTTTTCAAACGTTTCTGATGACCATAATGTGTATTTTCAACTCGAACATAATCTTAAGAAACAAGAAGGCTACATTGTTGAGTTCGAGACAGTTTATGAGGGAAAATCAGATGACACGGACAAAGTTAAGACTGAAGTTTGGAGGAACGCTACAGTAAGAAAGAAAATGTCATTGAAGAAGCTAATCAGGACCTCCAAGGCTATGTTCGACGTACCCTAATAGACCACCACCGTACAGTCGAGCTATCGACTATAAACAAGCGCTGGTTGGGAGGCAACCCAACAATTCTTCCATTTTATTTATTTCGCTTTATGCATTAGATTAGGAATTTTTTTTTCAAGTTTTTTATAATTTTTAATAAGATTACTTTTTCATCGTCTCTATAGGTAATAAAAGAGCATATGCATGATCCACATTATTTTTCCTCCACCATCTTCACATTCGCATCTCTATCGATCATGGGAGTATTCATCACCCTTTATTCTTTATCTCCTGTGAATTTGTCATTGATTTTATGCGTTGCTAAGTTTGTATTTTATTATTCTTTAAACATTGAGGACAATGTTCTATGTACGTTTGGGGGTGGGACAATGTTGTTCTATATACGTTTGTGTGGAATTTTTTTTTTATTTTTGTGAGTTTAATGGCCTTGCCGGCAATGATGAGAATATTGGAATCAGTATAGCTATGAATAGGGGAAATTATGCATGCTTAATTGATCGATACTTGTCTATGTGGAACTTGACATTTTTGCGCACAATAATTGTGTTGGGCATGCTAAGCTAATGATGGGATGTTTGAGTCATAGTGGAGTTGAACATGATAGGTCAACCTCGAAAACTTCTATTGCACCATTCAAAAAATCATCATTTTAGAAGTTTGGAGATGATTTAGCTGTTACAGGGGAACATTGAGATAAGTATGGATTCCATGTGTGAAAATTGTATTGTGTGGATCGGATTAGATCAATGAGACGAAAATGAGGTAAAAGTTTCAAGTCAGAGGTCGGTTCTAGAAATTGGATTTCTAAAAGAAAGGGGGCATTGCACTAATCATTGAATCGCTAAGACATCTGTTCGAGCCTGTATAACTCGAGTGATTAAGCCTGTAAGAGTTTAAAACCTGGTGCCCTATGGTCATCTGACTTGGGAGTCATCGGCCTAAATCTCGCTACATGGGTTATATAAAAAGCAAATAGAAGGTGTCATATATGTGAAAAAAAAACACAAAAATCTATCATTTGTTGAATATTATACATGTTTCTATGTATGAAATACATTGATTAGCCCCAAACATCTTGTTGATAGAATCATATCTCTGATGTGAAGCAAGTAACCTAGTCTAGTCTTAACGGTTGAAACAATCAAAGAAATAGGAGAATCCATGCTTGTTGAATTGTGAACTTATGACCGCGAGATCTATCCAAACAGAGAGGGTAAGGACTAAGTAAATCAAAACTATACTCTAGAACACACCCATGGATCGTTGAGTGAAAAGAATAAGTTTGGGGGTGTGAATCTCTCGAGCGAAGAAAGAAAGAAAATTTAACTACTGCAGGTCGGGATTTGCACCCATCATCAGTTTGGTATGCTTTGCATGAGTATGCACACACATACACATCAAGTTCTGCATGTGATAGGTGGAGGTTGATTTGAGTTTACACTGTGGAAACTGTTCATTGGTTAATTACTGAATTCTAATCCTGAGATACGGCAGGCTGTTAAACCATGTTTTGCGTAAAGTTAGGTCATCATCTTGTTTGAGGACAAACACCAATTCAAGTTTGGGGGATTTGATAAGTGCGTTTTGCGCACTTAATTATGCGACAAAACATGATTAATTGTTGATATAAATGCTTGAATACGGCTTAATTCAATATGAATTGTGTTTGTAGGTTTACTTTGATGGAAATAATGAAATATGCGCGAAAAAGGCAAAAATGACCAAAATGGAAAGAAATGAAAGTTCGGGGACTAAATTGCAATTATTCATAAGTTAACCCGAACGATGAACCGAGCATGGAACTTCGCTAAAGATCTAATTATCAATATTATGGATGACTAGAAGAAGATGGAAGAGGAAGAAAAGCTAAAAGTGGAATGAAAAGAAGATTGAGGACCAAGTTGCACTAGAAGCAAAAATTCTTCCATGCTATAGCATGAGATTATACATTGCTATAGCCCAGACCTCAACAGAGATTTTCAGGAAGGATTTACTTTGCCCATGCTACAGCATGAAAATATACCTTGCTATAGCAAGGGGTATTCTGGGCGAGAAATTCTTAAGTTTCCTTATCCAACTACAACTCTTATGGTAATGATTCTAGGGCAACTATAAAAGCCTAAACTCGTCCTAGACTAGGTTTTTATGCATTCTTAGAGAGAAAAACACCATTGAAGAGCAAGGAAAAAGGCGAGAACAAGGGTTTCACTTTAAGATTCAAGATTCAAGCTTTAAACCTTAATTCTTTGGTGATGTCTTCTCTTGATTATTTTTATTATTCTTTAACTTTAGTCATGCTAGGTTAGACTTTTTATGTGCTAGGTGAACGATGAATCTCGTATTGTGATCTTTTAATTTCTATTTTGCAATTTGATATTTAAACACGTTTGATGGATGTTGAATGATTTATATACACATTCTTGTCTCTACAATTATATGCGCAATAGTTGTATGAGTTTGGGTGATTTATTTTATGCATTCAAAAGAAGGGAAATAGATTCTACAAGATATAAATCATCATAAGGTCCGATAGGGGATATAAATATACCGCTATACTTTATGTGAATCTCTAAGTGTTTACAAAACGTCATGCATTCTTATATATTGCATTTGTCATAGAAATATAGTCAAATGGTATGCTAGAATATGTTCAATTCTACTCGAAAGAGATTATTGAATAAGTTAGAAACATTGATTCTTCAACCAATTCATCGTGTTGTCAAATTGTGAAATAGGAGTTAAAAGTGAACTTGCTTGGTGATTCGGGATCCTAGTACGCTTTTTCATACATTAATTTCTTCAACTTTTACATTTAACCATCATTATTGCATTTAGTCGAAATTTTAGTTTAATTTACATTTTAGTCATAGTTACTCATAAAATCTAGAACAATCATCTTGAATTTAATAGATTCGGTTAAGGTCGAGATAATAATAATCACGTTAAATCAATCCTCGTGGGAACGATACTCGAAATTCTAGGATTTCCACTTTATTACTTGTCAACGAACCGTGCACTTGCGGTGATTTAAATTCGAAACATATTTTCGTGAACAGCGATAGAGTAACGCTTGAGCGCCATGCCTAGCGCTTAGTGTCGTGGTTGTTCGGGATTGTTCTCGTTTTGATTAATCCACACATTTTTATGTAGTTTTCATCGTTAGGACTATTATTAGGTTTGACATGTGCCCCTATAAATAGTAGACTATTCTTTACAAGTTAATTGAGCATTACAAGTTAGAATTGTATAAGAACATAATATTGATGTAATTTCTCTTTTCATTATTAGTGAATAAAATTGTTAACTCCTCTGTCAAATTGAATTATTGTTTCTCGTGTTATGTTATTGTGATCAATACTTCATATTGGACCGTATAACCTTGTTCCGTCCCAACAAGTGGTATCAAATCTTTGGTTTGATTTGTTCGAGGTTCTTTTTGTTATTGATGACATTCCACTTTTTTTATCGTAGCATTAAATTTTTGTTGTGGCATGTGAAGATGTGAGCATTATTTGCTCAATGGATTTAGATGGTGCGTGTTAGGATTTGACAAGATACCTACAATTTGGATGACAGAGGAGAAACAACGTAAAGATCGAAAGGCACTTTCACAAATTCATCTTCATATTTTGAATAATATTCTTCAGGATGTTCTGAATGAGAAAACTATAGCTTCGTTGTAGTTGAAGTTTGAGCAATTGTGCATGACTAAGAGTTTAACTAGTAAATTGCACCAAAAACAACGTTTGTATTCTTATTGCATGACAGAAGATGTATCTCTGGAAAATCACATAGCTGTTTTTAAACAAATCATCGTTGATTTGGAAACTTTAGAAGTAAAGTGTGATGAAAAAGATTTGGTCTTAATTCTTTTGTGTTCATTGCTTGCTTTGCTTATATCATTTAGAGACACAATTTTATATAGTTGTGATACTCTCATTGTTAAAGATGCGTATGATGTTTTATTTTCAAATGAGAAGATGAAGCATCTGGTTGGATTTGAGGCTAGAGATGAAGAAGGCCTTGGTCACGGTGATTACAGAAGGGGCAGGTCGAAATTTAATTTCTGTAATCAAGTTTGCTTTTATTGCAAGAAGAAATGACACATCAAGAGGATTGCAACAAGTTGTAGAATAAAGGAAATTTGACTATAAGTCAAAAGGGAAAGCAACTAAAAACTACAGGTGAAGTCGATTTCGCAGAGAGCTATTTGAATAATGGAGATATGTTGGCTATTTCTAATGAAGACTTCAAACTGGACAATGATTGAATTCTTGATTCAGCTTGTGCTTTTCATATGTGTCCCAATTGGGATTTGTTTTCAACATATGAAACATTTTTGAAAGATATCGTGGACATGAGAAACAATGCACCTTGTCGAGTAACTGGTATTGATAAAAATGTGGAGTTTTGAAAGTTCACAAAAGTGTATGTATTATACTGAAGGGGCGGAAAACGTTCCAATTATACGTCTTGTAGAATCTGTGAAGAATAGTTAGCAAATGTTTAGTAGCGTAGTGGTTATTCAGTTTGGTACAGTACCATTGGGATTCGGTTTGGGGTTCGTGTTGAAGAATACAACTCAGTCAAGTTCAGAGGTTATCGGCAATGTCACTTTGTTACAATCACATGTGATGATGTCGTATTCAGTTGCTAAAGACAGACTTGGTGGAGATAAGAATGGGTAAGTTAATTTTTATTGCACATGCTTTAAGTGTTGTTGAAGATGTGGAGTCTAGCAAATGACCTTCTACAAAAGCATTTTGTGGTGAATCTATTAAGTTTCCTCTAACGGATTTTATCATCATTTCTTGCTTGCTCTAAACACAATGGAAGTTCCTACTAGTACTTAGGGGTAAATCAAAGAGCAAGAGGTAGCTCTCAAACCTAGTATATCATGGAAGGTTCAACCTCCCTTATTGCATGGCCCCAATACCTATTGGTGGTGGCGGAGACAGAATTGTTTTGTTTGAGAAGCCCACCAATAGTCAATGGTATTACCATAATTGGCAATCAACAAACTAGTTGTAGCTAATAGAGAGAGCGACATTTTGAGGTAAACAATAAACCTATTGGAATTGAAAATGAGTAAATTGTTTATTTTTGAAATCTTAGGTTATGTGCAAACTTAATCATCCAAAAACTTGCTCGTGCATATATGTGAGGAAACTATAAAGCTAATGTTAATGAAAATATGTAAACAGGGATTAAATGAGCAAATGAAACTTACAAATGGGGATTGAAGCTCCTAAAGGTTGGGGACTAATCGCACAAATTTTTCAAATTAAAAAATGTCAAAAAGGATAGAGTCTAGGGAAAGGAAGGGAAAAAGGTATCAAAGAATGCTTTGGCTATTGTCTACATTAATTGAACTTTAAAAAATTGTGGGATAAAATTCTTAGAGTTACGATAGTTCATTATTTAGAGAAAACAAGATTCAATACCACCCCAATATCGAGGTTTTTGTTTTGGTTTCTTATGGCATTGTCAACAGATACAATTCATACAACATATATCAATTGAGTAAATATTATTTTATTAGCCATTTATTTGCATTTTTTAAAGAGGATTGGAGAATATATTTTTATTAAATTTCTTCTTTGAATTGAACTATGAACTCTTTATGCTGGTCGAGAAATGGTGATTATATCTATAAGAGAAGACAAGTTTATTTATAAAATAATGTAAAACCAACCACAAGATAATATTCAAGGAATAAGAAATGGATTTATATTAGCTTGATCAAAATTAACACTTTTTGTTTCATAGCGCTGATATCAGCTTCGATTGATGTATAATTTATCAAATTACTTCTGTAAATTTTGCATTCCAAGAAAATTGTTACTCCTCGCCACCGAGGCTCAAGTCAAAACGCCACGTAGCAATCCACGTTGAAAGAAAAGTCAACAAAGAGTCCACTGGTCAAACATAAAGACATCAAATGAATTGCTTAAGCTATTGTGTCGAAGAACAGCCTAAATGGCTGAAGCATGTAAATCCGAAGGTAATCCTATTAAGTCGAAGTGCTACATAAAGAAGTCAGAGAAAAAGATGAAGCTCTTTGTTCACGAAAATGTCTAATTAAAGTCACCATAAGTGTACGGTTCGTCACAAGTAATAAAGTAAATTTTTTAAGTCCGAATATCGTCTTACAAGGATTGATTAGTTTTAATTCTAATCACCATGACCTTAACCGAAATAATAAGAATGAGAATGTTCGTTCTGTTGAATTTATAACTAAATTAATGATGCGCATGAAATTGTGAATGCTTTAACTAGATTAAATGAGATTTATGTCGAATGCAAGTTGATATTTTTTAATATATAAGTAATGTACTAGGACCACAAATCCCCATGTAATAGTTTTCTTTAAACCTAGTTCTACACCTTGACACGCGATTGAAATTTTGAAAAATCAATGCTCCTAAATTATTTAACAGTCTCTCTCTAGCAAAGTTAAACATATTTCAATTTGTAACCCGACTATATTTCTAAGGCGGATGCAAACATACAAAAATGCACTAGTTTTGTGAGCACTAAAGATTCACATAGGGTATAGAGGTATATTTATATCCCCTATCGGACTCTATGATGATTTATACCATGTTGAACCTATTCCACTTCTTTCGAATGCATGAAACAAGTCACCAAACTCACACAATTACGTATACAATAATTATGGAGAAAATAAATTCATATAAATCATTCAAATATTCCAAAACGTGTTTTTTATTCTAAAAAATGTAAACCTAGATAAAAAAAAATCATATTACATAGTTCATCTAACCCTATCACAAAATAAATCTAGCCTAACATGGTAAAATAAAATAAAAAATCAGAATAATCTATGAAAACAACATTACTAATTTGATTATTGAATTAAAACTTCGTGTCGTGGTGTTATTCTCCTCTTTTGTGCCTCTTTTTCTTGTTTAAAACCATTGTTCAATGTTCTCCCCCACATTCTAGACGGTTCTCTGGTTTGAATATCATCCTAAGATTTGTTTCCATAAGTATTTTATACGAAAAAGGAAACTAGAATTCTCGCCAAACTTTTATACTATGCGACCGCATAGTAGAGCAAATTGGCCCTCTATGTTTCCCTGAATTGACCAATGCGACCGCATAGTTGTGACAAATTACAAATTCTTGCATTTTGGCCCTCAAATTTAGTTTTGCCAATCTTGACCTCTTTTCCCAGTCTTCTTCATCCAATGCTCAATTAGTCCTCGACATCTTTACATTTCAATTCCTCTTCTATGTCATCTTTCGGTTATTAGCACATTGGTCCCTGGACTTTGGTTTTCTTGCATTGTAGTCCATTTCCCATTTTCTTCTCCTATCTTCCGTCATATTCATCATTGTTGTCCTGTATAACACAAATTTCATCGAATTAAGCTATATTCCACATATTTATTAATAATTATTCACTTTTGTGGCTTAAACTAAGTGTGTAAAGTGCACTTATCAACTTCCCCAAATTTGAACTTTTGTTTGTCCTCAACAAAACTGTAACTTAATTCCACATAAAACATGGTTTGACAACATGTCGTGTCTCAAGATTCCTGTTTCACGCAAACCTTGACGTGTATGTGTGTGAGAACTCATGCCAACATATTAAGATCATGATTAGCTCAACACCCGACCCAGAATAGTCCAGTATTTCCTCACTTCGCTCGAGAGATACACACCCCCAAACTTTGTTCTTTTCACTCAATTTTCTCGGGATTTGTTCTAAAGTTGAACTCGTTTACGTCAACTCCTTACCCTCTCTTAAGTTGGATAAGTCCTACTATTACAAGCTCTCATTTCAACAAGTCAAGATTCTCCTATATTTTTGATTGATTCAACCTTTGAGACTAAATTAAGTTACTTAGTTCTTATTAAAGGTATAATTCTATCAACCGGATGCATGGGGTTTAATCAATGATTTTTTTTATGGAGCTGTTATTATTATTAACATTTTTTCATTTGATTTCTATATAACCCATGTAACGAGTTTTAGGCCGATGACTCCAAAGTCAGATGACCGCAGGGCACCAGGTTTTCAACCACCCTTACAGGCTTAATCGCTCGAGTTATACATGCTCGAGAAGATGCTTTCATTTATTTGAAGATTAGTGCATTGCCCCTTTTCTTTTAGACATTCAATTTCTACAACTAACCTCTAACTTAAAACTTTCACCTCATCTTCGTCTTATTGGTTTTAGACAATCCACACAAGTTGGTATCATACACGAAATCTCTACTCATCTTAATGATCTCTTGTAACAAATCAAACATCTCCAAACCACCCTACAATTGGATTATGGATACATACTATGTAGGTTATTCGAGTTTATGTACTATGTTCGACTATTTTCTAAGTAATGAACCAAATAAATATGTCAACATGAATTATGTGCATAGAAAATGTCAAGTGTAACACGAACAAGATTTGATTAATCTAGTAGTGCACTATATTCATCATTCACAATTCGTACATAATCCAATATTAAGCATCATCGCCAGCAAAGTTATCGAACCTACACAAGCACACAAATCAAATCTAATGCTAGAAAATGAATAAAAATTGAAGGTAACTTAACGAAAACTATTCAATTTTTTTTTCACACAAATCTACAGTAAAACATGATGAATGCCACCCCAAACTTATATAAGACATTGTGTGCAATGTTTGACGAATAACAAATAGAAGTAAAATGAATACATAACAATAAGAACAAATGCATAATAAGTCAAAGAAAATTGGGGCTCAGAATACTCCATTCATCATTACGGAGGTGGTAGATGGAAATTTGAGCCGGATGTGCCATCAGCCGATGGTGGTGGTAGACAAGCGAGGATCTGTTTTATTAACTAGGATTGCTATACAAGCTTGGCCTGCATGCCCTAAATGTAGAGGGACTGATCCTAAAATTTGGCCTCGATGTCAACCAAACGGTCCCTAAACTCATTAGCTCACAACTGAATCCCATCAACTCTGCCCATATAATTATTCAGCCTCTCATTCATGATCTCAACTTCGCATCTCACAGCCAAAGACTCCCTATTGGTATTGGAAGCAAAGTTTCTGATTCTTATAGCATGTCATCCCTAAGCGTCTGGATAGTCATACCCATGGCACCCACAGTTTGCCCAAAACCCTCTATATCACGACTCGAACCAGTCATAGTAGCAAACATCTATCATAACAGCTGTGTATCGACCTTTAGTGGTGCCGATTGTGGTGGTACCTCGGGCATCTTGGTGTCCTCTGCCCCCTGATCATGTACAACCTACTACTGCCTCAACTGCGCCCTCTCTTGCTTCTCTCGATGCTTCGCCCTAGCTCGATCATGAGCCTCTAAGGTAGTCTGTTTAATGAAAGGACTAGGTTTCTAATTAAGATCCCTAGATGGGATAGTAATGCCAGTCCACTTGTATATGCCAATGATGAGACTCGAAAAAAGCAAAGATCGGTGTCGATCTCTCCAAACACCCTGAGAGTGAATCTGATCATAGATAAACGTCGCTAATCAATCTTCTATCCTCGCACCAAGTGATAAATGTAGTTCGATGTGAGATGGGCTCGATGTTGTGGTAAATGAACAACCAAAGAATGGATATCGCTGGTGTAAGCTCAATTTGATGCCACACAGAAGTCTGTAATGGCCAAACATCCTCACGTCCAAGTAGAACTCTCCCTACCATGCTCCAATGGAAATCACCGGGAATAGGAGTGATGTTATCCAACATCAATTAATAGTAGTCATGAATGACCTCAAGTATAAACATAATCTACTTATCCCGTACCCATGTCTAATTTTGAAGTTCGAACCCAAGAGTGTCAAAGTTGGCATAGAACTTGCAAGCTAGTCCCTCATATACCGGATGAGGTCGTTCTATGACCTTTTCCCAACCACAATTATGAATCAAGTGGACTATCTTGAAATTGGGAAAATGCTCCAGTCGGATGGGTCTTTCAAGAAGTGGCGCCCAATGGCCAACGATATCAAAGTAACGAGATTTTTTAGTGAAAGGAGGGTGGTACCTCCGAGATTTTACTAATATATCCTTACTTTTGGCAAAAGAATATCATGGTTACAACTGAAATGAAGCAAATCAATAAATGGGAAAGTACTGCTTTCCTTACAGTAAAAGTAATCTAAAGCAACAAAAAAGGAAGTACTAATTTCCTTACAAGAAGTTCAAATGTGAGCAAAAATAAAAGTAAATGCGAGATACAAAAAATCAAACTCTAATGTTGGGCAAACCATATCTGTCAATCTGAATGAATGCCCTGATATGTCGTGCTAAGTTGGTTGGTCCATATTCTTAGTATCTACGATGATGCCAACCATTGGTAGCAAGTGCATCTGCAACTTGGTTATCCTTTTTCCCATAAATTTTTCTCTCAAATCAATGTAACCAACACAAAATCCATCATCTACCTAATCCCCACTCCTTAATCAAATGTGCAATGTCGTTCTAAAATTATCAATTGAATAAATTGAATAAAATTGGGGCAAAAGGGGTTTAATCCATACATTGAGATGTTGATAAAGATGAACAGGGAAAATGCACTTGGGAGTGATGGGTTGCGGTGTGTCTCATGTATGAGGGTTAGTTGAGTGATGGTGTGTGCCGTGTGCATGAGTGAAGTGGTCGTGTGCATGAGGGAAGTTGGCATGTGTGTGAGTGTGCGTGTGTTATGAATGTAAAATGGAGGCCTAATTTATTGTATGCGACTGCATAGAGTAATCTAATGCAGTCGCATAGAATAAAACATCAAGGCCGATTTTGGCCTTGAACCCTTACGTGCGACCGCATCTCTGGTAAGTCTATGCGGTCGCATAGACTACCAGAGATAGGTTTTAATACCCATTTCAAAACAAATATGCCATATTCGACCATTCGAGGCCTCGATTTTCATGCTAAATAAGTTCTAATAGATATAATAAGTATATGAAATGTGGAGAAATTTGAAAATATGCTTAACTCTTCGAAAACTCGTTTGTGGTCAATTTTCACTAAAAAACTTGGTTTTCAACCTACATTGCAAAATGGCATTCCAACGTCCCCAAAACTTGTCAAAATACATTTTAAATCACTAGGTGTGCGTGGATGCCAAGAACTTAGTTCCAAAAACATATGTAAACTTGAAAACACATGTCGATTCCGAAAATCACAAATTTATCATTTTGCCTCGAAATACGTGATATTTGCTCCGAATCAATGACATGTCATTCCAAGACTCCCAAACTCATGCACAACACATTTAAAATCAATTTGGACCATGCATATACTCTTAATGATCCCATGGACGATGAATTACCCAATATGCGTAAAAATTTCTAAAGCATGAAAAAAATTGTAAACTAATGCATAAAGCGAAATAAATAAAAGGGAATAATATGTTGGGTTGCCTCCTAACCAGTGCTAGTTTATAGTCTAAAACTCGACCGTGCTGCGATTGATTCACTCTAGTATGCTGAGATAGACAGTGGACTTTTCTTTTGGAAAATCACCGCTCTAATAAAGTTTTAATCAATGTCCATTCACCTTAAATGTCCCCTTGCTATCGTGAGTGATTTCAACTGCTCCCTATGGAAACACCTTATTGACTGTATATGGCCCGGTCAATCTTGACCTCAACTTTCCAGGGAAGAGCTTGAGTCTCCAATAGTATAACATGACTCATTGCCCTACCACAAACTTTTGTCTCTAAATATTTATGTCATGCCACTTCTTAGTGCACTCCTTATAGAGTTTTGCATTCTCATATGCCTCCATTCGGAATTCATCCATCTCATTCAATTGCAACAACCTTTTTTTTACCAGGTGACTTCAAATTAAAGTTCAAATTCTTGACTACCCAGTATGCTCGGTGTTCCAACTCAACTAGCAAATGACACACTTTCCCAAATAGTAACTGGTATGGAAACATGCATATTGGTGTTTTGAATGCTATCCTGTAAGCCCATAATACGTCGTCAAATTTCTTAGACCAATTGAAATGTTTTGCAAGATTGTCCTCCGTGTTTACCTTATTGAGTGCGGTGGTCCAATTGCTTAAGTCAATGGTTGCTACCCACAAAATGAGTTCGGGGCTTTCTTCCCCATTGTACCTTCGGCGTGAGAATCAGTAATCGGTTTGTGAAAGTATGAAGATAGTATAATGTGAATTCACGTAGTTCGGGTTTTAAGAAGACAAAGCTATATCACATTGGGGGTATTTATAGGCACCTGTTGCTACACGCGCATTTGGCAGTTGCTGGTTCTACGTGTCCCATGTAAGCCTCCCAACTTCTCCCATGTTGTGGTAGAATGCCCACACCTCAAGTGGTTGGTTGTACCCATGTTTGAAGTTGGACGGTTCTTGTCTAGGACATTGTCATTTATGTGATTGAGTGTGGCATTGGACCCATAGTGCTAGACGATTTGTGTGGACGTAGAGGGCCACATGGGGATCGATAGCCTAACCTCTTAGTGGTAGACGACCCCATGGTGGTAGACGACCTCATGACCGTAAATGCCTCATGGGGTGACAGCCTCATAGCGGTAGACGGCCTCATGGTGGTAGACGCCTTATAGGGATCGACGGCCTCATAGCGGTCGAAGGCTTCATAGCGGTAGACAGCCTCATGGTGGTATACACCTCATGTGGGTAGACGACCTCATGTGGATAGACGACCTCATGGGGATAGACGGCCTTATGGTGGTAAACGCCTTATGGGGGTCGACGGCCTCATAGCTGTAGACGACCTCTTAGTGGTAGATAGCCTCATGGGGATGGGGGTAGACGGCCTCATGGTGGTAAACGGCCTCTTAGTGGTAGACGGCCTCATGGTGGTGCTCTACATGAAGTGAATATCAAGAGATTCTCACCCCACTGAGCATCTTGAATAATTATTAATGTCATCATGTATCACCAATCTTTCCTAGAAGAGCTCTATTACCTCTAGTATTCGTTTCATCTCCCTGTTAAAGATTTCAGCTTAGCTGCTGGTTTGAGGATGATATGGAGTTGCTACACGATGTCGGACACTATATTTAGCCAGTAATAACTCAAATTGATGATTGCAAAAGTGTTTTCTCCCCATTACTGATTATAGCCCAGTGACATAACGGGTGAAAATATACTTCTTTAGAAACCAAATCACCACATTCGCATCATTGGTTGGCAATGCTAGTGCTTCCATCCATTTGGAGACATAGTCAACAGCAACCAGTATGTATTGATTTAAGAATGATGCTAAGAATGGTTTCATGAAGTCAATTCCCCATACTTCAAATAGTTCCACCTCAAGGATGTTGTTCAATGGCATTTAATTCCTTATCGAGTTATTACCCGTGCGTTGACACCTATCTCACCATTTCACAAATTCAAAAGCATCTTAAAATATGGACAGCCAATAGAACCCAGATTGTAGAATCTTTGCTGCTGTTTTGGATGCCTCAAAATGACCCGCATACGCAAATGAATGACATTGCTCCAATATTTTAGGGACTTCTTCCTCAGGCACACATCTTCGAATAATCTGATTTGCTCCTCGCCTATACAAAATAGGATCCTCCCAAAAATAATACTTCAAGTCAGCGAAAAACTTCTTCCTTTGATGACTCAAATAATCTGGTGGTGTAAAAGACTTGGCCAAATAATTTACGAAGTCCGTATACCAAGGTACTCCATCCATGCTGAAAATTTGCACATTCGAAAAAAATTCATTAATGTCCATGGAATCATTTTGCTCCTTTGGCTCCAATCGAGACAAATGGTCTACTACCACATTTTCACTGCTCTTCATGTCCCTTATCTCTATATCAAATTCTTGTAGAAGTAACATCAAATGGATAAGTCTTAGTTTGGTATCCTTCTTCGTCAATGAGTATTTTAAAGTAGCATGATCAGTGTAAACGATGACCTTTAATCCCACCAGATATGACCAAAATTTGTCAAAAGCACAGACCACCGTTAACAGTTCCTTCTCCGTAGTGGCATAATTTAACTAGGCATCAGTCAATGTTTTGCTTGCGTAGTAGATCACGTGAAATATCTTATTTTTCCGTTGTCTCAATATTGCCCCTACCACGTAATCACTAGCATGACATATTAATTTAAATGGCAAACTCCAATCTAGTGCGATGATCACTAATGTGAAGTCAGCTTCTCTTTTAGCATGTTGAAAGCCACAAGATACTCTTTAGAGAAATTAAATGTGACATCCTTAGCCAACAGGTTACATAGAGGCTTTGTGATCTTCGAGAAATTCTTAACGAAACGTCAATAAAACCCAGCATGCCCGAGAAAACTACGAACACCCTTTACAGATGTAGGTGGTGGTATTTTATCAATAACCTAGATTTTTGCTCTGTCCACCTCTATCCTGTTAGCTGAAATACGATGTCCTAACAAAATGCCCTCCTCAACCATGAAGTGGCATTTTTCCCAGTTTAATACTAAGTTAGTCTCCCTGCACCACTGTAATACCAAGCCCAGATGCTTCAAACATTCATCAAACGATGATCCAAACACCGAGAAGTCATCCATGAAAATCTCTCCACCATGTCAGAAAAAATTTCCATCATGCAACACTGAAATGTAGCATGAACATTACACAAATCGAATGGCATTCTCCGGTAAGCGAATGTACCATATGAGCAAGTGAATGTGGTCTTTTCCTGATCATCGGATTCTACTGGGATCTGATTGTATCTAGAGTATCCATCAAGGAAACAGTAATGTGAATGACCGGCCAGCTACTCTAGCATCTAATCAATGAATGGAAGGGAAAAGTGATCCTTCTTAGTAGCAGCATTGAGTTTTCGGTAATCAATGCACACTCACAGTTTGTGTGGAAATTAACTCATTCTTTTTGTTTTGCACCACATTAATACTACCATTTTTAGTCACCACTTGGATTGGACTGATCCACGCACTATTTGATATCGGTAAATGATTTCGACGTCGAGAAGTTTCAACACTTTTGCCCTAACCACCTCTTTCATGTTTGGGTTTAGTCTTCTCTGAATATCTATACAGAATTTGAAATTCTCTTCTATGAGAATCTTATGCATACACAATGAAGGGCTGATCCCTTTGATATCCACGATAGACCATCCGATTGATGTTTTATTTTCCCGGAGTATCTATAGCAGTCTCCCTTCCTCCACCTTACTAACTGAGCTTGATATAATCACTGTAAGTGTAGAAGATTCTCCTAAGTAAGCATAACGAAGATGAAGCGGTAGTTACTTAAGCTCCAACTTTGGAGGTTGTTGAACATATGGTAGTTGTCTTGTAGAGCCAGTTCCTAATTCTTCAAAATGTCGTTTCCGTGTTTATGGTGGGTTAGTTTCCAAAAACCTCGCACATGTCTCAATCTCAAGAGAATCAGAGTGAGTTGATTGGGAATGTGCGATGCATGCTTCATAAGCGTCGGACAAGTTGTGCAGTAGAAATGTGTCTTAGACTACTTTTTCAATTACATCGATCTGGAAACAACTATCTGATGCGTAACTCTACAGTATTAGGATGCTTATAGCAACTTTATAAATATTGTCAATATATATATAGCAAATTCATGATTTCTTAATTATTTCCTCCAAGTATTAAAAATGGTATCAGAGCACAACTCAAATGAGGAAACGATCACTAATCCTACCTCAGCAATCATGGTTGTCCAAACAACTAGCTTCGTCACTAGAGTGCCATCAGCGCTACGGCAACCATCACCACCTCCACTGACTCTCTTTTTCTAATCATACAGCCAATTAGCTCCGCAAAACACGCCTTTATAGCCAAATTATAGACAATTGATCCCCAAAATCCCAATTATTGCCCATATCACTCTAATTGTTCTCCTCCATCTGGTAATATTGTAAGTGTTATGCCCTAAATTCAATCAACTTTGGACACAAACAGTTTTAAAATATAATTGATGCATTTCATTTATGGCATATTTATTATTTAATTGAATTAATATTCTAATAAATTAAATAATAAAATATGTATATTCAAGTATTGGTAACTTTTTAATCATAAGAAATTGTGGTTGTGATATACAAATTATATATGATTGAATCTTAAATCATCCCTAGTCGTAAGTAATAACGAGATACAGATATCATTATTTCGGATAGACCATCATTTGTAACATTACTTACTTGTGAAGTAAATAGTTGATCTCACAAGCTAAAATGTAGTGACACTTAAATGAACATGTGGATTTTTTTTATTGAACAAAACATTGGAGATCCGCTGGAGAAATTCCACATAGATAATAATTCGAGTGTCAGCGGTTAATCTCTAACTTTCGGTAGTGGAATTAGTCCTTCGACTTAAGGTCATCATAGTGCCTAAATGAGAACTGTCATACTTTGGTGATATTGGATGTTGTTTTGCCAAATTGTCGCTAATAGAACATAGTTCGGATATGTCAAAAATCATATGAATGTTATGAATAATCAATAGATAATTCATCAAACTTAGATAGTAAGAGATTATAATTTGCATTTCATTCAGTTAAGTTGATAATGAATCCTTGACCAAGGTATACTCACAAGTAAAAAAAAAAAAGAGTTTTCAGCTTACATTGAATTAATAGTGAAATGAAAGAAATTATCGATAATTGAAATTAACACATATCTATATCTCATAATTGATCGGATCATATTGACGAAAGGATTATAATTTCACGATAAACAAACAAATTTGATTTTGTCATACCACGTGACATTTTACGTCACATGTATTGCTCTGATACATTGTTGGATGTCGATTTGGGACTATGGATGTGAATTAATGATAAATTAAAAGTGGTGTTTTAATTTATCTATTTTGATTAGATTAATGTAATAATTCACGTCGTTAAGTATCGTAATCAGGAACATAATGTGTCATTTACAAAAGGGGAAC
The DNA here is from genome assembly GCA_019097785.1 of Fraxinus excelsior. Lineage (NCBI taxonomy): Eukaryota > Viridiplantae > Streptophyta > Magnoliopsida > Lamiales > Oleaceae > Fraxinus > Fraxinus excelsior. The sequence goes on from CM032643.1 coordinate 9,640,692, forward strand.
TAGAAAAATGAGATTCGCCAATTAATTAATTAATTAACAAGCGTTTGAAAATTAATTAATTGGGTTGCTTGTTAATAGGTCCGACTTAATTAATTGGAGGCTCAACAATTGGACAGTTGTAGATTGTCGAGACCGTGATTGTATGTGTTCCAAAATCAAAAAGGACTTTGCAGAATTAACTAAAGATATTATTTTAAATACAGTTTCTTTCTAAACACAAAAAAAATCATTGGTGGGAATTGAAATTATTTTATTTTTCGATGTGCATGATTAAGTAAATTTTCAACAAATACCAATAACATCATTAGGGATACTGATATCGCCTTTAGAGTTTAGATATTTGGTGCCCAAGGGAACTTCGTCCGTAGATACCATTGACTTGCCAATTTAAACCTCCTGCCACCGTCTCTTAGCCAACAAAAATATCGCTTCCATCCAAAACTCTTGGAATTACAGACCTTTTCTTCAACCCTGTTATCCACCATATACCTATTACTCTCTCCCTACACCACGACTTAAAGATTGCTAACTCCTTGATTCTGGCGCTTTCCATTACATTACCTCGGACCTAGATAATCTATCTCTTTATTACCCATACTTTATTCATGATTCAATGATGGTTGACGGTGGTAACAAACTGTCTATTACTCACATTGGTTCAGCCTTCCTTCAATTTTCTTTCCTTACTCTCACCCAGACCAGTGTGCTCTATGCTCCGTCAATGCATCAGAATTTAATTTCCATATTCAAGATCCAGTTAAAATGGTGTTTATGAATGACTTATGTAATCCACCAAGTCCATTCATCTTCTTGCTTTTTCTTCCATAACGCATCTATCGAAACATGGCATAATCCCCTAAGTCATTCATTTGAGTCCGTTTTCAAGTTTTTAGCCTCTTCTAATAAAGAGTCAGTTTCCAGTAGCAGGTCAAATCTCAGTTACTGTAATGAATGCAAAAGCAGAAAGAGTCATATATAATGTAAACTTTTTATAAGTCTTCAATTTCCATTACTCGACAACGTGAGGTTTAATCTTTCTAATGTATGGAAACTCCTATTCTTTCGATTGACAATTGATCGTTTGATTTCTCGCAAGAATACGCTATCGCGAACAACTAATAAAATGATGAATAATCATTCCCACAAGAACTATGTATTCAATTTAGGATCAATTAATTCTAACTCTAATTGAATAGCCAATTTTAGTTGAAGAGTTTATACCAAATTAACTAATTAAACTAACTATTCTATTTAGCAAATTTATGAAGATTTTTATAAAATTATGTGAGATGATTACTAAGATTTCAAATCCTCTTTATTAATCTATTTTAATGCAAATAAATATCATGACAATATGTGCACATTCTTGTTGATCAATGTTTCTAAGTTAATTAAGAATATATCTCGATGTCAATTGAATCTATCATCTGATGTGACATTACTATGTCTATAAAATATGCGAATACAAAAGCGTGCATAAAAAGGCTATAGAACATATAGAAATCATGCAAAGTATAGCGATATATCTCTATTTCCTATTAGATTTACAATGATTATTATAAGTGCTATCTATTTTATAGTTTCTCTCGAAATTAATAAAATTCACAAATCATTCCAATTAGTGGCTAATTAATTGAAAAGCATTAATCTCAATAACAAGCATCCAAGAAATAACGTATATTGGAATTTAAATTAAAAACTTCATAATAAGGATTCATCTACATCTTAGTAATTGAAAACTTAGCCTAGCTTTGCAACATTATAAGAAATCATTATTAATTTGTAAAACAGCACTCGAGTTTTCATTAATTGAAGAAGAGGAGGATGAATCTTGAATATCTTCATCAATTTTTTGATGAATTCCAGTTGCACCTTCCCTTCGTTACCTAAAAACGAAGCTTTGATCTTCAATTGGTGAATATCTTGCAATTATCTCTTGATTTGCCCGTGTGTTTATTCTTGCCTCTCTTTGATGTGATAAATTATGAATTTAGGAGCATATGAGATGTTTTTTAGAGAGATAATGTATTCTAATTGTTGACACACTAAAAATGCAGTCCAAAATCAATTACATATTTATAGGAGCCGGAGATTGATTGAAAATTATGTTTAAATTAGTTTCCAAAAAAGTTCCAATCGAATAAGAAAAGTTACCTTTGTGCGAGTATGTTTTTGTCTTTGCACAGAAGCCTTCTTCTAATATCCGATTGAGGCAATTTAGAATACATTAGAAAGCTAACTTAAAGGGCTACAACTTTGATGGAAGTAGAATTTTGCATTTCGATCTTTATTATATCAAAAATAGGTCTCAAGTTTCGCCTAAAAAATTAGAATATAACTTACACTAATGAAAATTAATTTTTAAAAATACCTTGAACATATTTCGTTCTTTTTTGACTTCTAGTTGCATCCAATCGACTCTTAGCAATCTTCAGTTATCATTTTGTAGTCCAAATTAACTATTGAATATTTGTAATTTGGTCCTCAAACTTTGGACTTCGTCATTTTTCGCTCATTTCTTCCAATTTCACATTTGATCATCGAGTTTCTCCTAATAAATGAAATATAGTCAAGATTAGGCTATAATTTATCAAAATAACAATGAAATGTCAATATTTTAAATTTTTAACAAGTATATAAAATACATTTATCAATTTTAAAAAATATTATGTTATGTTCCTTGAAAATTCGACACGTTATACTTGGTTTTACCCATTGAAGCGCAAATACGGAGTTTCTACCATTTCCAGCTTTCAATCATTGATTAAAAAAAAAAAGGAATTTTATGACCTCAACTTAAATAATTTACGTTGATAGTGGGGTGAATATATATCAAAGTGCCCCTACTTGTCTATTCATAGTATTATAACCATCCTACAACTAGCGGTGGCAATTGGATCGGCCCGTATACGCATTAGCTCGGCTCTTTGTGACGAGCCGAGTATTTGCTAGGCTCATTACTCATGGGTCGAGCTCGGCTTGTGAGCACGGTTTTTTTAATTTTTTTTATTTATCTATAGCTTTTCTAAACCATTACGTGTACAAATGTTTTTAAAAATTATAAATGTATTATAATTTTTTTTTATGAATATGGTTAAATTAAATATCACTTACTTGACGAGATGCGGTTTTAGCATATTTATCTTGCAGTCGAAAATGATCATCTTGCCGGTCCTTCACTCACATTATTTATCTCTGACGCTACAGTACTAACCGAAGGTGTTAGTAGGTCTTTTGCCATTGCAGAAACCACTTGCCATCGACGTTCGAACTTTCGTCGGAATCCAATTACTTCTTCTTTACTTTTCTTAATTGTTTTATTATTAGACATATTATGATTAACGTAATCAATTAATTCAGCAGGCAATGTATTTGGACTTGCGTCTGATGTTTGATTACATGTAATAGACAAATTACTACTAGAGAAACCACATGCATTTGAATCATATCTATATTATTTAATGCCTTCGAATAAAGTTAAAACTTCAACGTCATCTTGTGGTATATCAATGGGAGAAGTAGGTGCAGAGACAGAGGGTATCCAATTAATATTTGTACCTATTCGTTCTGCATATAATTCATACATTTTACCTAAAGTTTGTTCTAATTTCTATAAGTGATAGGTACATTAAAAGTTAAAGCTCTTGAAATTTGATCAATTACAAATTTAGTACCTGATAAATTATATTGAGAGTCCATGATGCATGCTAATGGAAATAACATAAGCAAGTCTTCTCAATATTTTCTAAACTTTAATTCCATGGAATATATAATTGAACTAAAATCCAAGTCATTTTTATATCTATGAAAAGCCCTAACAATTATATAAAGATGTTCAATGACCATATAACTAGTGTGATAATGAAATTCAGACAAAATATTTGTAGAATCATAAAAACTTGTCAAAACGTTTTTTAATTTTAAAAGCTAATATCCAATCGGACTCATTCAAAATAGTATCGTCATCGTTTCTAATATGCTTATTGTTATAAAATTCAGTTATTAAATATTCAAAGCATTTGCGTGATTTTAATAATAAGTAGATGGAGTTTCATCAATGTCCTACGTCACTAATAAATGTTTTCGTATGCGTCACCCCAGATTTGACACAAAATTCTTTAAATGCTTGTTTTCTACTAGGTAAAATCGTGATATACACTAATGCATTCCTAATTCTTTGAATTTCATTCTTAATATGTTTTACACTGGCTTACACTATTAAACTAAAAATATGGCACACACATCGAATATGAAATAAATAACCACCAAAATCGGATTGCAGTACTATGTACAATTTATTGATAACTACCTTATTAACAGTAGCATTGTCGAATGTAAATGAACAAATTTTACTCTCGCAATGTTCATAATAGCATTAAATATGTTATTAGTGTTGTGAGTGAACTTAATAATTTTAAAAGCAATAATTTTCTTATGCATACATCAAAGTAGGTCTATGCAGTATGCAATTGCAGCTATATAATCTCATTTATTAATCACTTATCATATATCCGAACTTAAAGACACAACACCCTCATATTTTTCTAAATCGACAATCAGTAGTTTCTTTGTATGAATGAAATATTATATTGTATCAAAACGAAAAGTGTTTTTATTTACCCTAATGTACCTTGGTTGAAGATATTCTTTCATGTAGGAGACGAAATGTTGGTTGTCCGCTATTACTAGAGGCAACTTAACAGCAGCAACGAACTTTACCATTCCCGTTCTATATCCACATAGAAAGTCGCGTAGTAGTAGAATCGGTGTCTGGATTACCAAATTGTAGTTACATTTGACAAGTAGGAATAATCCCATGTTCGGCCGCATATGCTTTGTAGTAACGGTTGAGGTGGGTGGTTCCAATACCTTTTTGCCATATCAATCATTGTTGACAGTATTTACATACTACTTTAGATTATAGAACTCCATCGACCACACGACAAGTTTGTATCAATTTAAAATGATCACAACATTTTGTCTGCCTTTTCCCTTTCTCTTCCCTCTTGCATCAGGAATATCCATTTCAAATTCATCATCCTGTTCCGCCTCGAAAACATCAACATCATCCAAATCAATTGGATTACTACTTCCTTGAGCATTGAAATCTGAAATATTTTCGGGAATATGTACTTCATTTAGACCAGCTAATTCATTCTGAAATTGACTTTGCGGCGTGATAGGTGATTCACCTCCGATACCGCACAAGTCTTCAACAAATGAGCGTTGATCCATTTGTGAATTGATATAAAATGTATAGTAAGTAACAAATCAAGAATTGAAAGAAAGTTGACGTGTAAGATTGTAATTGAGAATTTGTAGTGTGATAATTGATATTGAATATTCAAAAATCAAGATCATAACTCAATAATGTAAAATGTAAAAGAGAATCAAGAGACTAACAAGTAGAGAATGAGAGTTGGGTGGGAAAAAAAGGATCAAATAAAGGGTATTTATAAGGAAAAAATTAAGGAAAAAAATAATAATTCAGTGACCGAAACTTTTTAGGCGAGCCACGAGTATCAACGAGCCCATGAGCCACTCATTTAAAAACGAGCCGGGTAGGCTCGGCTCGGGTTTGGGCTGGTCGACTCACAAGACATTTTTCACGAGCCAAGCGGCCAAGCCGCTCGGCTCGATTGTCGCCTCTACTTACAACTCTATCTCACATTTTTAACACAATAGTTTGCTGAATGATGTCACCATCATATCATATAAACTAGTTTAAAATTGCTACATCGTGCTTCAATTTCGAGAAAAAATTAGCCGTCCACCTCATCAATTGCATGCCCACACAACAATGTTCATGCGTTCTTCATTTGGAAAACTCTTTGACAAACGACCAAATTATTATAAACCATGAATATTTAGTTGTATCTTTATCCTTGGCTTTGCCAATATACTGGAAAATAAAAATAAAAATCGATCCCAATCATGCAACATCTTTGATTATTCTCTAACTTTGAGTGCTTATTTTTATTATGACAGTGAGTCCAAATGTATTTTTAACTAATATCTTGTTGAATTTATTGAGGCTATTTCCCTTTTTATATAAGTTGGTTCAATAAATGTGAGTTAGACAATCCATCGAGTGAATCGTGGGTTCTACCAATTACAATAATTTCATTCAATTTATCTACACATTGAACATCTCCTACAGCAAACATGGCCCAACACTCTCTTGCTTAAACCTTGTGCCTAAAATGAAAATTCAATTTTCAACACCATCATGTGTATCGCGTGCACGTGTTGCCAAGCCGCATCAACTATAATTCAAAAACATGCTCTACAGTGTATATGTGTGCAAGCACCAAGGACACAACTATACCCCTTGGAATGACTATTACCAAATCCTCTATCGGATTATCAAACCCACTAAAGCTAATACTTACCTTACACTAGCTAATATCTAGCCACTTCATCAACTTGATGTCAATAATGTCGTTTTATATAACACTCTCATTGATGATTTCTATGTGTCAACCTCTTGGGATTCATCGATCAAACTCAACCTCACTATGTCTGCCACCCCCAAGAAAGCAATATATGATCTCAAACAAGCATTCGTACTCGGTACAATGAACTTCGTGTTGATAAAAAAATGGATTTGATTGATGAATTTAAAATCAAAATTGAACTTACTAACCTTACAAAAATTGGCTAGAGTAACTGTAAAGAAATGAGTAATAAAATAGCGAAGAAAAATGCCAATGAATAGGACAAATCAACATTGAGAGAAATGGATACAAAGTCGAAGCAAGAATTGAACTCTTTTTCCTTAAGTCAATTTTGCCCTGTAACGGTGCCTACAAATGATGGAAATCAACTCCTAAGATACAACTATCTTCTTGTATTTGTAGAACTCCAAAGCATAAGAACAATAAACCAAAAGATAGGTTTTTGCACTCCATTTGAATGAAATGGAAAACAGTTTTTTATTCAAAGTTTTGGTTAAGAAAATATGAAATTTGGGATGAAGTAATGGACATTCCAAGGTTCTAATTTATAGAGAAGAATGGGTTGTTAGTGAAGAGATACGCCTTAAAATTCAGCAACATTTGCTAAGGGTCGCGGCTTTTGCTATCGCTCACTAGTTGCCCTTATGATGCTCAAGCTTTAGAAACAGGGAGTCTGTCGCTTGAGAAACATCCTCATCGCTCGAGCACTAGGCGAGCGGCGGAGTTAGAGATAATTTTTAGCCTATTTTTTCCTCTCTTTCATTTCCAACTTTGAACTACAATTTCTCATTCATCTATAATTGGATTTGACATCACAACGATCTACTCGACAAGTAGAACAAGTCACTCAGATTGTAACAAAGCAATACATATGTCAAGCTATAGCATTAGGATAAGTGGTTTGTGGCTTTGAACCTTCCTTAGTTGAATAAAATTGAATTTAATAAGCTAATTGGTAAACGTGATATCTTGAGCCATTCAACTATTCGTGTAAATCAAAACAATTGTACCAATGTCATAGCTCATCTAGCTACTTCGATTGTCATAATTGTGTTCATTTTGGCCCTAGACAACTCTTGATTTTGTAAGTGCTTTAAGAGAATTTTAAGCCTCAAATTCTCGTAGAAGCGGCCCCACTTCACAATTACATAGGTGATCTCCTAAATCTCTTGTCTATTTCCAAGATATATGAATCATTATATACACTTATTATTCTATACTTCAGGTTTGTAGGAGTGGGAGTAAGTGTTTTACCTTGAATCTTTCATAACTTAATTGTCCCATTGAACCAAGATTTTGTGATCTCCAATCTAAAAGATTGGATTTTTGCTATGGTGATTCCATTCGATAGGCTTTAGGTCCATTTCCCTCAAAATATGGTATACTTGATCTCTTGTAAGTCATTTTGTCAAAGGATGCGCTATGTTTTCATTCGACTTAACATACTTAACTGAGATTATACCATTTGAATCAACTGTTTAATGGTATTATGTCTCCAACGAATATATTGAGATTTATCATTATATATAATATTTTGTGCCCTTGCAATTGTCGATTGATTATCACAATGTATATTAATTGTAGGGTTTTTCCCAACATAGAATATCCTCGAAAAAATTACTTAGTCATTCTACTTCTTCCCCGATTTTATCTAAGGCAATAAACTCAGATTACATCGTAGATCGAGCTATACAAGTTTGGTTAGATGATTTCCATGACGCAACTTCGCCTCTAATGGTAAACACATAATCACTTGTAGACTTTGAATCATTTGTGTCAGATATCCAATTCACATCGGTATATCCTTCTAACACTGCATGATATCTTGAGTATTGTAATCCATAAAATGTATCTTAAGCATTTAAGATCTCAGGTTAATGTCTTCCAATGGTTATTACATGGATTACTTGTAAATCTACTCAACTTGTTGACTGCACATGCTTTATCTGGACGCGCACAGTTGGTAATGTACATCAAGATGCTTATAATACGTGAATGTTCTAATTGAGATACAAGATCACCAGTATTTTTGGATAAGTGCAAATTTAAATCTACTGGTGTTTTAACTTGTTTATCGTCATACGCCTTAAACTTCTGAAGTATAATCTCAATATAATGTGATTGGGACAATAACAAACTGTCAAGTATCTTAGAGATTTTAATCTCTAATATTACGTCAGCAACTCTCATATCTTTCATGTCAAGATATTTTATCAACATTTTCCTAGTTGAGGTAATAATGTTCGAATTATTTCTCATGATTAATTTATCATCAACATATAGACATACAATCACGTATACATTAGGTGTGGTTTTGATGTAGACATATTTTTCACATTCATTAGTTTTGAAGCAATTCGATAATATAATTTTGTCAAACTTTTCATGTCGTGCTTCGGTACTTGTTTTAATCCATACAACGATTTTACAAGCTTACACATCCTCTTCTCATTTTTTGGAGCAACAAACCCTTCAAATCTTTCCATATATATTTTTTCTTGTAATTCTCAACTGGACAATGAGTTCTTCAATATTCATCTTCTTGCGTTTAGGCTTGAGATAATTCTTAAAATCCTTCCACATGGGTGCAAGTTTCTCGATAATTCTTGAAATTCTTCCACTTAGAAACATATTCTTTGTGTGAATGTCATCGAGAATTACCTGCAATTTTAGTACTTGACTGATGACTATTTTTGAATCTACCATTTTGTAGTTCAAGAATTTTTCCCACGATAAACTTCTTAGTTCTAGCGTCTTCAGTCTTGTATTTCTTCTCCAAGGATTTCCATAGTTCCTTTGCAGATTTTATGGAACTATACATATTATACAATGTGTTGTCCAACCTATTCAGTATGTAGTTTTTGTATAAGAAATCTGAATGTTACCAAGCATCCAATTTTATCGATGATGCCCTATTATTTTCTCCTTCTTGTACGGCGGGAACATCTTCCTTAAATTTTTTTTACTAAGTTTAAGATTATGAGATAAAACAACATTTTCTGTTGAAGTCAACCCCACTGAACTTCCCCCATTTTTTCTATGTGAAACGAAATTTGTATGGACAATGGAAGGGACAACTAAAATTATAGGAATCACAAAGGTAGGAACTAAGTTAGGTATGACTCCTCCCGAAGTTCCCATATTCGATGTATCATTCAAACAAGTATTGATATTGTTAATCGTATTCATTTCTGTTTAAACAAAATAGAAGATAAACCAACAAAATCAAGATCCAAGAAGGAGTAAAAGAAGTTAAACCGAAACGAATTCAGTTTAACCGAATAGAAATAAAAAATAAAGGGAAAATCGACTTAAAATTGTTGATAAAGAGTGGATTTAAGTGATGACTTTAAAACCAAAATTTGAAATTTACGTAGTTCGACCCTAACAATATCTAGAGGGAGGTGAACAAGTATTTTATGGGGAATTAAAAACAATTACGAATTCAACAGCAACAAGTCACTTTTAATTTTTATCTAAATGGTTAATCATGCAAGTCAAATTATCCTATATTGAATTACCGCAGTTTGCATATCATAAATAATAAATAATGAAGCAGTAAAGAATACAAGAATTGTTCACGGAGAAATCCAATTGGAAAAAACTCTGGGCACTTTGCCAGTCAATCTACAATAAAGGATTCTGTACTTACAGTCTACCAGACTAGATGACGACATGAACTATCTGATCTCCTGACTGTAATTCTGACAGCTCTCTTGAATTATGTGCTCCCCTGCACCAATTCCAACTGTAAAAATCAACGCTCTCCTAGAACTCCGCTATCCTGCAGCAGCCACTATCTTGGTAGAATCACATATCTCCTGTGGATCACGAAAAACAACATGTTCTTCACAGACTGGAACTCCAGTCGCTTTTCTCGATCTTCAGCACCTCTGACAGATATGTAGGAAGTTTGGTTTTTAGTATTTGGATATTGAATCTAATAATTTTTTTGACCAAAACACTCACACAAGATGAAGGTTGAATGATGGAATTAATAGATCTCTCAACGATGAAGCTCTCTCAATTAACAACCTTAAGAAAATCGTTCTGTACGTGTTCTGGTAGATATATAGATATGTCAAAAAATAAATGGGGCCAAGAAAAAAACCTTTAAAACGCGATATAAAAATTTTCCGTATAAAGTTGTCGCTCGAGAGAAGGGCCGCGCAGTCGAGCGACACCCAGCGAAGGAGAGACGATGGTTTATCAATGATATTTCTGCTTTTGTAGCTCGAGCCAACCCTTGGGACAGTCCAGCGAAAATTCGAGTTGTTTTCCTCCTTGTTCCAAACTCGAAACCCTAGACCTAATAACCAACTTTTAAACAAATTGTATATTACTCCTTGAACTTTTACAATCTATCTAATTAAGTCCTTTTGTTCATAGAATTTTCCAAATACAAAATCAACTAAAACTTAACAAAATTGAACTTACCAATCTTACCAAAATTGGAAAAAGTAACAGCAAAGAAATGAGTAATAAAACACCAAAGAAAAATGTCAATGAATATGACAAAGTAACACCGAGATAAATGGATGTAAAGTCAAGGCAAGAGTTGAAATATTTGTTCTTAAGTTGATTTTGCCACGCAACGGTGCCTAAGATGATGAAAATCAACTCTCGAAGACTATCTTCTTATATTTATATTACTTTAAAACACAAGAACACAGAACCAAAAGATAGGTTTTTGTACTCCGTTTGAATAAAATGGAAAACAATTTTGTATGCAGAGTTTTTACCGTTTGTGGAACCTCAATATCCTCGGGCTTATTAGCTAAATGGCAATTGGCACATACAATACGCCCAGTCACTACTCGTGGATTTATTGACTCTAGAGATATAGTAATATGGAGAAAATGAAATTACTAAGAAAAGATTAAATTTTATATTATACTATGATTACATATCATTGGGATGAAGTAATGGATGTCCCAATTGACTAATTTATAGAGAATGAGGGGTTGTTAATAAAGAGATATGACTCAAAACTCAACAGCATTTGTCAAGGATCACAACTTTTGATGATGCTCACCATTCACCCTCGCGAAGCTCGAGCGTCAAAAATAAAGAGTTTGTCACTTGTATGTCGCTTAAGCGGTAGCCTCACTGTTCAAGTACCAGGCGAGATGCGGAGTTAGAAAAAATTTAGCCAGTGTTTTCCTCTCTTTCCTTTCCAACTTTGGAGGGAAATTTCTCAATCATCTGGAGTTGGATTTGACATCAAGACGATCTACTCGATGAGTAGAACAAATTTGTCTATTTATTTCCATAATTTAAATATCGGATCAAGTTCGAATATTTAGCCGAAGTTGACAAGAAAGCCAATTTTCCATGTTTTATACTTCACCAATTCCAACACTTCGAAGTTTCTTGCTTGAACACTATTTCACTAATTCTCATATTGATACTTTCTTAGAGTATCTCCAAGGGACTCTATATTTTTAAAGAGCATATTTTAAAATGTAGAAAGCGCATATAAATTTAGAGATTATTTTTGTTAACTCCAACGTGCTATTTATATTTAATGCTTAATTATATTGTGCTCAAAACATATTAATCATTGGGAAAATCGCATCTGCAGTACCAAACCTTTCACTTTTTATGTAAACTTGACCCAAACATTTGATTTATGGCACTAATGTACCAAACAATTCAAAAACTCACATCTAGAGTCCAAATTAATAGAAACCGTTAATTACTTTGTTAGTTGACCAAAAATCAAAAGTATGAACAAATGTTGGCTAATTTTTAAAGAGCAAAGGGGTAGCTTATATTTTTCATATAAAAACTAAAAAAAATAATAAAAAAAAACTATTCATCCACCTCACCCCACCCCAAAAACTACCAAACCCGTTAGCACTACTAAGCATCACTGCCACCCAAATCGCCAATCTCATTGCCACAACCGTCAACAACCTCACCTGATGAGAGAGAATCATCATCGTTACCATTGCACCCGAAACCATCTATGCACAAATCTCCACCTAAATCAGCCAGCCTCTTTCACAAAAAACAATCTATTTTTTCTTCACCATAGTCAAGAACTCTAGCTATGCATTAATCAATAGATTTTCGACCCAAATTGCATTCCCATCTGGTATAGTGCGCATGAAATAATAAATCCACACATAAAACTTAACAAGATTGGACCACAACAATCACTCAGTCCAAACTCAAAAATTGATACAATAGAAAGAGACTGAGATGAATGGAGGGATGCCAAACTCCACTTTCCGATCTAATTTTCAAATGCAATTTTTTGAAAGATTTGGTACAGTGAGTGCCACGAATTAAACGTTTGGGTCAAGTATGCACAAAAGTGAAAAGTTTGGTACATTGACTGTAATTTTCCCTTAATTACTTTTCATATTTTTTTATTTTTACTAGCTTCCCTCCAAATTATTATATTATTTTCACCCGTTGTGTTAGGTTTTTTGATGTAATTGACAAGTCTGTGAACAAAAGAGACTTAAATTGATATGTTGTAAAAGGAGGGAGTAAGTTGCAAAAAGTAGAAGTTAAGTTGTAATAGATCTAGGGTTTAAGAATGGAAAAGAAAGAGAAACGGTGTCGTAATTTCACTAGACTATTGCCATGAATTAGCTCTAGCAGCATAAATAGTAACATTGTCGCTAGCATGTCATCAGGGCTTTGCCCGAGCGACACACCGCCGCTTGCCTGTTGCCCAGATTTCGCTCGAACGACAATGTTTCCTAAAAAATTTTAATTCGCATTTTAAGGCTTTTTATCTAACTCATTCAGTCCCAAAGCCTAAACTATAAATTCCAAACATATCTGAACGATTTTTTCAAGGTTGAACATTAAGAAAAACACATACTCTCCATATCTTCTTCATCGTATAAGCTATCAACGTTCATACTATGATTTGTTCTTGACGGTGAAAACATCAAATCCATAATCCAAATACCAAACTACTACTTCCTACACATCTGTCAGAGGTTTGGACATCAAGGAAATGTGAATGGAGTCCTAGTTGTTGAAGAAAGCAGAGTTCTTTGTTGATTCACAAGAAATAAACGAATTCATAAAGTCGAAAGTTGCTGCAAGAGCGCACAATCCATGAGGGCTTTGAAATCTGTAGCTGGGAGTTGGTGCAGAAGCACGCAATCCCATAGAGCTGTGAGAATTGCAGTCGGAGATCAGAAAGTACTAGTGGTAGTCGTGTTTGGTGAACTGTAAGTTTATATTCGTTTATAGTGGATTCCTGATTGACAAAGTGCCCGAAGATTTTACCTAGTTAGGGTTTCTCCGTGATTATTCCTTGTGTTTGTTTATTGATGTCATAACTACGGTATTTAAACCTAGGAAAACTTGGTTTGTTTGTTGAACCATCTAAATATAATTAATAGTAACTTGTTGCTAATTAATTATAAGTTATTATTCCGTATAATCACCTATTCACCCTCCTCTAGGTGTTGTTTGGGTCAAACATCGTTATCTCACATTGAAAATTGAAATAATTTGAATGCATTTAACTATAGAAAGTGGGTTGGATCTCCAAATTAAGAGAGTCAAACTCACTCTCTAAATTAAAGAGTTTTTTTTATCATAATTTTAAGAGTTGACTTTTTTAAAATAGGGAGTATCTTATATCTAAATAATATTTTGAAGATGTTTTTATTTATTCAAAACAAACATGGCTTTCGAATATATGTTCTTGTGTATGAAGATCATATTGTTGTAATATGTAGTTCGGAGATTGATCAATACTGTAGGCATAATAAAAAATTATTGAAGTAATATGCTTGATAGGTACATACTCTATTAAGACTATGACAATAAAATTTTAATATTTAATATTAGATTCCATATTTTAAAATCTCAACTCTTATATTTCTATAATAATTAAACAAAAAATTGTTGAGCTATTCTGTAATGCTGCTAGCTATCGCCACCCTTGTGTCTTTATTTTTGTTTTTTTTCTTTGAGATCTTTGTGTCCCTACATAGGATAAATGCAAAAATGGTATACGAGGAATATGCAACATTAATTCCATGGGGGCTAGCCAGTACTTTGTCCAGTTTTAGACATGGGCGCTCATGGGAAGTCTAATAACAGCTATCGATGGACCTTAGAAAATAATTTTACAATAAAGCACCGTGAAGAAAATATTGTTAAATTAACTACCTTGGGAATGATGATCACAAACTTTTCACCAAGTTGTGCTGTGGGTACAGGGTGGGGGGTTCACCCACTGATAGATACCTCACAATGTGTGTGGGGGGAGGGGGGGGGGGGGGGATTTTTTTGGCAATTTTTTATTACCATGCAGGACCGCCCATGTGAGTTTGTGTAAAACTTCTATGAAATACCAGTCAGACGCACGTGCAAGGCACGTACCATAGTATAGTTGGTTACGTAATAGCATTGACTGGTTTTTGGTTATTTTTGGAGACTTTACTAATTAAATCTTATTTAGCAAAACTTTTTCAATAAAAAACCTTAAAATTACAACGAAAAATAAACAAAAAAAAAAAGGAAGTTAGAAACAAAAGGGAAAATTATTCATCATAAACAACCAATATAAATCAATTCAAATTTAAAAACACACAACACTAATAAACTATCAAGATATTGTTGTTTCTTCTTTCTTCCTCAAATTTCTTGAAGTACAAACCTTTAGAGGTCTTGCATATCACATTTTAAGTTTTTTGAGGGTGTGTAGAAAAGAAAAATTAGCGATTATGATTTTACGCTTAATAATTTAAGATAATTTTTATATTTAAACTTAATCGACAATATATTTATTATTATCACATTGTAAGTTTTTAAAAAAAATTAAATCGATCCAAATGAATATTCATATCGTAAAATATCGAATCAAACGTTGTAGGAAAAATAAAGTTCTAAAAAAGGACATTGGAATGATGTTGAGATTGAAAAGAAATATAAACAATCACGGCTTTACGTTTCACAATTAATGTAAAATTATTTTTGATATTTAAAAATTATCGATCATATATTTATCATGGTCACATTTCAACATTTCCAACAAGTTTTAAATCGCTTAAAATGTATATTTTTAACTTAAAATACTGGAAAAAAAATCGACTTAGACGGCTTAGTCCACCCAAGCCGAACCAGAAATCCATTTGGCTTGGCTCAGGGATATTGGAAAAAAACAAAAACAAAAAAAAGGTTTAAACAGCTAAGTCGAGCTTAGTCAAACCAAGCCGAGCCGAGCCAAAAGTCATTTGACTCGATTCGGTTCGGTTTATGAGCAGTACCACCAAAGTGATTCTTTTATTAATGTAGGATATTTCTATACAAATGGCTTTGTTCCTTTTCACCTCAAGTCGGCAGCCAAGGTTTCCAACTAAGTGATAGAATAGAGTGTGAAATCAGGGTAAAAAGCAATAAGGGCATGTTTGATAATCCTTTTTTTTTTTTTTAATGGAAAATGGAATTGAAATTGCATTTTCTACTCTTACCATGTTTGATGGTACTTTTTTTCCATAGAATTGGTTTTCTACTTTTGTTGATTTTCTTGGTTTTAGTTGAATTGAAATTCCCACATTTAAGGAGGGAATTGATTTTCCATCTCTTTTTCTTTTTTGCAATAGAAACAAAATCTATCCCAATTGTTAAAAAAAATTTAAAAAATTATCTCTTAAATTAACAATTTTCATGTAAAACAATGCCAAACGATGGCAATCCAAACAAATTATATCCCCAATTGTAAGAAATTTTATTCATTTAATTGATAATTTTCATGAAAAACAAAACCAAACGAACACCAAAATGAAGAAAATTTCAACATTTTTCAGATGAAAAATTATACTAATCAAACACAATTAATCGATAATTCTCAGTAAAACAAGTTCTAAATAATTCAATTCCTTGCAATTCGTTTTCTTTCCACCCAAATTTCATCTTTGAATTAAACGAACCCTAAATTTTTGAGGTGTCCATTTTCAAATATGTTTGCTTCTAATTTTAGTGGAAACGACCCAACAAGAAATGGGCCGACCTTCTTCTAATTTTATACGCCTCTTCCTTATCATCAGGCAGAGATTGATCCTTAAGATAAGATATGAGAGGCTGCATCCAAGTAGGGGTACCTTCAACCCACATAGTTGTTTCTAATGAGGTGGATGGCTTGGCGAGGTATTCAATTGGGACCACTGTCAACAATTCTGAGTCCTTGCTACTGGCAAGCTTGGACAAAGCGTCAGCATGCGAATTTTCAATGCGTGGGATTTGGCTTAACTCGAATTTCTCAAAGGAAGGGAGAAAGCTCATCACCGATTTGAGATAGGAAGCCATGGCCTTATCCCGGGCTGCGAAGTTGCCATTCACTTGCCCCACAACCAGCTGGGAATCGGTGCTGATATGGAGCCTCCTTACTTGCATATTCTGCTGCGTTGTTGGTGGCTTTAAAGCCAAATCGTATGGTACTATTTAATTTGTGACCCTCGGGGCTTACCACGCCAGCGCCTGAGCCTATTTCGCCAGCTGAACCGTCCACAAATAGGTTCCACGAAGGAGGGTCGGTGGTGGCCACAGCCTCGTCCATTATAGGTGCCTTAGTAAATTCTGCCACAAAATCTGCCAAAGCCTGACCTTTGATGGCGACTCTAGCCTTAAAGAAGACCTCAAATTCGTTCAGCTCCACTGCCCACTTCAATAATCTGCCCGAGGCGTCTGGCTTTTGCAAAACTTGCCGGAGTGGGAAGTTAGTCAACACGTGAATAGTGTGAGCTTGGAAGTAAGGCCTTAACTTGCGGGATGCAGTGATCAATGCCAGGGCTAACTTTTTCATGTCCGGATAACGAGTCTCTGGGGGTAATAGTGCCTTGCTGATGTAATAGACTGGCAACTGGGTTGAGCCTTCTTCTCTTGTCAGGACAGCATTTATAGCGTCGAGGGAAACAGCTAAGTATAGCTGCAAAACCTCTCCAAATTTGGGTTTTGACAGGAGGGGGGTTTGTCCCAGGTGCTTCTTCAGTCCCTGGAGAGCCCCTTCACACTCTTCAGTCCATTGGAATTTCTAACCTCCCTTTAGTACCTTGAAAAATGGGAGGCCTTTATCTGTGGCCTTCGAAATGAAGCAACTGAGAGTGGCTACCCGGCCCGTTAAACTTTGTACTTCTTTGGGTTTCTGAGGGGACTTCATCTCAATCAACGGTTGGATCTTCTCAGGATTGGCCTCAATTCCTCGTTGATTGACCATGTATCCCAGGAACTTGTCTGAAGCTACTCCAAATGCGCACTTGAGGGGGTTTAACTTCATACGATATTTACGTAAGATATCGAAGGCTCCGTTGAGGTGGGTTATGTGCTCTCCCACTTTCAAGCTTTTTACTAACATGTCGTCCACATAAACTTCCATAGTGCTACCGATCAAGTCAGCAAACATCTTATTTACCAGCCTCTGATAAGTCGCTCCAGCATTCTTTAACCCAAAAGGCATCATTTTATAACAGTAGAGGCCTCGATCTGTGATGAACGAGGTGTGCTCCTCGTCACCTGGGTACATGGGAATTTGATTGTAGCCAGAATAAGCATCCATGAAGCTTAGGGACTCATGTCCAGCGGTGGAGTCTACTAATTGATCAATTCTGGGGAGTGGAAAACTGTCTTTTGGGCATGCTTTGTTAAGATCAGAAAAATCAATGCACACTCTCCACTTCCCATTATGTTTCTTTACCAGGACTGGGTTGGATATCCACTTCGGGTAGAGGGCTTCCCTGATGAAGCCATTATTAATCAGCCTCTGAACTTCCTCTTTCAAGGCCTCATATCTCTCCGGGTTCAAGGCTCGCCTCTTCTGTCTATGCGGGGCAACTTTAGGATCTATTTTCAGGTGATGGCAACTAACTCCAGGGTCGATGCCCACCATATCCTCATGCCTCCAGGCAAAGACATCATGGTTCTTGCACAAAAATTCTTTAAGTTCTTCCTTAAATCTTGGGGCAAGACTTTTACCAACCTGTAACTGCTTGGTGAGATATTTTGGATCAATAGGGAAACTCTCTAGTTCTTCCATGGGAGCCGCCTGAGGATCAAGTTCAGTAACTCGCGGATCAAGTTCATCAAGTGCTGGCGATTCAAAGCTACTGGCACCTATCACCATATTCATATCCCTAGGCTCGGCTTTCCTTACAGAGTTGAGGTAACATTCCCTGGCTCCTCTTTAGTCTCCCCTTACTGTTGCCACCCCCTTATCAGTTAGAAACTTCATACACAAATGGTGAATGGAGGTGATCGCTCCCAAGTCCTTCAGCGCAGGCCTTCCTAATACCCCATGGTAGGCTGATCTGCTGTCAACTACCAAAAATTCCATGAAGTTCATCGTTGACAAGGCGGGTTCCCCCATCTCCACATCGAGGGTAATCTTGCCTCTAGGTATGATACTGTCCCCAGTGAAACCAAACAAAGGTGTGCTGGTGGGGTCAGTTCGTGATCCAGAATCATCTTATCAAAAGTGGATCCAAATAGAATGTTCACCGAACTGCCATTGTCTACCAGCATTCTTTTCAATTCGTTCCTAGCTATTACAGCTCTTACGACTAAGGCATCGCAATGGGGATAGTGAATACCTTCTGAATCTTCATGTATAAATACAATGGGATATGATTGATTCCTTCAGGAGCTGCTACCCACAATGTAACTAGTCAATGGAGGACCCCTTGCTTCTCGAATATAATTCCTCTATGAGTTTCGGGTTTCCCCGCCAACATAGGGGCCTCCGAAAATTATGTCGATTTCATGGATTGGGACGTCCTCTAGTCTGCTTCGGTTGCCTCTCCGCTGATGCTCCCCTGAGCCCCTATGTCTTTCTTGTTCTCTTCCACGAGGATATGCTTCCCTATGACGGGAAGGGGCCTCATCTCCCCCAGGCTGTTGATCTCGCCTGGGCGGGGGCCTACTCCTGGGCCTGGAGGTATTCCGGTTGTTATTCCTGGGACTTGGGTTTCTTGGATGCAAGGCTATATCTCTACAGTCCTCAGTAGCATGGCTGTAAGAATGGTGATATGTGCAATACCCCTAGGAGTTAGTTCTACCCTGGTTTGAACTTCTTCCCCGGCCTCGTCCTCGACGGGGGGCCTGTTGCGTTAACGGGTTTGCTTGGGTGCCAGTGGCTAGTACATCCTCGTAAGCCAAAGTTGGTACAGCATTTAAGGTGGCTGCGGCAAGCGCTTGGCCTGAGCCTTGGGAAACTTCAACACTGGGTTGGCTCCATTGCTGATCCATCAGATGGGAGGTTGGACCTCTCCCATGTTGTCTTTGTTGAGGCTGTAGGCCTCTGCTTGCCTTATTCCTGTGTTCTATTAGTTCATCATTGATGATTTCCGTCGCATCATTTCCAACAGTGCATCGTAAGTAGCGGGATCATGATTCTGTACATCCCTCCAAAACAAAGTGTTCATGTTTAGGCCTCCTCTTAGGGTGGATAGAGCCTCGCGATCTGTAACTTGGACGCAGCAGGTCATTTCGTCCTTAAAGCGGGATAAAAAGCTTTTCAGAGTTTCCTCGGGCTGTTGTCTCATGTCTGGAGGCGTTGGATAGGGGCCTCACCTTCTTTACTTACA
Source organism: Fraxinus excelsior (assembly GCA_019097785.1). NCBI lineage: Eukaryota > Viridiplantae > Streptophyta > Magnoliopsida > Lamiales > Oleaceae > Fraxinus > Fraxinus excelsior. The sequence goes on from CM032643.1 coordinate 9,660,709, forward strand.
GCGAATCTCTTTAAGAAGGTGGTTTTGAATTCTGGCCAGCTTCGAATGCTCCATGGCGATAACCGCTATACCAAATTTCTGCGGCTCCGCTCAAAGTTAGGTGGAAGGCTCTATACTTCACAGCTAGGGTGGCGCCTCTCAAGCTCATGTGCGTCTTATAACTGTTCAAGTGCTTTGCTGGATCGCCTCTCCCATCATAATTTGGTATTTTAGGCATCACATAGTGGATTGGAGCATGGACGTTCCTTAACTCTCTCGAAAATGGTAAGTTGTCATCCAAATCATAATTGGCTTCTGCTCCATACCTAGGTGGTTGTGGGGGCAGTCTAGCCTGGTTACCAGCCTCCTCTTCCATCCTGCGATGTCCATAACTAGGCGGTATAGCGCGAGAGGCATGTTCTTGCCTTTCCCCCGGCTGCCAGGCCTCAGGAGGTGGGGGCGATGGTCTATCTCTTGGAGCTCGTGTTTCCTGCACAAAAGGTCCTGCCTGGTATCCGGCCTCTTCTCCCCTAAGGTGCCCACGATGAGGCGGTACAGTGCGGGGGGCATTTTCTTGCCTTTCCTCCGGCCGCCAAGTCTCTGAAGGTGGGGGCCGTGGCCTATACCTGGGTGCTGGGCTTAGTCTGTCAAACACACTGGCAGACCTCTGGGGCCTCGGTTCTGATTCGTATTCTGTAGGAAAGTTATTTTCCACGTCGAACGGGGCCTCGGTGGGTCGGTCAGAAGCGTAATTGGAAGAAACGTCGACTCCCACGACCCTTTCCATTGGGCTTCCTTCTCTAGGGTGCCTGGGGGGCAGGTCATTTGACTTGGTCCCTGGTCTGTATTGTTCCTGGAGAACATAAAGGGAAGGCGAGGGACCTCCCTGGCCATGCATGTGCATCAACAATTCTTGCATTGCCAAGTTATGGCTGGTGATGCTCCTCATATGAGCTGCCATGGTTGCCATTTCTCTAGTAAGCTGGGCCGTCAACCTCCTACCACCTCGTCTATGATGGTGGTGGGGTCGGCGTCGGACCGCTGGGGCCTCAGTTTCTGTTTCCCTAGTTCGTCTGGGAGGAGCTTCCTCATCTGAACTCATATCCCTTGAAACTCAAGAACTCTGGGGGGCTTCCTCTTGCTCTTTTTTCAAGAACAAATCCTATTTAAATGGGGATGCCCACCAATACCTTTGCAAGAAAGCTTTTTCCACGGGATTGCTCGTGGTTTTAGTGTTCCATTCCCACAGACGGCGCCAATCTGTTGACCCAAAAAATGTTGTCAACAGAAGCCGGACCCACTCATGCACGTGCAAGCCTTGTCCAACACACGTGTGATGGAGAATAGTCAGAAAAATTTCTAGAATCCGGGCGTGGAAGGGACTCGCCGCACGTGACGTCTCCGTTCATGCTCCGGCAAGATGAATATGACATGATCGTGTAAGAATCCGATCAACGATCCACCTAATTTTTAGCTGATGTATGTTATTGATATATGTTAAGAGACGTTGGTCCAAGTATTTTGTGTATTCAAAGTTGCATCATTTTCTTGTATTACATGGCTGGGGTATTTATAGTGTTACAAGTAGAATGGTGATCGTTGGATCGATGTACACGTGGCCTCATCTCCTCGGCCAGAGCATCGTATCTTAGCTATCAAGTCCACTCCCCTATATCTACATGCCCAATTAAATACTCTTACATTGACAAGACAAGACAGAAGTTGCTCTATGCAAGAGTCACGTCAATCATTCACACAGATTTTCATCATTGTGATATCTTGCTACACGAGGCTTGGGCCTCGTTTGGCTATAAAGGCCTGGGGAGAGGCTCAGGTAGATGGTTAGTAACATCTTTAATTCTTGTCGTTTTCTAGAATTAATTGTTATTTAAGAGTGTAGTTATTATCCAGATTTTATTTACTACTTTAAATACGGATGGTAAACCGACCATTGGATGAATTTTGAATTAAATAAAGAGTCTTTGAGAAGTTTTTCAGAATAATTCTCTTTTTCTTAATATTTGATCTTTCAATAAAAAAGTTTGAATTTTTATTCTTTCCTATTCCCCCTGGACACTAATCAATCACTATTCAAGACATTCAACAATTGAGGATAATCAATATATGACGAGTGGACAAAAATTCATTAATCTTGATAGGTATGATCTAATGCGATCATAACGGTTGAGGATTGAAGTGCCACATAACCATAATCATAAGATCATGAAGCAAACACGTCGATCAAACCAACTTCATTTTATCTAAACTAACCATCAAGGCATCTAATCTCTACATGTCCTTTATTCACGCCGGATATGAAGGAAATCCTAAGAACACCTATCCCATGTAAAAGTAACCATCATTGGACATCCTCGATAGTTTTTCAATACTTCACCAAATATGAGAGAAATAATTATAAGATAATAATGAAGTTGTTGGATTTTGATACTCAATAAATTCAGGCTATGATATTTAAACGATTGGATTTGTTTCAGTATGCTTTGACTGTTGAATGAAATGTTTATCGATACCACAATTGATGGGCTCAACCCAAAAATAAATGGTTCGGTTCTCGGTACTAGAAGAAGAATCGAAGAACTGAATAAGAACCGAATCTAAATAATTTTTAAATATTTTTATATTGAATTAACTAAATTATTTTAATTTTTCTAAACAAATCACAAATTAACTAATTTAGTGATTAATGCTTCAACTCGCAAGCCAAGTCCATGTATAGTTAGCCCAGCCCAACCCAATTTCTAAATTCAAATTTTTGGGCCAATTATTAATTGGGAAAAATTCATTAATCCTACTTTAAGTTTATCCTATTTCAAAAATGACAAAACATCTTTTACATTTCAAAAATCAGATTTTTGACATATACATACACATATATATTTATATATTTTTTTATTTATATATACTAAAATATAAAAAGATATATATATAATTAACCCACCCCCACCCCCACGGCTCCACCACCCCCATCGCTCCGGCGACCTCTCCGGCGACCGACGACTACTCCGACGACCGGCGACCTTTCCGATGACTACTCCGATTCCGGTGACCTTTCCGACGACTACTCCGATTCCAACGACTCAGGTCACAAGTCACAATACAGGTCATAACTCAGGTCACAGTCTAATTCACAAGTCACAGTCCAGGTCACAACTCAGGTCACGGTCCAATTCACAAATCACGGTCCAGATCACAAGTCACAGTCCAGGTCACAACTCAAGTCACAGGTCACAGCCCAGGTCACAACTCAGAATTTTGCTCATAATCACAAGTTATTTTCAAATGATCGCAGCACGGGTCACAGCACAGCGCACGTCACAACTTCACAACCCAAATCACAGGTCAGATCACAAATCCCTGTCCAGGTCCACAGCCCACCTTTCGCGTTGTAATAATTTAGATTACCCTTTACAGAACTCTCGTCTTTTGGCAGCCTGTAAGCAAACAAAACTTGAAAGTAAAACAGATCGCTTAATGTTAATGTGACTCGGAAGAAGTTGAAATCCAACCTAAATGGAGAGTTTCAAGGGGAGATAGGTGCCTGTCAGCGACCACCTTGCCGCCACCACCTCACAATCTGAAAACCACAATCGGAAACAAAAATCAAGAATTTGGCACCGTACCACAACAACCACACACACCACAACAGCAACCATCGAAGAAGTCAAACTCAAACCCAACGCACCGACTGCACCCCACCATCATCACCGAACTGCACCCACCACTGATTGACGATGACAGAGTGACGACAAACCTTCGCAGCCATAAATCGACACCACCAACACCCAAGAATTAGATTACCCAAAAAAACGACGATGATCGCTGTCAGATCGCCCAGAAATCGACACCACCAACACCCAAGAATTAGATAGCCCATAAATCGACACCACCAACGCCCAAGGATGTTGTCGCCTCTGTGATCTAAGAGGCGATGTGGCTTGACACCGTGCCGCTGCAGCAACGATGATAAAGTCACCGTGACAACTTCCTCGTCGTGGCTGCCGATGGGGAAGGAAGACAGAGAAAGAAGGACGGTAAGGAAGGCATCCGTCGACGTCGCCGACACCACGGCGCCGACACCAACACCAGCCAGCCACCACACCGACCGCGCGGCCACCCCTCCCACGCCGCCAAGAGAGAGAGAGAGAGTTGTGCTGAAAATTGAGTGATTAGGGTTTAAAATCGTGTGTGGGGTGTGGGGGTGGGGGTAGGGGTAGGGGTGTATATAAATTAATTTTTATAATATTATTAATTAATATTTAATTAAATATAAAAAAATTGTATCTATCTATAAAATATCTGATTTTTGAACATTAAAACTTAAAATCTGAATTTTGAACTTGGATCTTGAAAAGCAAGGATCCATGTAATTTCCACTTATTAATTTCATTAGTAACCCAAGATTTAGGCATTTTTAGGTTTTTATCATTCCCTTTTCCAATTTCATACTTTCATTCAGTAAGTACGGGTCCACTAATTCCAAATCATTTGATAAATTGAGAACCTACATTTACATGCTCAAATCGAAGTCGCCGACTGTATAGTCCAACTTCCCCTTTTCAACTACCCATCGAAATTACGAATGAACATGCCATTTGTTGTATTTATGTAGTGTTGCTATAAATGTTAAAAAAAATTAATTATGATACGGAACCCAACTGAACCGAAATGAACCGAACGGAACCATACCCGAACGGTTCCATAATTATATTTGGATCCGACGGCTTCATTTATTAAAGGGAAATTACAAAAAATCAAGTGTTTGAAGATTGGAATTCAAAAATCAGGGACCAAATTTCATTATTAAAAAATCAGGTAATATATTAAAACCCTAACCCTAATTTATCACTCTCAACTCCCTCACCTCTCTCTCTCTTGCGCCTCCTCTTCCGTCCCCTCCCCCTCTCCCTCTCACTATCTCCCGTGTCTCTCTGCATCGCAATGCTGCTATTTGTAGTGTCGCTGAGCTACAACAGCAGGGGTGGTGTGCTCCAAGAACCGATCCAAGTTAGTTTTTGATGGAGCAGCTCCATCATCTGAACCTGACCCGACTCCTCTCATTTCGGGTAATGATGAAGATTTTGACTTTGACTTCAATCTATGCTGCTGCTGCTGGTTGTACTTTATCATCGTAGGCGGACTGTAGTACAATCTTTCCTCTCCTATCCTTCTCCGTCCCGCCATTTTATACCCGAATAGGAAAAACCCAACAAAATTCTACTTAATTGAAACGTAAATATATATGTCCTTAGAGTTCTTATCTTCTCAGTATTTGCGCGTGATTTTGTAATAGTAGGCTATCAAAACAATTGGAGGTTTAAAGGGGTTACTTGTAAGTTAAATTGGAGATTTTTGGTTTATTTATTAGGGTTTTTGAAGAGTAAGTTTTGCTGAAATGGAGGAGTGAACAGAAGAATGATCTGGAGAGAGAGATAGAGAAAAGGGAATGGGGATGAAGAGTGTGTGATTTTGATTTTGTGACTAAAAATATAATCTGTAACTAAAAATATAATCTATAACCGACCATTTTTTTATCAGTGACCTAAAAATTATATAATGTGACCGTAAAAAAATCTGTGACCAATTAATTTGAAAATGTATGACTGTGTGACCTATAAATTTTAATCTGTGACCAACTAATTTTGAAATATGTGACTAACGAATTAATTGTGACCTATAAAATTTTTGAATTGTAACCGCAGGAGTAATTGTCGGAACCGAAGCAGTCGCCAAAATGATCGTCGAAGAAGAGTGGTGGTCGGAACGGTCACCGGAATAGTGCTCGGAACTGTAAGGGTGGTGGAAATGGGGTGAGTTAATTATATTATTTAATTAATTAATAAAAATATTTTTAATTAATAAATAAATACCTGAATTTTGCATTTTGAAACTTGACACCTGAAAATTGAATTGTGTCAAAGTTAACACATGACTTTTGAATTTTTCCCTTTATTAAATACTCGAGAATTTTGGTTCGAAGCGGACCATGTATAGCCCTAATTGGATGCAACTATTAATTTGTGTTGCTCATGGTTCGCTCAATAGTTGAACAACCATTTAATTTGTTAGCCCACTTTGCCTTCGGTTTTGGCCCATCTCATGTGTTTTGACTTGGCCCATTCACTTCCCTAATCCTAAAACTATATATGAACCCAGTGAATTGTGAGTTGCAAATAAGTGAATTAAAGAGGGTATCCGTCTGTTTACTCTCCTTGGCCGTGAGTGGGGGAAATAGTTGAAAATACCCGGGGTGACCCGACCCATTTTCCAAAATAGCTTTTGACCAGTATTTAAAAAAAATGTAAAAACTAATAAAACTTAAAAGTCAATTATTTTTCTATTTTTACCCTCACGTGTGACTTGGAAGAGGAGAAAAAAAAATATTCACCAACGAGGAGCAAGATTGACGATCAAAAAATCGACCAAAATTCAGTAATTTGACATGTTATTTTACAAAGCATGGTTGAAATCATTAAATAAATAAAACATATTTTCGAATTTTCGTTGATTATCTTTGAAAAAATTGTTGTAGATATTGTATTAAGGATAAAATGTGATTTTGGTAAGTATTTGGAGGTGGAGATCATCGAAAATGGCATTTTCCGACGACTCTGCATGAGGGAGATGCCTCCCCGATTTGCATCTGGGCCGTCTGGCCTAGACAACCCAAAATCTGGGCATCTGGGCCCAGATGCCCAGATTCTGGGAATCTGGACCGCTGCTAGCTGCCCAGATGGTTTTTTTTTTCTTTTTTTTTTCATATTATTTTAAATCAATATTGTATATAATAAATATTTTATTTAATTATTTTATTTAATATTTATTTTAAAAGTAATTTCTAATTTTATTATTTAATATTAATTATAGTTTAATTTTGTCGTGAATTTTTAATTATTTATTTAATATTTAATTTAAATAAATAATTAACTTATTTAACGATGAAAATAAAAAAAATTTAAATAAACAATTAAATTTATTTTTTAAACAACTTGAAAAAATCACGAAAAAAGAGTTTGTAAAATATAAAACATTATTTAGTTATAAATAATAAACTATTAAATATTCGTTTGTTTATTTAATATTCTATTAATTATAATTAATATTTATAAACAATTATAAATTATTTTTTTTACAATGAAATATTAAGTAAACAATTAAAAAATTTATTTTAAATTACTTATTTAATTTGTTTACAAAGAATAAAAATGAACAATTAAATAAATGATTTCATTTATTTTTTTATTTAATTTGTATATTTTAATAGTTTGTCTAATATTTAGTTACAAAAAAAGAATTTATGTAAAAATGAAATATTATTTAATTACAAATAATAAAATATTAAATAAACAAAATAAATTGTTTATTTCAATTTTATATTTTGATTGTTTGTTTAATATTTTATTAATAATAATTAAATATCATATAAACAATTAAAATAAGGAATTTAATTATAAATATTTCTTCTACGACGAAATATTAAGTGAACAAGTAAAATATATATTTTAAATTACTTATTGAAATTGTTTATAAAACATTAAATGAACAATTAAAATAAATTATTTCATTTAATAGTTTATTTAATTTGTTTATCTTAATAGTTTGATTACTATTTAGTTACAATAAGTAATTTATTTCAAAATAAAATATTATTTACTTATAAATAATAAAATATTAAATAAACAAAATAAATTTTATTTTTCAAGTATTTATTTAATATTCTATTAAGTATAATTAAATATTATATTAAATATTAAATAAATTAATATTCAATTAACAATTAAAATAATAAATAATGAAATATTCAATTAAAAATTAAAATTAAAATAATAAGAATTTATTTAGTTGTAAATAAAAAAATATTCAATATTCAATTGTTTATTTAATATTATATTAATTATAATTAAATATTATATAAAATATTCAATTAACGATTAAAATAAGAAATAATGAGATAATCAATTAACAATTAAAATAAAAAATAATAAAATATTATTTGGTTATGAATAATAAAATATTAATTACTCGATGGTTTATTTAATAATCTATTTATTAATTATTTAGTTTGTTTAGTATTCAATAGTTTGTTTAATATTTAGTTACTAAAAAGAGTGTAGTAATTAAATATTACTTAGTTATAAATAATAAATTATTAAATATTCGATTGTTTATTTTATACTCTATTAAAATCAATTAACTATTACATAAACGATAAATTATTTAATTTTCAATTAAAAATTAAAGTAGGAAATAACGAATTAATCAATTAACAATTAAAATAATTAATGATAAATTATTTTAAATTACTTATTTAATTTGTTTATAAAGCATTAAATAAACGATTAAAGTAAACGATTTAAAATATTTATTTAAAATTACTTATTTAAATGGTTTATAAAGTATTAAATAAACCATTAAAATAAATTATTTCATTTAATTGTTTATTTAATTCGTTTATTTTAATAGTTTGTTTAATATTTAGTTAAAAAAAGAGAGTTTATTTAAAAATAAAATATTATTTAGTTGTAAATAATAAACTATTAAATAAATAAAATAAATTGTTTATTTAAATTTTTATTTGGATTTTTTTATTTATTATACCATTAAATATAATTAAATATTAAATAAACAATTAATAATATACTGATTAGTGCAATCAACTCATTAAAAAAATATCTTTTAAAAAAAGGTTGAACCCTAACATTAAGAGTTCCCCACCGCACTGTCCCTAGAGAATCATGGATGAGGTAAATCGCGGGATGTGCGACAACAGGCCAGGATACAAGAGCTGTCATACCGGTGCCCACAAAAAATCAAATTCCAAACTTTGTTAAAGGCAGGAATCGAACCCTCACACTGTGGCTGCCAACTGAACTGAGATTATCTCACTCTTGTCCTTTATACCACTAGTATATGCCTCGAGGGGCAACAAATACCTTTAAATCGTAATTTTTTGCTCGTTCTTGAGCACTTTTGAGCGTTTTGATGTGTGTGTTCATGTCATTTTGTAGTTTAAATACATTGGAGAAAATGACTTATTTTGGAGTATTAGATGAAGTCGTACGTGATCATAACAATTGAGAAATACATGGAAATAGCCAGAGTTAAACCATACCCTTTCCAAAATAGCCTTTGACTATTCAAAGGTAAAAAACTACCAAGAATACCCCTAAAAATAAAATTGATAACTAAACCATTATAATTTTAAGAAAAGAACAATCAAGTCCTAAAAGAATTATAGAACTACAATTATGTAGTGGATATACTGTTGTAATAATATAACTCCATTATTGGAGTATGGGATAATGAATATGTAAGAGGCCAATAATCGAGCTTCATGTAGTTGTATAAATAGAAGTCTTTAGGCTAAGATAGAAGCAGAATGAGTTAGAAAAACATTTGAGCTCTCAGACTGTGAGAAAATCAAAACATTTATGTCTTTTGATATAATCCTTGTATCAATTTCAGAATATCAATAATATTCCATTTCTTTTATAGAAAAACAAGTTTCCAAATTTCCATTCCGATAAATTCTTGATAGATCTAAGAAGAAACTTTTTCCTTATTTTAACAACCAATACAGTTTTTCTTTTATCCAAATCTAGGGACTTGTCCTTGGAAATGATACAGTGAAGGCAAGGAGTTGAAATAGCAAAAATCTCGTTAAGGCCGAGGCCGCTGAAGGGAATAGTTTGCATATTCAGAGTCTGAAAGTCACTCGATTCTAAGAATAAAGATCCAGATCAATTATCACGTTTTTCATCCAATAATAATTGCATTTTCATAATTTATTGGCGTCTAAATATTCTAAGTAAACTTGTATTTTGGTTTAGGATGCAATGGACGAACACGATGGAAATTAGAAGAAAAGAGCGAAAAAGACCAATATGGAGGAAAGTGATAGTTCAGGGACTAAGTGAAAATATTCTAAACTTGTTTCTAACCTTGTGATGAAGATTCGAGAGTGTTGGAGATCAATTGGATGAAGAAATGAGTCAAATGGATGAAATATAGCCAAAACATTATCATATATCAACTTTTAAGCTGAAAAGTTTTGCACCGATTTTCAGCTTCATATTGAGACCAATGTTTGACATGGAAAACGATCGAATTTGAAGATGGTATTTGAAGCAACGTTATAGCCCTTTGAGTTAGCTTTTCAACGCATTTTGAATCACATCAATCGGATATTATGAGAGAAAGTTATGGCCTAAAAACGCTGTCAAGCGCGCCCTCCCCAGACTGCCCGGACGAGTGGGCCATTCGGGCCCGGATGTTTGGGTCATCTGGGCACGGTTTTTTCCATCATTATGTCTTGGTATTTTAAATATCGTAAATTTGTCTGTAATTATATATCTATATCGAAATAAGATTTAAATATTTAAAAATTTTACTAATTTAACCGAAGCGAATTTAAAAATACGTAAACCAATTCCACTTATTGTTGTAAATAATATCTTCTTGTATATCGTTTAATAAATTTATCTGTTTTCAAGTTTGAAGCAGATGAAAAATGAAATAATTTTTATCTGTGTTGGAGTAAACAGACAAAGAAAGTGATTTTGTTTTAAAATTTTAATTGGAAATGTTCGGAATTCTTTATAAGTTAAAAAATGTATTTTTGTCTTTTAAACAATACCACATTTATGTAATTGTATAACATTTTAAGGATATTTTTGTCTTTTAAGCCTTGGGCGGCTATTGTGGTGAATGTCAAAAAAATTTGGGTAACGTGAAAAACACATGTTTGACAAAGGTAATTTAAAAAGTACCCCGCCGTGAGTCACCTAGCTACCGTCTTCTTCGTCTTTGTCATTATTTGCATCCACCAATATTGATCCTTTTTGGGTTACAAAAACTGGGCAACTACAGTGAAGAATAGTATGCGGGTTGAGCCGAATCAATTGTTGGTGTTTGATTTGTTGTTATTCAAACTAAGTCTGATTTGGGCACGAATCGAAGTTCTTCGGGTATTTTTTTTGTTGCAGAAGTTGTGTACAAAATCATAATCCATTTCTTTCTTATAGCTAAATTTTTTTAAACACAATTGAATAAGTCAACCTTTTTTTTCTTATTTAAAGAGAAATAATTAATAATTTTACCGCTAAGATGTAGATTATTAGGGGACACATTCTAGAGCTGTAACATTCGTTCACAGTTGATGAGATCACTGAGACACTCATGAGTCATGAGCTATAATGCGCCTGTAGTGGCCGGTTCTCACGCACTCTTTTATCAGAAACATTGGGTTTATGAAAGACGAAATTGCTCTTGCGTGCTTAGCTGTACTTAATGAAGGGAAGTCTGTTAGAACATTAATACGACTACCACTATGTTGATCCCAAAGAAGAATAGCTCGAAGTATATTACTGATTTCCGTCCAATCTCCCTCTTCAATGTCCTTAAAATCATCTAAAAATGTTTTAACTAATTGAATGATAAAACGATTTTCCCCTATAACTGAGAATCGAAGTGCATTTTTAATAAAGTTGCAATATAAAAAACGCAACTTCAACCAAATTCTGGAAGCGCCAATGCGGACCAGGGGTTCGAATCTTACATTCTCCACCTTGCTACCAGAATTTGGGAATATAGTGCAGCCAAGAGCATAATCACAGTTGTACTTTTCATTTGCTCTAAGTACTTGTTCATGCTTTACAAAGAATCAAGATATATAAGTTTCAAACAATTTACAAATTTATTCAATGAATCACTTTTGTACTCATATCACATGGATTAAGTTGGGTTGCAACTTTACCAATTCTAAGAATTCCTTTTGAAATAGCATCTCTTATAAAATGATATTTAACATCAATATTTTTTGTTCTATCGTGGAATATAGGATTTTTGCTAAGATGAATAGCACTTTGATTATCAGTTAACAATATAGCATGATTATCAACAAAGTCAAGTTCAGACAATAAACCATGTAACCACATTCCCTCTTTAACAACATCAGTAACAACAATATATTCTGCTTCTGTAGAAGATAGAGCAACAACTTTTTGAAGTTGTGATTTTTAGCTAACAGTTGTACCACACAAGATATAAAAATAGGACGAAGCTGATCTCCTATTATCTCTATCTCCAGCATAAGCAAAATTTGTATATCCTTTTAAAGTTATACTATCTTTACTTGATTAAAACATTAAACATAAATTAGGTGTACATTTAAGGTATCTTAATATCCATTTTAAAGCATTCCAATGTTCTTCCCTAGGGTTACTCATAAATATGCTTAATATGCTAATACTAAATGCAAGATCGGGTCCGGTACAAATAATCAAATACATAACAGAACCAATAGCATTTGCATAAGGAACTTTAAACATTCTAGCATATTCTTCTCAAGATTTTGGACAATATTCAAAAGACAACTTAAAATGATTAGCAAGAGGTAATATTATAGGTTTACAGTCTTGTATGTTAAATTTTTTCAAAACATTAACCACATAATTATGTTGGTTCAAAAATAAAAAGTCTTTTTCTTTATTTCTCCAATATGCATGCCTAAAATCCTTTTAGTAGATCCAAGATCCTTCATTTCAAATTTAGATTTCAATTTCAATTTAATCATATAAATTTCAGACTTATCACAACTGGCAAGCATCATATCATCCACATAAAGAACTAGATACATATAATTTCTACCTCCATTACCTTTACAGTTTAGACAGGAGTCATATTGACTTATTCTAAAACCAAGTTTTAGAACAAATGTATCAAATCTTTTATACCCTTGTTTATGAGCTTGTTTTAAACCATATAAAGATCTCTTTAACAGACAAACATTATTATCGGGCTCCTATTTCAAAACCAACAGGCTGCCTCATGTAAATTATTTCATCTAGATCATCATACAAGAAAACAGTTTCAACATCTAATTGATCGAGTTCCCATTTAAATTGAGCAACAAATGCAAGCAAGTATTTAACAGTAGTATATTTCACAATAGGAGAAAAGATTTCAGTGTAATCAACACCTTCTTTTTGAGTAAAACCTTTTGCAACAAGTATAACTTTATATCTAATGTTTTTACCATCTCATTCTCCTTGTTTTACTTTATAGATCCACTTACAGTCAATGAGCATCTGCCCTTTAGATCTTTTAACAAGTTCTCAAGTCTAGTTTTTAAGAATTGAAGACATTTCATCTTCCATGGCCGCTTTCCAGTTTTTACTTTCATTACACTCAATAGCATCCTCATAGGAGTTTGGCTCATTTTCAAATTGTTTTCGATAAGTGAAAAAGTAAACAAAACCATCACTATCAAATCTAGTAAAATGTCTAATCAACCTCATCTCCTGTCTCTTGTGACTTGATACTCATCAAAAGGAAGAGTAGAAGGATCACATTAGTTAGACTGATCAACTTCTTGATCATTTTCAGTTTCAAGTTCAAAACCACTTTCTTCTACAGTAGGTATGAAGCATCTTGCTCAATTTGAGATGGCCCCCACCTCAACTTGAGAAATATTTATTAGTCAATAAATTTTCTTTTCCTGCTAAACATGGCATTAAAGATTCATTGGAAATAACATATTTCTAACAATAACTCTATACCCCTTTTCACATTTAACCCATAATCTGTAACCTTTAACGTGTTTATTATAAACCCAAGAAAACACATTTAAGTGATCTAGGTTCTACTTTTTCAATATTTTTATGAGCATATGCAGCACAACGAAACACCTTTAAATGAGAATAATTCACAAAACTCATAGCCATTATTGAGAAGCAAGATACCTAGATCTTGGAGAAAATGGTTGATTTGTAACAGATCTAAATTTTTGGAATTGCTGTCAAGCAAAATTGAAAGAAAAATCGATTTTTCTAAAATCGCTGGGTAAGATCTTTCTAATTTTTTTGTAAAGTCCATTTTCAAAAATTAGGGTTTCTTGATTTTTCCATTTATTTACCGTACACGTAAACCCCCTTGAGATTAATCTTTGTCTAAAGGCTCCTACGAGGCATTGGGAATTAAAGATAAATCAAGTATATGTGTGTACTTGGAGGATCTTGTAGGAGGAATCTGTGAATAGTTTTGTGATCTTAGTTATCGTATTTTCTTTTGAGTCTTGATCTGCATATTCTCTATGTGTGCTTGAGATTTTGTAAAATCTTGTTTTACTAATTGTAATACTGTGATTTGTGAATGAAACCAATCTCTACTCTTGATATTCTTTGCAAATTTATGAAACTATTTTCAATATGTGAATCATACTAGACTATAAAATGGCTTCTGCTAGGTTTGAAGTTAGTTAATTTGATGGAAAATACGATTTCAATATGTGGAGTCAAAAAATGTAGGCTATTTTAATGCAAATGAGATGTGTTGTGATTTTAGATGATAGTTGGCCTCTTGATTTACTTCCTGCAAAGAAAATTGGACTTGAAGAAGTTGCATGGAGTACTATTTTTTTTGTATTTATCTGAAAATGTGATAAGAAGTATTGGTAAAACAAAAATTGCATCTGAATTGTGGACTAAGATTCATGTCAAATATGTAATGAAAACTACTCCAAATATATATTTCTTATTAAAACAATTCTTCTCTTTCAAAATGGATCATTCAATTGATTTGGATGAAAATTTAAACATGTTTACAAAACGTACTCAAGACTTGACCAACTATGATGAAAAACTCTCAAAAGATCATATGAATGTAGTCTTGTTAAACTCTATTAGTGACATATAAAGACATCAAGATTGCTCTAGAGTATGGTAGAGAAGAACTTACTACTGATGTTATAATAAATTCTTTAAAAATAAGGCTTTAGAGATGAAAGTTGATTCCGATAATTGTCAAAATGGAGATAATTTGCTGGTAAAAGGAAATTTTTTTGTTAAATCAAATTATTACTCTAAGTCTTTTATTGAAAATAAAAATAAATTGAGTGATAAAAATATAAGTCCAAAAATAAGGCTGAAGGTAGGAAATGTTATTACTGCGGAAAGTTGGAACATTTTGTTAAACGCTGTTTTAAGAAGAAAAATTATTCAAAAGAAAAAAAATTCGATGGTGGGAGTAATGCTTTAGTGTATAATAAAGTTAAGTTTGAAACTAGTCTAGTCCTTGTTAATATGGAAAAACAGCTGAGTGATGAATGGATACTTGACTGAGGTTGTTCCTTTCATATGTGCCCAAATAAAATTGTTTTCTTGATTTTGAAAAAAAAAAACATTTGGAGGGTGACGCCAAACATAATAGTGATTATTCTGCAGGCTAGAATCAATTGACAATTACATGGAATAATACAAGAGAAACACCAAAAGAAACTATAAAATTATTTATTATTCAACAACTGCCTGAAAATAACACACAAGCCGGGTTATATAGCTAAATATTCAAAATTAACGGAATTTTACCAAAAATGGTAAATTCTAATATTCATACCAAAATAAAATACTTAATAAGAGAAATAATATTTTCAAAATTCGGCTCAAATCGAGCTTTTATTCTATGTCAAAAAGACAACCGAAATATTACTATAAATGGCAAAAATTAACTTAAATTGATGATTCGGAAAGGAAAACAGCTGAATTTGGGTTCGAAAAAAAACCTTTTCGGATTGGGGTCATGGGCGTGATTCTGACAACCGTAGCAAAAATTATGGTCAAAATATCGAAACATGCCCGGGCCCCAATTAGGAAATATCCAATTATTTGCCAATTTTGTGCTGATCCGCCAACTCATGGTATATCAACGCCATTAACGTACTATCAGACAGCTCGACTTCATCTGACTCGGATCCTCCTGCATCAGAAGGCAAATCATAATGTGAAATAATATTACCTGTAAAGTTAGAGGGATAGGTACCATAAAATTATTGCTGGAAAATAGTAATGTTCAATTCCTAAAAGAAACTAAGTATGTTCCTGACTTGAAGAAGAACCTGGTGTCATTAGGTATATTAGATGATATGGATTTTAACATAAATTTGGGTCAATGACATATTAAAATTTTTAGGGACAGTGATTTAATCATAAGCACCCCTAAGAGACATGTCCTCTATTTTCTGAAAGCTAAACCCCTACTTGATTTAACTGCTTTTGTTGTATCTGAAAATTTTAAACTTGCAAAATTATGGCATGCTAGACTTAGTCATTTTAGCAAAAAGAGTTTGAATTCTTTACAGTCAAAAGAAGTTTTTGAAAAACTAAATCTTAGTGATTTTGGTTCTTGTGAACAATGTATTATAGAAAACAAGTCAAACTACATTTTCCAATTGGAATTCACTAATACAAACAAATATTGGAATATTTGCATGATGATTTGTGGGGTCCTTCTGTTGTGTGCACTTTATCTGGATTCAGATATTATTTACTGATCATTGATGACTTTTCAAGGAAAATTGGGTCTTCTTATTAAAAAGTAAGGATGAAACAATTTTTGTTTTTAAGGATTGGAAAACTCAAATTGAGAATCAACTGATCGTAAAATAAAAATTTTGAGGACCGACAATGCTTTGGAATTTTGCAATCGTGAACTTAATAATTTTTCTAGAAAACATGATATTTTGAGGCATACTCATCAACAAAATGGAATAGCTGAAAGAATGAATAAGACTCTATTAAACAAAGTTAATGTATGCTTTTGAGTTCTAGTTTGCCTAAATTGTTTTGGGGTGAAAGTGTTAAAACTGCTACATATCTTGTTAATAGAAGCTATTCTAAGGCCAAGAACGCATGATATCAATGTTGAGAAACAACAATAAAACGATATATTTCGGCCTAAGCCTTGGAGGTTCGACGACAGTTTCTAACGCCTACATTCTCCGTTGAGCATCGAATAAATTGGATTTACGCTCGATTCCACTATATAGCCCAAAATCGCAGCAAATGTTAGAAAAGTTCAGCCAATACACTAAAACAGTACAAGAAGACTTATCTCTCAAAGATACAATAATCGATCCACAAAGAATTACCATGAATCTTCACAAACCCATAGAAACAGTAACTCGAGAGAACTTAAACTCTCTTACAGATATTCACTCAAAATATCACTAAAACAGGGTTTAAAGGTTACGGATCAAAAGTCTCAAATTAGAAATTTGAGAGAAAGAAAACGGAAGAAGAGAACCCTAAGAAAAATGAGAGAACTGCCTAATACGCAAAAACTACAGAGAATGAAACCCTCAGCCAAAACCGTGTGTAAGTGAAACGACACCAATAAAAGCCTCCAAAAACAAAACCAACAACTAAGATGTAACACTGCGTGTCTTAATCTGGTTAAAGGTGCATTTTTTAATAAAGTTGCAATATAAAAAACACGACTTCAACCAAATTTTGGAAGCACCAATTCGGACCAGGTTCGAATCTTACAGGGATGCGATGTTGTCAAAAAGGTCCAAGGGTTCTTTATTTGTTTTTTCTTAAGTCTCTCTCTCTCTCTCGTCTTTACTTGGGAAAATGGATGCAGCAAGTATTCTAAGCATTCTGGATAGATATGAGAAGCTATGAGAAAGCTTTGGGACAATCCGTAAATGTGTAGAAAACCTCAATAACCTCAATAACCTTTAGTCTTAATGTGGACAGTGATGGATAGAGTGAGATATTTGGTATCTTGGGTCTACAAACTTTAACTCATGATACATATCTTGGGGCTACCTTTGGCTTTTGGGATCGAATAAAATATACCTTTTCAACTATCAAGGAACTTGCCGACAAAAGGGTAAATGAGGATCCTAAATTGCATGAGCAATAGGTCTTAGATGTAAAGGGCCTTGTATCCAAAAGAAAACCTTGCAAGTGGCATTTCCCCAAACAAATTATTTATGTACAAAAAATAGTCTAAAACAGCGCCTACAAAAGGGAGTTATTTTCATCTTTAGGACATGAAGTTAAGTTGAAGGATTAGAATCTCTAATTTTATACCACCAAGAGTAATAAATTCGCAGCACAAAAATATAGACATAAAAGAACACGCAGATTTATCGAGATTCGTCTCAATGTGAGACTACGTACTAGTCCACTTCTACAATAATTCATTACGATAAATAAAAATTGACAAGAGAAAAATTGTACAACCTATTTTCTTTAACATCTCTCTCTTTTGACGATAATATATATAAATGTTAATTATGACTTTTTATTTATAAGAAAAAAATAGAGCAAAATAGAAATTATAAGTGTGAAAGGTTTTTTGAAAATAATTAGACACCACAACTTAACAATCTCCTACTTGGAGACTAATCCACCATTAGTAGCTCCTTTATAGTAGTGGCAACAACTTTTCAATTCTCAAGAGAGAAGTCTAGCTGAAGTTGCATACAATTCCAAAGTCAATTTCATGAACTTAAAACGAACCTGTACATGATTCGTAAATGCATGATAAACATGATTTTTTACTTAGTGAATGGCACTCTAACTATCACAATGCAACACACATTCATATACTTGAATCCTAATTTAAAAAAAAAAAAAAGTAAATAAATAAATAAAGTTGCAACAATATCATCTCTTTGTTAGCTTCGATCTCAAAAATATACTATGCCTTAATAATGAGCAGAACAAGTATCTTCTATTAAGATTTGGGGTTCCATCTTCAAATGTCAACATTAGTAAGAGGAGTAGCTAAAATATTTATAAATTGATCTATATTTTCATCTCTATTCGATGTGAAATTTTATCTGTTAACATCTTCAGCCTCTTAGATACCCAACTAACTATTGTGATCACCCAAAGTACAAAGCATCAGAAATGGTTGGGCACTTTGGCTTGCACGGGAGAGACCAAAGGTATCACGAAGGGAGAAATTTTGTGAATAGTTCAAAACAAATATTTTTCTTTGTGAGCGAAGAATTAGAAGATGAATGAATTTATTTAACTACATCAAAGACTCATATTGGATTCAGGATATATCAAGAAATCTAAAGAACTATCTAGGTTTGAAACCCATATGGTGAGAACTAATGAGTTTAAGGTAGATAGATTTATCAAAAGGTTAAAACTTGAATTAAATCGAGAAGTACGGATGTCATGAATACATAATTTGACTTTTTTCTTAAAGCATAAGACAACTTATTGGCAAAAAAAGTAAAAGCAATGATGGTGAAAGCTCATAAATTTATTCAAGAGAACCAACATATTATCGAAACTAGAACAAAGCACAAAAATTCTGGAACAATAATAGAATTCGGGGAAACCCAACAAGATTTTGTTCATCTATAAAGAAGACCTGAATAGATAACGGACCCAAAAAACACCATAACACCAAGATGCCTATCTTATTGAAAATCTCATTCCAGATTGTGACTAACTAAATTAAGATTATGTTACGTAGAAAGAATGGGAATCAAATCAATGAACAAGGCAAAAGAGGATCATAGACTAGCTCTTTAGTCTGGTAGAGTGTTCGCCATGTTGCAACTTGAAGCTCAAGGGGGAGCTAATGTAATTGCAAGTATGAACTTTTGGAATCTAAACTTGCTTACACTGTTTACAACTTTGGTGCTTCCTGATAAGAGTGTATTTTACACGTTTATATCGATTAGTAAACTTGGATATTTGTCGTTTTATGCATGAAACAGAGCTTAATTTGTTATCAATTGTGTTTGCGGGTCGACATTGGTGAATGTGGTGAAAGTGGAAGAAAAATGGAAAAAAGAGAGACTAAAATGGAGAAAAACCAAAGCTCAAGGACTAAGTTGTAAATATCCAAAAGGTGACTCGGAGAATAAATTGATGACATGAAGATGACAAGATCACATTGAGTACTGGAATTATGCATTGGAACAAGCAAAATTGGAAAAAATATTGAGAATGGGAAAAGTAAAGTTGAGGGACCAAATCGCCACATATTGAAAGAAGTTACCACTATGCGGTCGCATAGTGGTACTTGCATGCGACCGCATTAAACCATGCAGGGAATTCTTGGAGGCTACAGGGGTATTCTATGCGACCGTATAGAAGGAAAAATTGGCGATTTTCTGGCTTTCTTTATTCGGTTCGAACTCTTTTGGAAACGTGATCTAGGAATCATATATAACCCGAATAACAACCAGAAGCTAGGGTTATGTATTCTTAGAAAAAAAAAAACACCATTAAAGAACAAGAAAAAAGGCTAGAACAAGGGTTTCACTTCAAAATTCAAGATTCAAGTTTTAACTTCTAGTTCTTTGGTGATGTCTTCTATTTATTACTTTTCTTGTTCTTTAATTTTATCCATGTTAGGCTAAACTTTTTATGTACTAGATGAACGATGAACCTCGCATTGTGATGTTTAAACATGTTTGATGGATGTTAAATGATTTCTATTTTTACAATATGATGTTTAAACATGTTTGATAGATGTTAAATAATTTATATACACTTTCTTGCCTCTACAATTATATGTGCAATAGTTGCATGAGTTTGGGTGGTTTATTTTATGTATTCGAAATAAGGGAAATAAACTCAACAAGGTATAAATCATCGTTTAGTTCATAGAGGATAGAAATATGCCGATATGCTTTACGTGAATTTCTAAGTGTTTATAAAATGTCATGCATTCTTGTATATTGTATTTGTCATAGAAATATAGTTAAATGGTATGCTAGAATAGGTTCAATTCTACTCGAAAGAGATTGTTGGATAAGTTAGAAACATTGATTCTTCAACCAATTCATCGTGTTATCAAATTGTGAAATATGGATTAAAAGTGAACTTGGTTGATGATTCGCGATCCTAATACGTTTTTTCATATATTCATCTCTTCAACTTTTGCATTCAACCATTACATTTGCATTTAATTAGTGATTTTAGTTTAAGTTGCATAATAGTTTTAGTTTAATCATAAAACTTAAGAACTCATTTCAAATTGGAATAGATTCGGTTAAGATCAAGATAATAGAAATCACGTTAAATCAATCCTCGTGGGAACGATACTCAAAATTCTTGAATTTCCACTTTATTACTTGTCAACGAACTGTGCACTTGCGGTGATTTAAATCCGAAACATATTTTTCGTGAACAAGTTTTTGGCACCGTTGTCGGGGATTGAGTACTAATTTGATTTTTGTTATTTAGACACTAATTCGAACTTGTTTTTATTTTTGTTGCATTTTATTTTATTAAGTTTATTTACACAGGCTGAGCTAGTTGCTATTAACTCTTTTCGTTTCTTCGGGTCTTGCATGCAAAGGTCGGTTGGCGGTGAATTACTCCCAACTGATTTGGAAATTGAACGGACTTTTCATCGAAGACAGAGAATAGCGAGAGCAGCACAGCAGGAAAATCAAGAACTAATACAAATGGCTGATCAATAACTACAACCGATTGTATCACCTGCTGCTCCAGCCAATGCTGAAGCACACGATGATGGGGATGCTTTGCTTGGGGATTTTTTATATCATCGTTTGTTATTCAGAGCCAATCTAGCATTGTCTAACCAGCATTAGAGCAGCCGAACTTTCAACAAAAGACAAATGTCATTCAACTCTTCCAAAATGGACATCAATTTTACGGGACAGTTAGTGAAAATCCACATACACATTTATCTTGTTTCTTAGATATGTGTCAACATTTCAGGTACCAAGGAATATCAGAGGATGCAATCAGACTGCAGCCATTCCCACTCATTCTGCGGGATAAAGCACTTGAATGGCTCGATTCCCTTCCGGTGGCAAGTATCACAAAAGTTTTAAGACGTTTTCCTCGAAGAATTACTAGGGCTACCTCCTGAGGGAAATTAGTGAAGTTTTTAATATTCGATTATGATTTCTTCGATGTTTAATGCACTAGAGTTTGAACATAACTCCCGAGATGTCCAAAGTAACTTCTGATGATGGAATTTAATAACGTGAATGAAAAGAAAAGAGAAAATAATGCCTATCAAAGGCAGTCAATTGATTTCTTGGCGAGTTTGACTTAGACTCGTTAGGCCCCAGTTTCATAAAAACTCATTTGTTTTTAAAACTCATTTTCAACCGCACAATTTATTGGATCCACAACTTTTATCAACTTTTCAATCACACATTTCTTCAATATTTACCAAAATATACTAAAAGTAAGATTTTTTAGCAAAATCAAATAGGGACTTAGAAACAAACTTTATTACACTAGAAGAGGTTCCTATACACTGAAACTCTTGAAAATGCTGTTCCAAGAGACATCTAAAGAAAGCAAACAACATAAGTACCCTAAAGTAGTAAATTTTAAACTTTCAGTTACTCTTTATTCTGCTGAAACATCAAAGCAACTCTCACTCGGTTATTTACATGTCTCTCACTCATTCTCTGTGTTCCCAGCCGTTGTCAGCTCCCTAGCTTCCAATGCAATAAAGAGAGATTTCAAATCAGCATTTAGGGAGAGGTTGTCTTCTACTTTGTGGCTGTGAGAACAGTCGACCCTTCAACCTGAAATATTAACCACAGATTTCACCAATCAGCGACATTAGAATGAGCCAATCTGTGGCACAAAGTTGTATCTATTTAGTGTTGGATTTGTCCATTTCAGAAGAAAAAAAAAAAAAAGAAAAAAAAACTCCAAAACTTCACAACTGGCTTCTCATGTATAATGAACATATATGCTGTCATTATCTGGCCAATGTGGCTTCTCTTCAGAATCGTTTTAATGTCATGAAAGGGTCAATATATGATGTTAACTCCTGTTTGATTCTCAAATAAAGAGTACATTTTTTCAAATTCATTTTTTAATAATGAAGGAGAAACTTCTTGCTCCCATCTCTTAGAAAAGTTGTGGCTGGCTTTCTGTTCTTCTAATAACACACAAAACTTGAACATCATAGCCAGTAGGTTCAGAGATGGCTCAAATAATAAGGATTGCCCAGAAATATTATGCATGGCCAAATGATTCAGTGAATATATCACTTTGCATATAATTTTGGTAAACAGAACAAGTGGCTCGTATAAAACGACAACGGATAAATCTCACCATAAATCTTGCTCCCCATATTTCTTCCTCACTAGCAGGAACAGCAGTGATCTTGTTTTTAGGATTCTCATAGCTTCTAAGTTCTCCCACTGCTGTGGAAAAAAAACATCCTGAAAAATCGACATTCGCATTATCAAGTTAATATGACAAGCAGTTTATTTGTTACTTTTGGTGATTATTAACTTTCCACTCATGATCTAAAATAAAATAAAAATAAAATTGATTTGCCTTACCTTGTGGGAAAGAAGCAAGTGACTTGCCACAAGCACCCTTGAGTAAATCAGCATCATCAGCAAATGCCACATATCCATCAGCAGTAATTCCCCAATAGAGAGGAACCTTGCCATATTGATCCTGTCACAATAATGGAACATGAATTTGTTGGCAAATACTAATCAATCTAGAAAAGCTTCAACTAGACCATGGATAGGTGGGATTACTCACCGTAGCTACAAATAAAGTAGAAGTGGACTTGTCAAAAACTATGAATGCAAAATTCCCCTCGAGATGGCCAACAACATGATTTGGAGGATAAGGTGCTCTGTCTCGTAGTGCTTTGTATGCTTCAATCATCAACAGCACCTCATTTGCAGACTTGGCAAGGCCATACTGTTGCTTCAGACTCCCCAAGTTATCCAAAGATCCTTCAAACAAGCAGAATATTTCGTCCTTGACTGCAAATGATCTGCCATTTTATAATCCGTGGCAATAAATGGGAAAAAAATGAAGCTCAGTAAAGTTATATACGTAAAAAAAAAAAAAAAAAAACATTGGGTTCCTTACACTTTATTGGTTAGTACACCAAGCTACAAGAAAAGGTAAAGCGAAGCTTTCTGTCAAAAATTGAGTGTGGACAAATCAATACCAGATTCTATGTCTATGGCATTTTTTCTTATGGAAAAAGAGTTGGCAGGAAGAGAGATTAGATTCAGTTCAGGGTAACCAAACAAAGAAAGCCAGTCGGAAATGATTTTATCACTAAATCAAACTCGGAATGAGAATCAACATCCTTACTTAGGTCTAGGCAAGGTGACATCAGCTGAAGATTTACAAGAAATAAAATCCTGAGCTTCATTTTAATTAAGATGAAGATGGTGAAATCACAATAATAGAACAGCAGAACGACAATACGGTAAAATAAGAGATTTGGGTAAAACTTAGATCAATTTAATTAAATTGGGCTTGGCTGAAAATTAAAAATAGTAAAATCATATTTTGAGTTTAGACTAAATTAATTAGTTAGCATTTTTATTTTAAAAAATAAAATAAATTTGACATATTTAAGATAAAAATAAAAAAAAAAAAATTAGGGAGATTCGGTTGTTATTCGATTTTTGGTCGAGAATTGAACCGAAGCCATCGGTTCTCGATTCAGATACTCATTTGAGTATTTAACTTAAGAAGAATCAATCATTTTGATTCGATTCAGGTCCGATTCGATTCGATTAGGTTTGAGAGTTTTGTCCAACTCTAATATTTTGTGACTCAAATGGTCCTTTTGGACGAAATCCAAAAGCTCCGTTACTTTTGTCAGTTTTGTGTGTGAGGTGTAACTATCCTTCTTTTATTTTTATTTGAAGGGCATAGAATTAAAAATCATGTTACATGTACAACAATGTTTACATCTTTGTCGACATTCTTCCACATGACACTATTATATCATTTGATTTTCTCAACAGTCTTTCAAATCATTGTCGGATTGTGTCACATAGGAGAAGATGTCAGGTAAGATGTAAAACGAGATGTACATCTAGATTAATCACAAAATTAATTGTCCAAACGAAAGGAATCCATCAAAAGGACTATTTGCGCTAAAAGTGCAAAAAATTGGAACAATTTGCACGATATTTGAAAAGTTTGGACAAAAATGCAATAAGAACAAAGGTTTGTAGCCATTTGCCCCAATTTCATTAAACTAACATTTTAAAATTAATTTTAGATTGTACCATAGGTCCTGCATGAACAATACAAAGACCCATCAACGGTCAGGATTAAATACCATCGTCACACAACGTCGTTTAGATGAGTTTTGAGTTTCTATATCATTACCTGGACTTTAAAGCAGACTGGTTGCTATGACTGTAAGCGAGCTGAACATGATCGCCGATCTGAACCGACACAGCCGAAGAATTGGCCTCTAAGAACCGGCCCACCAACTTCGCCGCCGTGGCCTTAGGCGACGGAGTCCTGTTCCCAGCTGCCACCAACTCTTCCGGCGGAGACATGATCGAGCTACTAAACACTCCCAACATTTTCACACACCCTTACGTATAAATTTTCCTCTCTCTCTCTCACTGGGATTGATAAAGAGAATGGAATGAAAGAGTGCAGCTGGAGAGGGTGTGGAATTTATAGAAAGGGGGACGAGGGTATTATCATAATTTTGCAAAGCTTGGAGATGATACCGTTGTGTCTGATAGCGTTTTGTGGGCCATACGTGGGTCTCACTGAGATTGATAATTGTCTGAAGTTAGTATCTAGGGGAGATATAGGGGTGTTATTAGGTAATTTGAATGTGAGATTCTCATACGTAGGGTGGGCAAAATCTCATTGAATCCGTCAAAATCGTTCAAATCGAACGAATTGGTTCGATTTGGGTCCCCTTTTTTTGTTGTTTTTAAATGGATTCGATTTTTTGACTATGTAGGCACAATGTGTTGGATCTAGTTATGAGTTAACCTATGAAAATTAAATAAAATCGTCCAACACGACGCGCCTGCTTAAAAAAGAAAGAAAGAAAGAAAATTAATAAAATGCACTTTGTTCTTTGTAGGCTTGACTAATGAGGTTTGAATAAAATAATAGATAATTTTATTTATTTATTTACTATTTAATCTTGTCTATTCAAATTTAGTATAAAAGAAAATTAAATGACTTTAATCTTTGTTAACAAGTTGTCTCAAATCGACCAACACAATCCAACCCGATCGATACTTGATTGAGTTGTGTTGGATTTCAACATTTACAAGAGTTGGGTTGAGTTAAATTTTGATCAAACCGATCGTGTTTGATTGAGTTTGGGTTGAGGCAAAAATCGACCCGACCCGACCATGCCCATCCCTATTCACACGTAATTTTCAGTTCAATTAAGTTACTTTGCCAAAAAATGTTAACATCTTAGTTGACGAATGTATTGACAATAGCAAATGATTAGAAGTAAAGTTAATTGTTTTCAAAATAGTCCAATAACACAATGTTATGTATAAAATGATTGTTTTATAATAATTCAACGACAGAATATCACATAGCATTATGTCAAAGAAGATGTCAAACTTTTCTGACAATGTAGCGTGATTATTTTAAATTACCTCTCTTAGTTTTTAGTATTAATCTAATTGTACAACTTGGATGATAATATTGTGTTGTCAAAAAACTAATAGCTCCAAAATTAAGTTGATTTGCAAACTGTCCAATGAGTGAATGTTACGTGGCATGTTGTCAATCCTATTGTACACCAAGTATGATTGTGTTTTTATATTTTTTTTTTCTCTTTAAATGTGATTATTTTAATCAATAATTTTAGATGTACATTTTTATTTATATCCTTCCATATGGCACAATGTGGACAGTGATGTGTAATGTTGTCGAAGAAATCAAAGAAAATAATTGTGCCATGTGGAAGGAATGTCAATCATGATGTTAAGTAAAATATACATATAACATGATTATTTCTTAATATTCATTTGATCATGATATCAACAATTTGTATGTGAAACCTTCAAGTTTTATAAACTTGGTCGTTTTAATTTTTCAACAGCATAATAAATTATTTATGGGAAAGGAGTGGAGTTGGGCATGGCCACCCAACAGTTCTTGAGAGCTTATTTACGGGTGGCTAAACTTGTTTCACCACAAATTCATGGATTGAGACGAGCTTAAATTTCAACTGAACGAGTTGAGCACGACAAATAAAGCCGTAGGAAAGGTTCCATGGCGAGTTTTTCCTATTTAATTAGCTTTAATTTCCTTAATTTATATTTTGTATAAACAAATAAAAGGTCTCTCTCCCTGGCACATCACGGGTAGCCCATGGCCATAAATTGAGTCGATCTGGCACCTTGGTCAAGAAGATAATCTGTGGATCTACTCAACCTGACCTATTGTCATCCCTAATTAATATAACTATTTTTGTTCATTTAAACGATAAGAAGTCGCTTATGTTCACAAAAGAATCTATCAATAATTATTCCACTATCAAATGAACCTAGCCTTCTTCGACATGGCAAAACAAACAAAGATAAAACGTTCTTGATGCCTCAAACCTATTACTATTGCATGCGTTGTGTGCTCCTTTTTTCTTTTTCCTTGCTACAATCGAGGTATCAACTTGCTTCATTTACAATAATTTAAAATTTCAAAATAAACTAATAGATACTCATCACCACTACTTGTCTACTTCAAACATAAAAAGAAAAGTGGATCTCCATTCTAAATTGTAACTTATATATTCAATGATTAAATAAGAATGTTATAAACTTTTTTATTTCAAAAAAATTATAAAAAATATTTATTTTGTAATTTTTTTTTTTACTTTCTTGTCCTAGGTATAAAAAATAGAATAATTCTTAGTGTACATGATTTTTGGTATATAAAGGTGTCCACACCCTCACATTAGGTCTCACCCCATGTAAGTGTGTGATCATCCCTATGTACCAAAAAATATATACATATAGCATGTCCCTAAAAATGATTTCATCTAGAAGAAATCCATCTCTTGTCAATCCATGGATAAAAGGTCTCATCTCATGTAAGGGTGTGGACACTCATATGTACCAAAAATTATGTACATGTAGTATATCCCTAAAAATGATTCCATCCAGAAGAAATCTATCTCTTGTCAATCCATGTATAAAAAGCATCATCCCATGTAAGGGTATGGACACTTCTATGTACCAAAAATTATGTACACATAGGATATCCCTAAAAATGATTCCATCCAGAAGAAATCCATGTCTTGTCAATTCATGGATAAAAGCTTATCTATTACTCACATTAAAAAAAGTCGTCATATCTAAAATTCAAGCCTACAAAAGCGACTTCTCCTGACCAAATTAAAATTATATACTCTCTTTATTAATTAGTCTATTCAACGCGCAGTTATAATTTTAAAAGTTTCTGTAATGTGATAATGACATGCTTCTTAGCCGAGTAAATATCACAATTTTGATGTGATCATTAATGGAAGTATTACCTTAACTTTTAATAGCACGCTTGATAAACTCGATTATACATAATTTAATTAGGGATGACAAAAAAATCCGATAAATCTGATACCCACGGGGCCCCGTCCCGAACGGGGTGGGAATTACCAGTTTAATCGGATATTCGGGGCGGGAGCGGGGGCGGGACGCCCGTTTAATTTTTTCTTTTTTTAGAATTCAATACTTTAAACAGAGAATTTTATTAGTTTTAATAGAAAATGAAAACTAAAATTATTTGTCTCAACCCAATGAATGTGGAAAATAATATAAATTATCAAAAACTTAAAAAAAAATTAAACGGTGTGGTAAACGGGGCAAGGGCACCTCCTCGCTTTAAACGGGTAACGGGGTGGGGCTGGGGCTGGGAATTTCTTGGCGGGTTGGGCCCGCCCGGTTGCCATCCCCGAATTTAATAGAGACTATTTATTATATCTCTTCAAATAAATATGCACAAAAAGCCTTAAATTATTTATCATAATTCTTTATATAATGAATTTGACAACACGTGATTACTTACCTCGATAAAATGACCATTTTCATTCTTATTAAAGATAAGTGTTAGGATATCTACTAATTTAATCAACAATCAGTTGAGCAAATTGTTTACGGTACAAATTGAGTCAATCGAGTTTAATGATGAAACAATTACAATCGAATATCAATGCAAATACATTGAACAAATCGTCTCATCTAACTATGACTTTCATCTTCTAACTTCATTAGTCTTGATATTTCAAATAGAATAAGAGAATAAATAACTATTTGATATGGAAATATTTAAATTGCTTGCATTCTTCTTCAAATTAGGAAATATTTATAGAGTTTCTTCAAAGCGTCGGAGTAATTTGATTATTTTGAGGGAATGATAGGTGGCGGTCCCTTACTGGCTATTTTTATAACTGATTCGATTTGTAATCACGCTTTACTTACTCTCCTACGTGCCCTTGAGGGTTAACAAATAGCTCCACAAGTTCGATTTTAATATTTATATTAAATTATGACTTAATTTGCTGTAGGTTATGATTGGCGAAGCTATTGAGGGTTCTCCCTTCACTTTACTCGTCCCTGATCGTCAGGAGAACATGTTGGCAACCACTACCATTTTATGAGCGCAAATAAATATTTAATTTTTTTAAAAAATAAAATCTAAAATTCTAAAAAATAATTCTTATAGAAACTCAAAAAATAAAAAATAAATACTCTGAAAATCTAAATTATAAATATCTATAGAAAAATAAAAATTATGAAAATAGTTCTTGCTCTTAACGATTATTTACATAAAACTCTAAAAAATATTTAAATAAGCACAGCTAAAAATATTCTCAGTCTACATCATTAATTTTTACCTTTATTGCTTATATTTTGAATTTAATTTATTATTTGTTTTATTCTACTTTTTTTGGTGAGAAAAATATTGTAAGATTCAACAACTTTAAAATGTACATATTACTTGATAATACATTAATATAAACTTTTCTATTTTTATTGAATAATCAAATTTAATGGAATAAAATATTATAAAACAATTTCTCGAAATTTCAAACCAAACGTGTTTTTTAGTTTTTTTTTCTTGAGAAATATTTTTCAAAATGAAAATCCCAAAGCATTATTAACAATCTTAGAAAAGATCTTCAAAATAAAAAAATTACAAAATAAACTCAAAACTGAAAATTGAAACGCAAACGAAACGGCCCTTATTAATTCAAAAACTGTGATAATTCTACACTCTCTCTTTCTTATTTCTATAAGTTCGCTTCAATGTTCTGAATAAATTCAATCATGCTTGGTGCACATATTATTTGTTTATACTTTGTCATGTGGTATATCCAATTAGACCGTTTTTTAATAAAAACATTTTTTTTTCATCCAATTATTTGTTGATAATAATGCAAATATGTCAACAAGTGCGTTAAAAAAAAAAAAAAAAAAAAAGTTCACATATGAAATAACTGGAATAAAAAAAATGCTACTTGTACATAAAAAATTGTAAATAATGGTACTCACATGGAAGTGGGACCCACTTGTATAAAATATTTTTGTATTCAAACGGGTCTCACCCCATATGAGAGGGGTGTACATCCTTATATATACCTTCATGCACCGATAGCAAAACCGATGGAATAAATTACCTGATAAATAAAGTTTATTGTTTGCTTTGTTGTTAAGTCGTGTGTACTAAGCACGTAATCAGTGACTAAAGAAAGTGGCAGTTGTTAGGGCAAAATGATTGATATTCTCATAGTTGGCGTATTTGTTTGTAGAAAGGTAATTATATATATATATATATATATAAATTTGCTAATTTTGACCGTCTAGTGCATATACAATTCATTCGTACACAAGACACGGGTCTAAACTTCAAACATACAAATCTGTGGGTGGACCAAAGTTTTCTGTGTGCAGAATCTGTAGATGACAAACTGAAATTCAAGTACCCAAATTTTTCATTAATATTTTTAATTGATAAAGCATTTTATATTTATAATATAATATGATTAGTGTGTATTCAATGTTAATTCTCACAATTATTTGTCCAAGTGAAACAAGGCTTATACGGCACCACAAGACATAAAATATGTGCAAGCAAAACATTATAATATTACGTCAAAAAAACAGGGAGACTAAGTCCCTGTTTGAGCCATATTATTTGCTCATTCTCATTTTTCTACTAATTTTCAATCACACATTTTTCTATAAAATAATATTTTTAATCACTTCAATATTTTTCCTTTATTTTCAACCACATATTACTCATCACATCAACAGTAAAAATACATTCTTACTCCCAAAATGTGCATCAAACAAGATCTAAAGAAGAGAGTCGACATAATCGTTTAAAAATTGCATACAACTCATTGGCCCCAAGTTTTGGTGCCAGTCTCATTGGTTGAGACAACACTAGACATTCGACAAGCATCTTAATGTTTAAATAGAATATATATATATATATATATATATATATATATATATATATCTCTCTCTCTCATTAATTAGTATAATCGTACACATGCAACAATTTTATGGTCCATCAATTTCTAATAATCATAATCACGTGACATCGATTGGACAATTCTTGGCAGACTTTTTTGGAGAATTCAAGCTGGTGACTTTTCACTTGTTTCGCCTTGTCTTTATAAAAATCAGACGATGTATTTATTTGTGTATTTCTTGTACATTAAACCTTTGATTTCATATATGAAGTATTTAATTTTAGTTGATAATTAATTGTGTATCATTTTTGCTATTATGTAATGTTGATATAATTGATTATATAGGTCGATAATTAATTAAGTCGTGGATGATAATAAGCCCATGTTTGTCTACCATTTTTAAAAGCTCTGTTTTCTACCGTAAACAATCTTATCCACATATTCACTCAATATAATATTCCACGTATAAACCTATAAAGTTACTTTAAATTTTAACTACATATTTTTCAAAAAATATTATTCCTTACTCCATTTCTCTACCAATAATGATAGACAAACAAACTCTTAAGTTATGAGGTGAATTACTTGTTTATACCAAATAATAAAAATCGATAATTTTGTTAGAAAATAGAAATACACTTCTAACTAGTATTGTTTTGACCTTTAAATGGATTTTTTTGGTGATCAAGAAATTTAAGCCCCTGTTTGGTGCACATTCTAGGAGTAAGAAAGCAATTTTACTGTTGATGTGACGGGGAATATGTGGTTGAAAAAGAAGAAAATATTATTGATGTGGTGGAAAATATTATTTATTGAAAAATGTGTGGTTGAAAATAAATAAAAGAATGAAAATGAGAAAAATAATATGACTCAAACAGGGGCTAAATAGGTTCAGAATCACATAGAGTCATATAATGAATTTAAAAGACAGAAATATACTTCTAGGATTGTTCTGGTATAATTTTCTTGCTCATTAAGTAGCTAACTGACTAAATTTTCCCTATTCTTCAAAGTTCAAAAGTTCATTTTTAGAAATATTTTGTTGTTCCGCGTTGTATCATTCTTAATATATAGTTCCGGAACAAATTATTAGTTCCTTTGCATTTATTTTAACAAATTTTGCAATTTGGGAACAACTTAATTTGGTTTTGCTGACATTACTATAGTGTGGTCCTTTTATTTAGAGTATGTTTGATTGACTTTATTTTTTTATGAAAAATGTCATTCTTCCACCAAATTCTTACTTTTGAAGTATTTGATTAAAAAAAATTTCATGAAAAATATTTTTCAACTTTTGGTCATGTGATCATATTTTTCTAAAAAAAATAAGGAACATGTTTTCTTTGGAGATATTTTTTTTTTCAAAATTCATTTTTGAAACTAAATTTCAACCACACATTTACACAATAAAATATTTTGCAAGTAAATTCAAAATTTTTTCCCTACTTTTTAATCACACATTTTCTAAAAAATCACTATTCAAAAATTATTCTCCCCCCAAAACACTTTAAATAGGGAGACAAATAGAGGCCAAGTATTTATTTGTCATAACTTATTTGAAAATTATTTTTTATCGAGCTCATTTAGAACCATATATTCTCCCAATTTGCTCGTCAATACATAATATTCCCTACTTTTTAACTACACATTTAAGAAAAATAAATCATTTTTCACTTCAATTATTCTCTCTCAAGCCAACACGAATCCAACTCTTGAAACTTGAATAAAATACGTTGTTCGATATCGATAAGTTACGTATTACATTGTCTCTCGTAGGACTTGTTTGAGCCCCGTTAAATTGGAAAAATGAATTTTCAAATAATAAATTGATGGATAATGTGTGGTTGAAAAATAAGAATTTTTTTTAGATTTATGTGTAATATTATTTTATTAAAAAATGTGTAATTAAAAAGAAGAGATAAAAATATAATTTGAAGTAGATGGTAATCAAGCAAATGAATGAAAAATTTCTAGTAATCATAATCAAGTGATAGGTTTAAGTGACCCAGTATCATGATTACAAGTATAGCTCTCTACACTTTCCTCTAAATTTTGTCCAATATCATTGCCGACGTAAAACGTT
The DNA here is from genome assembly GCA_019097785.1 of Fraxinus excelsior. Lineage (NCBI taxonomy): Eukaryota > Viridiplantae > Streptophyta > Magnoliopsida > Lamiales > Oleaceae > Fraxinus > Fraxinus excelsior. The sequence goes on from CM032643.1 coordinate 9,693,791, forward strand.
CATTCAACACCACACCTATTCTAAATGCCACATATAGAAGTTTTACAATAAGACAATATTTTTTCTTTTCTTTCTCTCTCTCTCATTTTTTTTTCATGCAATGATTAGTGCAATGTCTCTTGGTACACAACTATTCTAAAAAATCAACTTCTAATTTAAGATTATCACCTAATTTTTATCTTATTGGCATTAGGCAATCCACACAAAATTTAACACGCATGAAATCTACATTTATCTCCACGTCTCCTTATAACATCTCAATCACCTCAAACTATTCTAGAATTGGTTTAAAAATATATAATTTAGTGGTTATTTGGATTTAGCATCTATGACCATTAATTAATTTTTCTTTTTCAACTTCTTCAAATTTTGAATCAAATTATTCTTTCATTGTCAAAACATAAATTTTGTGTGCAAAAATATTAAGTTTCACATGAATAAGTATAAATTAACACTATCATGTAATTTTTTCACAATTTATAATCTAATACATGAATTCAAATATATGCATTTTGGTAGGCAAAATTATTTAACACATGCAAACACACCAAAATAAAAATAATGCTGAAAATAATTTTTTAAATCTTTTTAACACTCGAACAAGTACACAAACTAATAAAAATTCAATATTTTTCCACCCCAAACTTATAATAGACATTGCCCTCAATCTCTAAAAATATAACAAGCAATATATAAAAATTACGGGCAAAGAAGGGAATTAAGTACTACCCTAATATATATATATATATATATATATATATATATATATATATATATATATGAAGGTAGTGGATGGACTGACATGAAAGTTCTAGCTCGCTTGTTATGTGTTTTCCCTTGTTCAGTATGTTCAAGTGTCATGCTCCTTCAAAATAGTAAAAATTAATCATAACATGGAACAATTTGTTGTAAAATCATACACACCCTAAAAGAAAATATGGGAATGAAAATACTCTATACTACTTAAAAGAATAAAAACTACCAATCTTATATTATAGAAAGCAAAATAAATATAAGGGAAGAAAATTGAGTTGCCTCCCAATAAACGCTTATTTATAGTCATTAGCTTGACTTTGAAGTTTTGTATTGTGAAATTCTGAAGAAATCTTTTGATATCTTGCTTATTTTGACTTTGAACGACTTTTCGTTGATTCTCCAAATCTTAACATTGCCTCATTCAATGTGATATGACTTGCATATTCCATCCGATTCGAAATCAACTATGTAGACTCCTTCCTTTTTGTACTTAATCACAAATTCAATTGTTGGACAATTAATAAAGTCGAAAGAATGTGTGTTAATTTCATCATTTTTAATTGCCCATTCTTCGCTTGGTTCCTTTGTAATTAATTTCCCCTCCTCTTTATGCTATTCTTCAATAATTAATATCTCATCGGATTGAATGGTCGATTCAAAGTTTAAATTCACAAGCAATGTTAATTATTTCATTTCAGCCTTTTCAATGGATTATATCTCCACCTTTTAAATTCGTCCCAAAATATAAAATCTCCTGTACGTATTTTGATTTCATCCAACATAACAAGTTCGTTATAATATTTTGCAAGTACCTCATCATTCAATATGGAATGTCCAACCCCCTTAAAAATGATGCCCTCATTTGGATGTGTATATACATATTCGCCCTCAAGCTTGTAGATTTCATCAGACTTGTCAACTACTTGTTTTCGACATCTTAAATATTGTTTAAATCACAGACGCTTGGACATTAAGAAATTAGTACATATATACAAGCATTGCTTAGTGTAATGCATCCCATTACAAAACTAACAATTTATGTTTTCTACAAACATATCCTCATCATCCATGTCAAGGTTACTTGTTGCAAAAAAATCTACTCCCTTGCCATCATCAGAACCGTGCATATACTGATGAATAGTACCTAAAATAATACCAACTACAAAAGAGATCAGGGTGGTTAGCCAAAATTAACAAATAAATAAATAAATAAATTCAAATCCTATATAAACTCAAATTAAATACTTTATTCCCTGTCAACGGCATCAAAAAATTATTTGTGCGAAACCCGCAAGCGTACGAAATCGTTGCCAATTAATATAATTGATGAGTTGAGAGTATCGTCCCACATTAAATAAATTCAATTCAAGTTTATTAACTTTTTATGTGATTCAAATTATATTAAAAAAAAAAAGTGATTTTATTTTATGTTAAATAAATCTAAGAAAATTGTAAAAATATGATTTTTATCAATTTATGGATGATTGTATTGGATCTTGATCCGCATATTGCTATCTATTTCAATTCTTGATTTGGAATCTAGTTCTATTCATATGTTCTTGACAATCGATAAAATTATGATATATAATTTTCTTTTTCAAGGCAGATTAAATATATTCTAACCACGACTCGAATCTATTCCTAACTCAAATTTGAATGATTAGATGCATTAAAATTTAGATTATCCATATGATTGCACACGTGATATATATATTATTTCTAACATCTATTGCACACATGTATTAATTTTACCGCGTTCCAAACTTACTGTGAGTCTGCCAACATTACAAAAACAATTAATTATCTAATTGGAAAACCAAACTTCCGACTAAGGGCATAAATCATTAATTTGTTTGCATACACACTAAATTTCCATGGGATGGCACAATGAATCCGACCACCCATCTATTACACTTTTTATATATTTGTCATCATTTTTTTCATTATTTTAAAAATCGTAAAATGTGGCGAAGCATGGAGACCAAGATTTGACCTAGGTGAGCCAAAAGCATTAAAAAAAGCGGTTTCTCATTTTAATAAAAAATAAAAGTAAAAGCAATAAAAATCATTAAAAAAAACCCGAAAAATCGCGAGATAGGACATTTTTTGCCCGTTTCGCGCCTAAGCGGCACTTAGACACCGCTTTTTAGACACTACTTTTTTGACATATTTGTTTACAATTTCACATATGTGGGCGTTTCACATGATGCTATTGGACTGACGATTTTCCCACGTAAATGGAAGAATGGAGAACAAGAACGGTTGGGTGCAGCGCATGTCGGAAGTGGAACACATGACTTAAAATTTTGCACAAGTATTTCTCTCAGTCGAGGTTGCGAAGCTGAAGCATGAAATTACAACCTTTCAACAGCGTAATTCAAATATCTTCTCTAAGAATTGGAAGAGTTTGAGATACTTACTCAAAAGTGTCCAAATCATGACATCTTGAAGGGTCTTCAAGTTCAGTACTTCTACACTGGACTACTTACAGTAAAATAGCTGTTAACTCAGTAGTCACAAAATGGAACCAAATTGGCAAATGATGCCTTGGAGTTATTTGGGAGGATTGCTACGTGTTCCATGTGGCACTCCAACTGGGAAGTACATAACAAAGTGGACAGCATTCAAGAGATTGATATTATTTCGCATAATTAATTTCCTTGGTTAAGAAAGTGTATGCTCTCCCTCAAAATCAGTTAGCTAATGGAGTGCAGATGCCGCAACCAATATGTGAAATTGTGCTGCAAATCATATGAACAATTTTACTGCCACTACAACCATTTGAGTAGGTCAATTATATACAAAATCCTTCTTGCCAGCGGAACAATCCATATTCAGTAACCTACAATTTGGACTACAGGAATTATACAAATTTATCATGAAGTAATCAGAATAGCGACAATCGAATAGATGCACAAAACGAGAGACTGCCATCCTTAGGAGAGGTCCTTAATCAATTCATGCTGAAAAATGAACCATTCATGAAGAAGACTAAACATTTTGTTAGGAATTGAGGATGACATTACACGGCACAATATTAAGTAGCAATCACAGCACTAAAAGAACATAATAACAACAAACAGATGAATGAAAAATTTATTAATATGGAGAAAAATTGTGTTTTACAATATTGTCTAACTCTCTTAAACTCAGCCTATGCTTGGCCCCCATTTTCCCAAAAACTCATTTTTCAAAACTTATTATTAGCTATACATTCTCTCATAAAATGATTTTACACGCTAACCCAAAACTTTTCTTTATTTTTTAACTGCACATTCTCCAACAAAATACTATTTCAAATTACATTTTGGCCAAAAAATGGGGCTCAAACATGTGCTTATACAAAGTCATATAAAAACCAAAAAATTTTATGGAGTATATTTAAAATAAAAAAGAATATATTTTAGATGAAAAGAGATAAAAAAATTGCATCAAAAGAAGGAAACAAAATTTCCACAGATATATACATCACTTGAGCGACAGTCGAGTTGTAAGCAGGAGACAGTAGCAACGCTCATGCACTACCTGTATTGCGCTCAGACGCCTCGTTTTGAGTCCACTTGATTCCAACACGTTGTATGGAGCCTAGGTGCCCTAGCGCCTAATTGCTGCCCTAAAACTTCCCATACACATTTAATACCTTTTTCAACCAATCCACAGACATCCAATGGAATTTAGGTTACAAAATAACAAATCTCCAACATGACAAAAATTTCACTACAATGAACAAACTTCAAAAAAATCTTCATCGGAAGACAAATTTCACTACTAGGAATAAACCAATGGCTCTTCACTCCAAAAAACTCTCTAAAAAATCCTCATCCTTTGCCAAAAAGTCCAACTAGGACAATTCAATTAACTGAATCCAAGCACTGCTCAGCAGTATTATCTCGGGTACCAAAATTTGCTCGAATTATCACCACGAGGAACAAATCCACAAATAATTCACAAATTACCTAATATGGCAGAAACATACTCCGTAACATATCACCATAACAAACTACTTCTGTAGAAGGTTTTTTGCTAGATTCAATATTTTCAAACATACTTAAAGCATGAGCAAATGAATCAGATTCCTCATACCTTTGCAGAGGCCTAATATCTCTTTTGAGTCTATCTCTAACAATTGAATACAATGGCACCGCTGGTGGTGGCGATGGCAAAGCGGCATTATGCATAACTTCTGAACTCGATCAGATGTATTGATATGATCCGGGACAGGCAATCACTTGGTGGGGTCACACGAGTTAAGGTTTCAAGCAATGAAGTTCAGATGGGTAAAGTTGACAAGCCAATGTTCAAATTTCGTGAAGGGCTCAAGAGTCGAAACGAGTTGGATTCAAGGTTTGGAAGATATTTGGAAAGAAAATGAGTAGCGTAAAGTAAAATGGGCATAACTCTCATCTCGGGTGTCGAGTTTTCGCCCAAAAGTACAATTCGAAATCGTCACAAAATTCTGCACTAGGCTACATGAGCGCAGGCACTTTTGGGTTTACGATCACACAAAAATATGTTGAGAACAAGTTGGCGAAAAATCGTATAACCATGCGACCACATGAAAATACACCATGCAGCCGCATGATACAAAAGAGGCCAAGAATTTACAATATTTTGGAATTTTCTAATTTGACTAAAATACAATCTTTTGATATATTTTGTAATAATTAGAGTTATTTTCTATTTTAACTACATTAATTAGATTTAGTATAAATAGATTTATTTCATTCATTGTAAAAAAACTAAGAGTTTTGACATAATGAATTGAGAATTTCTCTCTCATTATTCTTGATTGAACATGTACCGAACTTATCAAATATTGTTATATTTGTGGCGTTCAACCCTTAGAACTTATCAAAGGATTAGACGCCCTTTGTGACGTTCGCAAATCGAGGTTCGTTGGTTTTGTAATCAAGAAGTCATTCAAACTTCTTTTTTGTTTGGTTCAATAATTTACAGGTCGAGATTATACCGTCAATAACTTGAATTTGGGCTTTCCCAGTGTTTTCAATTAATTTTGCGATTTTCAGGTTGATCCCGCTCCCGGGTTCGCATCATTTGGTATAATAGTATGGGCTCCAGATTCAGGTTCTATTTTTTCTTTTGTTTTGAGTCTTTTGTTCGTGGTCTTCGTAAATTTTGAGTCTTTGATCCAGAAAATTCCAAAAAAAGAGTCAAAAGTTGTTTTCGGGCTAATCTACCATCCAAATCAACTCTCGTTTCTTTTGTCAGTTTCGTAGTTGAATTTCGAGTTCATAAAAAAATTATTGTTCACGAGGTACTGTTCACGTCGCTACTGTTAAAAAAAATCTTGATTTATTTGGAAAGTTGTCACTATCCTATTATCTATCCCAAATCCAAACTCTGTTGTGTTCATTCTAATTCAAAATTCAAGAATCACTTTCTTGAATTAAAAGAATTCTCATTCAAAATTTCTTCCAATTGTCTAATTCTTTTCTCGAGTCTTCTTGATTACACCTACGTAAAGGATGGATGTGATTTATTTTTCAAACTTGATGTTTTGTGGGTAGTACGATATGCAGTCTGACTATTGATAAGGAGTACATGTCAAACTTGAATAGTATCATGATGGTGGAAAAATTGGAATTACCTTTGCAACAACACCCTAGGCCTTATAAGATGACTTGGTTGAAAGAGCGTGGGAAGGTAGATGTGACCAAGCGGGTTTTATTGAATGTCACCATTGGGAGATATAATGATAAAGTTTGGTGTGATATAGTTCCACTGAAATCTTTTCATATCTTGTTTGGGAATCCATGGAGGTATAAGAAGAAGGCTATTTATGATATGGGGAGGAACATATATAGGTTTCTTCAGGATGGGGTAAAAATCACTCTGGCCGGGTTGACATTAGAACAATCCCTTGTAGA